>OX451346.1:8396583-8810388 GCA_949629155.1 Myopa testacea | reverse complement strand
ATCGTGTTTCTCGCCTTCTTCTTCTTCTTTATGCATTCCCAAGCTTGCATTTTTACCTGCCGATTTACTGCATGATGTTTTCACAGTAATTTTACAGCTTTTTTTCTCAACACAAGCCGATGAATTCCCACTACATTAAAGCAAACGCAATTTATTACAAATTTTTAATTTTTCTTTATTGTTTAATATTGCGGTGGTAAATATTCTATGTAAATTTATAAATTATTAATTTATTAATTATGATCTAAATTGAAGCGTGACCAGAAGCGTGAGCACATTCTTAGGTAGTTGTAACACTTCATTGTCTGCATTTTATTGCTCAATTAGGGAAAACCCAAAAACCCGCAAGCAGTAGCCCAGCGGCAAAAAATAAAAATATTCTCGGACTTCAAAGTTTTCATTTTCCGGAAATCTGCATCGTTTTTTTACTGTGAAAACATCATGGCAATAAATCAGCAGGTAAAAATGCAAGCTTTGGAATGCATAAAGAAGAAGAAAAAGGCGAGAAACAAGATGAAATAGAAGAACCTCGTAAGAATCCAACATAAAGGAATAATTCCAATTCCTACAACATTTATTTAAATTATTTACATATATAAATACGTATGTATGTTTGTGACAATTGTTATAATGTACCTTTAAGGAGTACGTTTGTCTTTAGTTTATATTAACGATGTTCCCACCGCTAGTATTGAGGCAATGAATGAGCATTAAGGGTAAATATATTAAAACAGGTAGCTAAGCGGTAAAATTTACAGCACAAAGGTGAAAACCGCATCGAAATCGGCCCAGCCGTTTAAGAGTTAACTAACTCTAAAGGGACATGCGACTAATTAGAATTATATTAAATAATTAATTAACTACATGAAATGATTGGATATTCCTTGTTTCTTTAAACTCCTTTATAACCCTTAAATCAACAAACTCAACAATAACAACACATGAATCTCCGCAGATGCCGAAAAATAAGTTGTTATTGTAATGCGATGCAGCCACACGGTCGCCGATACGAAAGGGTACGAAAGAGAAGTTGATAACACACAGTCGGCAATTGCTGGCTGAGCAGTTTATCTACTATACACCTACTCAGCGACAATTACCAGCTATCAACCGTCTATCGATGACAAAATGTTTTTAAAAATCATCCTCCACTTATCCGCACTTATTAAATTCGTAATATGGTATATAAAATGAATGTATGTACGCACAAACAAATGTATACTTAGTCTTAAATGTAGAATTAAATAATTAATTTTTAAATAAGTAGTAAAATTTAAATTTTATATAATATTGTGTGCACCTCCCGCAGATAATGACCAAAATCTGTTTAGTTATTTTTACTATAGATTAGCAAAACAAAAATTGTTCTTTCACAGAACCCTATTATACGGTACATATCCTAACTCTACAAAAGTAACGAAGATTCATTATAGTAACGCCGTTATCGTTTTTAGTTAGTCGCTTTTTTAACTAGTTCAAAAACAACTTCGTTGCTTCAACGTTAACGACCCGAACTAACTTCGTTGCATTAACGAAAACGATCAGAGTAACGATCTTACTTTCGTTACTTTAACTATAACGATCAGAACAACGATCCTACTTTCGTTACTTTAACTTTAACGACCTCAAAGTAACTTCGCTACTTTAACGATAACGATCAGAACAACGATCCTACTTTCGTTACTTTAACGTTAACGATTGCAAAGTAACTTCGTTACTTTAACGATAACGATCAGAACAACGATCTTGCTTTCGTTACTTTAACGTTAAGCCCGTGGTTATGCTATCGAGCAAAACTTGGTGGGAAATTACTCTCATTTTTGTGATCGGAGTCCGTGCAAAAAGAGTGGTTACGCTTGTGCTTGACCCACGCTTGCTTTCTTCAAAAATTTATATTTTTTCTCACCTTCAACAGCAACCCGTCTACTACACAAATGAGAAAACGTATTATTTTAGATGTTGTTTTCGACGCGATGGAAGACCAAATGTTTATATTAATTGAAATGTGTTTAACATATATTAAGTCGTAATATTTTGGAACGATAATCAGAGGAATATAATTGATAGATTTACCAATTCATTCCAATTTTTCACTCCATTCCACTCTTCAGTACTTTTGTGAATATTGAGACTAAGCAACACCGGTTTGCTTGGTGTCCTCGGTGTACGCTAGACCGAGTTTTCGTGCTCGGTGTGAGAGAGTGATGTTGAGAACAGAAAAATATCCCGTTCTCTCTTTTACACACAAAACAACAAAAAAAAGTCCTACTTGCCAAGCAAAACTCGATAGCATAACCACGGCCTAACGATTGCAAAGTAACTTCGCTACTTTAACGATAACGATCAGAACAACGATCTTGCTTTCGTTACTTTAACGTTAACGATTGCAAAGTAACTTCGTTACTTTAACGATAACGAAGGCGTCTGTGAAAGTAACGAAGTGTAATTAACTTTAACTATAACGATAACTAGTTAATGATTTAACTAGTTGTGCCCAACTCTGTTTGAAGCTCACAGATTCATAGCACAGAAGTGTCTTAAATTAGCCAATGATATAAGGTCAGATTTATAAAGAAAGGAAAATCGTACCTTTTGATGAAAAACCTACTTATCATTGTTTTCATGGCATCTTCTTTCATATTCATAAACACTCCAACTACGAATACAACATAAAGACGACATGGCGAGAATAAGAAAATGAAGGATTACGAAGCCGAACTGTTTACCTTTCCTGCATAGGTTCCTATACGATGTGTTCGGCGGAAGTACAAAACTTGAACTGTATTTCGTACTCTGTATGTAATCATATTTCTTAAACAAAGGAAGTTACGTATGTGAATATTTTCATAGTCCAAACCCAAAGTGTACCATTAGCGAAAAGACCGTACCCATTTCTTTGAAAAAGTACCGAAAATTGTACGAAAGTAGGCTCTGACATGCAACTAGTACTCATCAGCTGTGCGAGTGACATCTGCAGTAAAACTTATGAAAGAATTCGAAAAATCCCCGGCTTGTTGACAAGGAACGAGTTTGCAAGGGAAAATACAAGCACACTATCACGATCTGCGAAACTCTAAAAAAAAATTCCTAGAATTTTTAACTCACTGCTCAAGTGAAGTGTGCAAAGTAGCATCCACGTTCCTGAATCAGTTCTGCATCCATTTCATTCGCGTCATCGTAGTATTTCGTAAGTAAGCTTAGAGTTTAACAAAAAGCTGGTTAAAATATTTATCCAAACTACTTAGTTTATGTGCAAAGTGTTATTTACTTTGTGTGTAATAAAAATGTTGCAATTTATATAATGATTGGAAACAAATTTCTAAAGAAGTGTTTTTTGTTGAAAAATAGCACCTTCGGATAAGATTTACCCTTGCCCGGTGTGATTGTTGTTGTTTTTGTTGTTGTTGTTGTTTTTGTTGTTGTTGTAGCTACCCAGAGAAACAAACCCCGCCCCTCGCCCCGCCCCCGTTTAGGAGTTATGAGCCTTCAAAATTTGAAGCTTTTATGCCCTATATCTCCATAATCCCGACATATATAGGAACGATATATACATCGTTCGAAAGGTCATTTTAATATCTATAATTTATCGTTTTAGAGATTTTATGGAAAAGCTTTTAGTTTCCCCGCAAATCGCATTTATTATTTTTACTACTATTTTTTATAGTATTTATTAATTTTTTCCAAATAAAGTTCTTCAGAAACCTGTATCGACGTTTGCAGTTTAACAAAGTAGAGTTAAGAAGCTATTTAAGCGTGTTGTTTTTATTGAAATCGGTTCAGTTAAGAAGCTATTTAAGTAATGACCTTATATGTAAATAAAAAAATTAGAAAACATGTAAAGTTAAATTGTTTTGTTTGAAAATTGGCGCCGCAGGCGAAAAATTTTTTTGTTGTTGAAATGAGCAATTTTTATAAAAAAAATCGCGCGATCAACAACAAAAACAACAACAAAAAAAAATTTAACATTTCTTGTTGAGGTATGTATATTAGCATTTGACAGAGTGGTTATTTTAATAAAGAGTACGATTTGCGGGGAAACTAAAAGCTTTTCCATAAAATCTCTAAAACGATAAATTATAGATATTAAAATTACCTTTCCAACGATGTATATATCGTTCCTATATATGTCGGGATTATGGAGATATAGAGCATAAAATGTTCAAACTTTGAAGGCTCATAACTCCTAAACGGGGGCGGAGCGAGGGGCGGGGCTTGTTTTAGTGGGTTGCTACAACAACAACAAAAGCAACAACAACAACAAAAACAACAACAATCACACCGGGCATGTCTTAAATATAGCCTTATTTATTTTTAAAGTTGAGTTTATTTATATGTATTTAATTATATTGATTCAGAAAAATCCCACTAAATTTGTACTCCATTAATTTTGAATTCAATAATGAATGTTTTTTGTCAATGAAATTATTTGTACTCCAGCAAAAAACAAAAGCAGTCGTTATTCGTTAAATTTAAATTTTTTTAAAAAATTATATCTCTCACTATATGAGCCGTTTATTTTGAAAGTGGCATAAGTCACTTTACCGTAATGAAAAGTGGTGATTTTTTAATGTTTATACGAAATTATTTATATTGAGAAAAATACCAGTATTATGAGATAACAAATAGAAGAAAATCTTCTCAAAAGTTAGCATCCATATTTTTAAACGTGTTAAAACGCAAACCCTTAAATATCTCGACTTAAAAACAAAGTGACTTATGCCACTTTCAAAATAAACGGCTCATATATCGCTTTTAATTAGCATTTTAAATATGTAATTAAGTTTATTTATGTATTAAATGTAATTTCATAAAAACTGTGCATAGTATGTATGTATATATGTATATAGCATATGTATGTACATACATACATACATATACATATGTATAAAAAGATAATTATACAAATTTGAAGATGAATATTAAAAGCTTATCATAAAAGTAAAAACAAATCAATAGATAGATTTGACAGCTATAAGAATGTAAATACATATATATAAACAACAGATGAAAAATATACTAAATATTATACTATACTAATAATATACTAAATATTAGTAGGAAAAAAGTGACAAGTAAAAAATAAAGTATGACGCTTGGTCGTAGCAGCAGCAGCACATATTTTAACTGTTTAGCGGTGTTCGTTTTCGGTATCCGTGTAAAACTACTCAAGTATTCATACTTGCTTAATTATAATAAGTATACAGCTCTGTCTGGTATTGAAAATATGGAAATTCAATTAAGAAACTCGCCCACTTTTCACTATTTACACGTACTAATAGGTTTTTTGCTCTGGTAGCTCTTAAATAAAATCTCGCACAATAATATTTTTTCCTCTCTCCATTCGGCGACTTTTTGTTTGTTTTGTTTAATTTTTATACCCTACACCTTAAGGTAAGGGTATATTCACTTTGTAACGAAACGTGTAACGCATAGAAATAGAGACGATAGGTATAGAAAAGTATATATATTATTGATCAGCGTGACCTCCTGAGTCGATTTAGCCATGACCGTCCGTCTGTCTGTCTGTCTGTTGAAATCACGATCACAGGAGAACCGGTGAAGATATCGTGATGAAATTTTGCATAAACATTGTTTCTTGTGGTGTGCAGGTTGGTATTGAAAATGGGCAAAATCGGTCCACGACCACGCCTATTTTTTATTAAAAATGTGATATCAGCGTTCGTTTTTGAGCTCTTACAACAAAATTTCATTCCTGGGTATAGAGTAGCATTATCCGTTAATATGCCAAATATGGGCGTGATCCGCCCACTTTTAGGTTACACAGGCAAAAGAGGGTTATATTGTTAAATATATAAACTTCCTGAATAAAACTTTAGATACCAACTTGTTTTACAAAAAAACATTATTACATGAAAACTGGGTGCGGTCCGCCCACTTTTACACTACATATACAGTATAGCAGTATGCGAACAAGTTTATTACCACGGAAATAAAGTTTAAATGAACACAATTATATAACAACTAAGCCAGTTATTTTGTTTTGAAAAAGGTAATGACCACGCCTACTATTTATACAGAGTCGTAGCTAGGTTTCATGGAGCCCGGGACGGTTAATCAACTTGTAGCCCCAAAAATTCCTAGAATTCAATAAGTCAATACTTGATTTCCACAACTGCCGCCCCCGACATTGTGCCGCCCAGAGTGGACCGCCGCCCCCGCCCCACCCTAGCTTCGGCACTTTTTTCAAAACTTTTAAGTGTAGGGTATCTAAGATTCGGCCAGGCCGAATATAGCTTTCTTACTGGTTTTACTTAGTTTTAATCGGAAACCCGTAACTTCACAGGTTTTTCAAAATGGCGACCGCTCCACGATCCTCCACAAGTTCGCTTGCGATAAACATTGATGCTACGGGGTATTTGCGATGTGCCACGCACTGCGAAGACATACTCACACGTTTGAGAGGCCGTGAGGATCTTTGCGACGTGGTGCTGATAGTTGCAGACTCTAGTAAACGGTAAGGAAACCGTCTTTACTGTCTTTTCGTCTTCACTTTAAACCTTTTTTATCGTTAGCATTTCTGCACATCGTTTGGTTCTGATAGCATCCAGTGATTACTTTTCTGCTTTGCTAAGTGGGTCGATGCGCGAGTCCCAAGAGCGGGAAATAACTCTCAATGGAGTGGATGGGGACGCGTTGGAGGAACTGGTGAACTATTGTTACACCGGAACCCTGGAGTTGCGATTGGAAACAATTGAGGCTCTGCTAACCACTGCGAATTATTTGCAGTTTACAGAAATCATCGAAGGCTGCTGTGAGTTCGTCCAGCGTAATTTACAAGCGTCAAATTGTTTGTCCGTCGCTTTTCTTGCAGAACAACTGAACTTTGAAGCACTCCTTCACAACGCCAAGAAGTTCATCTGTGAAACTTTTGAGGAAGTAAGTTGGGGAAGAATGCGTTTTACCCAAAAAAAAAACGCCAAACGCATTGTAGCATGTTAATGTTCCGGTCATTCCGTGTTTATATATGTTTTTATTTAAAAGGTATATTAAAAATATATTTTTTAATTGTTTATTTTTTCTAGTTTTCCAACCATTCCGAATTTTTTCTATTAACTGCTAAACAGTTGACTGAATTCATAGCTAGTAATAAGCTCAATGTACCATCTGAAGAGTTTGTCTTTCGGGTTCTAATTAAGTGGATTGAATACGAACCAGAGAACCGCAGGAAGCACTTCACAGAGCTTCTGGCTCTCGTACGATTGCCTCTGCTGTCGCCTACTTTTCTGGCCGAGGAGGTGGAGCCACTCTGCATTACAGTGGAAAGCCACAAATTGTTCGTGAACGCGCTTAAATCGCATGTACTCCACACAAGTAGTTCCAATGAGCTCATGAATTATCGACCAAGAAGTCCTGCGAAGCATTTGTTGGGCATCTACAAAGAAGTAATCATTTTCTTCAAATGCTGCTTCAAACTTAAATTCTTACGAACATATTTTTACTACTACTACTTAACAGAACCAGAATTTAGCAATTATAGGCTACAATCTACAAACGAAGGTGTGGACCACATGGAGTTGTCCAATGAAATTGCGTGATGAATTTGCAGTTGCTCTGATGGATGATAATGTGATCATCGTGGGTGGAACATTCTGTTTCTCACCGATGAATACAGTTACGAGTTTCAATTTGCATACAATGGCTTTTACTGAAATGACTCCATTGCAAACGAGTCGATGTGGACACCGTGTAGCAATACTGGACGGCTCAATTTACGCGATCGGCGGCTACGATGGGCATCGAATTCTAAATTCAGTAGAGAGGTAAAGATGTACAATGCAATGGTTAAAAGAAAAAAGTTAAGAATGTCAATTTTCAGATGGGACCTCACGAGTGGAACATGGAGTACGGTCGCTCCAATGAAAAATACTCGCTTCAAACCAGATGTGGTTGTTATGGATGGACATTTGTATGTATCTGGTGGACTTTCCGATAGAGAAGTTTTAAAGTCGGTCGAATGCTACGATCCGGTTGAGAACACTTGGAGATACACGGCGTCTATGGAAGTGGCGCGCATGTCACATTGTGTAATTAAGTTAAATTTTATTATAAAAATCAGCATTTTATTTAAATTAATTCCTTCGTGCAGCTTGGAGCACACAAGGGTTACTTGTTTGCAATCGGTGGATGTAACTATGAATACGAAGATGAAGGAATTCCCATTGAACGCTATGATCCACGCACAGATATATGGACAACGGTATTTTATTCATTGCATTAAATTTGGCACACTGTAAATGAGTCAGTACCTCCTTTCAGATACCCTGTTCCCCGGCAATTTATGGTCCGACAAGATGCACTTCATGTGGTCCTGATCTATTTATTATTAATGAATCCAACATTTATACGATAAGCAGTGAAGGTAGTTGCGACAACCTGAGGCTGCAGATACTTGCGCAATACACAGATATTTTACCAGATATCAGTCAGTTAGAGTGGGTTGCAATTCCATACGAATTCAGACCACCAAGAAATTGGATTAAGTGGATATAATATATTGTAGTTTGTGAAGCGTTGGCTAAAAGAATGTTTTGTGTTAGGATTTCGTCTATAAAGCACTGCATATTTATGTAAAACTATATCGAGATCTGTTCCGTTAAGATAATTATTTTGAGTTTAAAGTGTTTTCAATGACAAAGAAATGACTAATTTTAGCGAATATTCTTTTCTAAATAAATACATACTCGTATATTAAACAAATATTCTATAGTATAATTATTGTAGAACTGTTTGCATAATTCGGCGTACGATTAAAATTCAATTACACTCAATTATAGTTTGGCAAAAAGGCAATCTTAAGTTGAGTTTCTCGCGATCAAACGTAAGAGCGCTGTAAGCAGACTCCTCTGAATCGCCCACAAACGATATTAAACAGTAAGTAAGGTTTTGTGCTTATATATTTATACCCTACACCTCAAGGTTAACTTCTCTCTCAAGGTTCTCTCTCTTCCTCTGTAATTCTTTCGCTATCGGTTCCTCCTTGTCACTCCCACAAACACACTAAAAACAATAAAAGCCATTTGATCTCACGGCTAAAAATTGCAACAACAACTTGTCTTTAGATTTGTTGTTTGGATGGTTGTTTTTGTTGTCATCGTCTTTATTGTTATTTTCCTTCTTATTATTTTTCTTGTTTTATTTGTTAGCATTTTTTTAAAATTTTTCTGCGTTTTATTCTTGTTTTTATGTAGCTGTTATTATTATTGTTATTATTATTATTGTTCTTATTATTATTATTATTATGCTTATTGTTGTTTTTGTTGTGACTGCTAGAGTTTTTCTGCTTTTTAAAGTACAAACGCTGCACCTCCGCGGCTGTAATGCTCGATGCTCTTCTCTGGCGGTTTTTTGTTGTTGGTATTATATCGTTGGTATCTATGTGATTCTTGGTACTTTGTTGTTGTTGGTGACTAAAAACATTCAGTGCATCTCAAAGATTATGTTCCCTATGAAAGTGACTCCAAGTTCTGTTTTTGTATTTACTTACCGTTTGTTTGTGCGTTTGTGTTGTTCTTGTATTCGCTTCCCTTCCACACGTAAGCATCTCATCAATAAATAAATAAATAAGTGAAGAAATAATGGAAATCGTTTTCTAAATAAAAGCACTTTCGAGCCAAAAGAGCAAATATATTGAATTGAGTGAGCAGAAACTGAAACACTGAAAAGAATTTAAGATTTGAGGGAATCACCAAACCTCAGTAAAGCATTTTAATTGACAAAGTTTATCTTTTGTTTATTTCCGTTTTTCTTTTATATTCATGGAATCTTAAAAACATTTTTACGAATCTACGCACTTGAATTTAATTGCGGAAAATGTTCTCGGATTTCAGCATAACTTCAACATAATCAAAAGAAACCTTTGAAGCGCAAGAAGCTGAAATAAGAAAGAAAAAAACTTTACACAACACTTTATTATGGGAAAGGGATCCTTGAAAAAGGATCGTCTAAATTTAGTTGCTCATCCGTTCCATAGATTAAAATTTTTAATGTAGAAGTTCAAAAGCTGCTTTTATAATTTAATGCAATTAAAGTTCCACTGTTTTAATTTAGCATTGAATTCAATTCAACTGAATTAAATTGAATTTAATTTAATAAAAATTGGTTTTGAATCTTGAAACAAAAGCAATAATAATAATAATAATAATAATCAAACGCTGAAACTCGGCACTCGACTCGAGAAGAAATCTATAAAAAGAGCAACAAAACCAAAAATGAACGGAAACCAACTTCTTTTAGCCTTTCATGGATCATCTCCTTGTACAACTTTAAAAATGTTTTCAATAAATTTAACGACAAGACGTTAACAGAACAGAGGAGATAACGGTTAATTTTCATAAAAAATCACTTAAGTAAAAATTTATTCTTGGTGGTGGCGTTGTTGTTGTTATTATTATTTCGATACCAAACTAGAAATTTGAAAGCCAAAACAAAAGATTCGAACGAAGTTAATATTTCACAGGAACAAAGCACCTTAAAAGCTTACAAACTTTACTAAAACACACACAACCAAATCATCATGAACTCAGTGGCACACATACACACACACTTAAATGTTCTACATTTATATGTAATGCATAGAAAACTGATTAAATGAGTGTTGATGCTGAATGTATTTTAGATGTATTGCGTGTGTGAAAGAGAGAGAGAGGGAGAGAGAGAGAGAGAGAGAGACTGTGCCTGCAACTGTGTGTGTGGTCAGTGTTGTAAAATTGTGTTTGTATGCGAAACAAAACAAATCACAAAAGCAAAATCTTTTGTATATCAACCCATTTATAAAAAACACTCACACTCACATAATTATTTATTGAGCAATATTATCCGCGTCTCTCGTTTAATGTGTGAGTGCATGTGGCATCTATTAAAGCTGACATGTAATTTAGCCAACTAATTCGGTTAAAATGCCACAAGAGCAAACACACTCGCACACTGACACCCACATTCGCACACATACACTCACTCCTACACTGACATATCGACTAATACATCCACATAATAGATTTATGTAGTGCTTTAAAAGTTCCAAACTCAAGTGAAGTGGATAATTTAATGCATCCATCATCCCCATTTAATAATGGGGTTAAGAATATGAATGCTGTGATTTATCCGCAGAATATCCGCATCCGCAGAACAAAAACTCAAATCCACTTTAAGTTGAACTCTTTATTGTAATTTCCTGTCTATCATAATTTAGTTGATGCGTGATGTTTGCAAAGTTTCGAGGTTGTTGTTAACAAGATTTATTTTCGTGTAGTTGTGGTTGTTTGTTTGTTGTTGTTGTTGTTTGGTTTCTAGTTTATTTGCTGTAATTTGAAAGTAAACAAGGAATCATTCAGAAAGAAGTACTTCGACCTCTTTGAACAGATTTCGATTAACTTCTTATTTTGTTACTTATTTTGGCAGCATTGTTGCTGCACGGAGAATTTTAAATTGAGACATCATGCACTAAATTTCTTGCATATTTTTTCGTAGTAGTTTTTACGTAGTTTAGTAGTTTTTACTTTTAAAGTAGTTTGCTGCACGCATATTATGCACACATGTTTTGGCAAAATTCTGTCCTCCTCAACAGATAGATGTGTTGTTAGCTCTGCCATTAAAAGGTTACAGATCACTCTGTGTTGATAGCAACGACGCACCTAAAAGTATGCAACGAGCGAAAATATGAGCACAGCGAGGCGATAGGACGAAAATAATCGACCTCCACGGGAGAGAAAAACGTAGCCTTCGAAGAAAAACGTACCTCTCAGAAATTTCATGTCGCATCAAACTTGTAAACAGTCCAAATACGCATTCAATATAACGACGACAGTGCGAGCATACGAAATGAAAAGAGTACGAAAAATGAAACGACGTGTTTGCCATTTTTTTACACTTCGGTGGAAGTACAAAACATGAATTCTATTCCTTTCTCTGCCTTGTGATCTTTTTCTAGTATCTGAATAAGCGAACTTGGCCAGGTGAATATGTGCGTAGTCAAAACCCAAATTCCACTGTTTCATATGAAAATGTATCCTAACAAAAAAGGGTACATATATGATAGGATTCTTTGAAAACGTATCCAAAATGACTTTAAAGTGTCCTCTTGTGCAACCGTGTGTAAGTATGCAACAAATATTTCTCAGCTGGTAGTGTGTCTGGTGAAGTATAGCAATAGCTTCGTCGTGTACAGACGTCATTCTAGTGCGTGCTGTCTTTCACATATTAATTTAATTCATAATTTTTCTATCGCGCGTTCTCCGCCATCTTCTTTTCTTTTCACTTGGGCAAATTCCCAATTTTTTCAGGGCATATCGAATTGTTTTGTGCAGACCGAGTCGTAGCTGATACAAGTGAGTGATTTTTATTCTTTTTACTTAATTAAAAGCACAATTTCTGCCCCGCTTTTTCGCTGCATTACTTGAAAGGAAAAGAAAAAAGTGAGTGATGGTCTGGCCTAGTGGTTGCTCCGTTGCGGCGGCGGATGGGAGAGGTGAGTTCACCATTCCGCGCCCTCGTGCATATGCCAACCCACATTTGTCAAACTATTCTGTTTTCCTAACGCCCTATAAATTCGGTGATCAGCTTAACTGCGTAAAAATTGGTAAGCTGCTTTACTCAAAGTTTAAAAACATTGAGATTTTCTATATTTCGAAACGCAAAGTAAAAATCTTTGCTAAAGACATGGCCACCGCCAACGCTTTAGCTTCAGACACAGATCTAAGCAAAATTTCAACGTTTTCATACAGTCTGACGACTGTGAAGTCCGAGGCTATGTTCCCATTCCGTCCGAATACACTGAAGAAGAAGTCTTCACTCATGCCATCTGCAAAAACATGGCACAATACGGTCAGATCTCCGAATTCTGCAAGGTCGCAGAGGTCAGAAGACTGACGTACATAGACCAGAACAACGGCAAATCTTTATCTTCCAACTCTGCCATTGTTTGCTTCTCCGGCTCCATCCTCCCCTGGCACCTAAACATAGACGGTGTCAATTTCCCGGTTTCTCCCCTCAGACAAAGGGTCCTACAGTGCAACAAATGTTGCAGATATAATCACTCGGCTAGATTTTGCTCCAGAGCCCAATCTATATGCCCTTCCTGCGGCAACTCACACGACCCAGATTCTTGTACTTACCCTATTACATGTGTCAACTGCGGGGGCGACCACCCAGCCTCCTCGTCTTCATGCCCCATTTTCTTAAAAATTAAGAAACGTCTGTCCGACAAGGCGGCCGCCATAAAACCTAAATTGACTTCCTCCTCTTTTTCCCAACCCCACACTTACGCATCAATTTTCACTCCAAGGCCTCTCGACTTTCCCCCCCTCCCCCCAGCTAGTCCTTCTCCTCTTCTCGCCGCTCCTCCTTCCATGGCCCATAAGAGACCCCGTCTCGCTGTCTCTTCCCCCTGCCCCTCCCCACCTCCTCCCCCCACCCCAGCATCAGTCAGTCTCAATTCTGTCACAATTACCCCCCCCCCCCCCCCTCCCGTCACAGCTCAAGCCGTTCTGGATGATCGGTTCCACCAAATCATAGAAAAAGTAAATTCTCTAGATTTTTCTTCAACTAACGCTATGCAGAAGCTCTCCACTGAAATCTTAGCTACTCTTGATACAGGCGACTCCAACTCTTTGCTAAGCTTGACCGTTGTCAAGGACATCTTCTCGTCAATTCTTGATCACATAAATGACGCAAATGAAAGTATGTCAATTTAATTCCACTAGTGTGCGTAATAAATCTGCCCAGCTGTCCCAATATCTCTTCAACAACGACATTTCTGTCGCCTGTATCTCCGAAACCTTCCTCAAACCCAACGATCCATTTAAAGTCAAAAACTACAGCATCATCAGATCAGACAGGCCCTCCTCACTTAACCGGGGTGGAGGAGTAGCCATTCTGGTTGACGCTAACATCTCTCACAGGAACCTAAATCTCTCTTCTAGTAATGGCATCGAAGTTTGTGGCTGTGAGGTTCTTTCTGGCACAGGACCTATTTCTTTTCTATCCGTTTATATTCCCCCCTCCCTACGTGTCAACATTTCCCCTCTTTCTACCATTATCTCTTCTCTTTCTCGCTCCCATCTCCTCATATGCGGAGATTTCAACGCCCACCACCCCTCCTGGGGCAGCCACCACCCTGACCATAGAGGCTTTCAAGTCCTTGACCTCATAGACAATCACAATCTAGTTCTCCTTAACGATGGCTCCCCCACCTTCTTCGGACAGCATCCCTCTGCACTTGACCTCACGTTCTCCTCTCCCTCTCTTAGGCTATCCTCGTCATGGTCCACCACAAAAGAAACTCTGGGAAGCCTACATTGCATCCTAGACATTTCTCTGAATATTTCTCCTTGCTCCAAACGTCACCCTCTCCCCGTCATCCCCAAATCTCTTAACGCTCAATCACTTAACAAAAAATTCTCCCAAATCTTTGACTCTCTTCCCACTTCTTGTCCTCCTGACTCTCACCCCTTAGACTTTCTATCTGATTCACTTCACAAGTCTTTTAGCTCCATCCCCAAACGCCACAAACGTTTGCCCAACCCATGGTGGAACTCTGCGTGCCAAAAAGCCATCGCCGCGCAAAGACTTGCCCTCAATAAATTCAAGCTATCTCCCTCTAGGCCAGCGATGTCCAACCGCACACTATCACATTTTGAGTGTGTATTGAAAATTTTGTTTACTCATCACTGAGAAAAATATATGCGTTGAAACAAAAACATGAATTTTTTTGGATTTTTTTTTTTCAACATATTTGGATTATTCCAGCACATTGTGACTGAAGCATAAGATCAGAAATTAACTTTTAACGAGTAATGTTAAGTTAACTTTTAAGAGTAATGGTATTATTCTTGTTTTACTAATCAACAGCCGCTGGCGTTAGTTAGATTAGGTATGTCTATATTTGCGTTATAGCATCTTATTTGCAATAAATCGTGAAGGTGCGAATCAGACAATTTGTTTCTGTATTTCGTTTGAATTAATTTGAGATCCGAGAAAGTTTTTTCGCACAAATATGTAGTACCAAACATTGAATAGAGCCGGTAAATACTTTCCTTTATATTAGGATATAGTATTTCATTAAGCTCTTTCCAAAAGTTAATATCTATTTTTATGGATAAATCGATTTCGTTTCGTAATTTCAGGAGTTCTTCTTTAATACAGTTTTTATAAATTTCAGTATTGCATCTTAAAGGATTATTATGCAATTCAATTATGTCGCGAATCGTTTCAAAATCTGCAAACCTTTTGCGAGAGTCTTGGATAAGAGTATCTAATACAGTCACATATTCGTGTATTTTTGTAGTTTCTGGATACTGTTCAAATATTTCATTAGTGTTGGGAAAACTTGACAACTTTTTTTCTGCAAGTTGCATTCGCAAAATCCATAACTTATTTTTAAAATTATCTGCCGCTAGTACTAAGTTAACAATAAATTTGTCTCTTCCCTGAAAAACTAAATTTATGTCATTGAAATATTTTGTAATATCACAAAGAAAACCTAAATCAAATAAAAAATTTGGATTCTTTAAGGACACAATTAATTCCTCTGCTTCTTTGGACGAGTCTGTTGAAAGAAATTCTGCAACCTCTCGCCGTAGGCTGTACAATCTTTGTAAGCTTTTCCCACGACTAAGCCATCTTACCTCCGTGTGCAAGAGTAAGTCGCCGTAGTCAGCTTCTATTTCTTGAAGGAAAGCAGCAAATTTTCTATGGCTAAGTGCATTATGTCCCCCTCTTATTTTATTTATTATTTTGATTGCAGTTTTCATTGCGTTAATTATATTTACATTTTTTGCAAATAGCGCATGTTGGTGTATGATGCACCGGAAAGAGGGAACTATAATGTGATTTTTATGCAGGTTTCCCACAAAACCTTCCTTTCTTCCAGTCATTACGTTTGCGCCATCAGTGCAAACGCAAGACAGTTTTTTTTTGTCGGAAAAGGATAAGAGTGATTTTTCGACAACATGGTAAATCGCTTTTCCTGTTACATTTGAATGCATCGAATTTAAAGACAGCATATTTTCATTAATATTCAAATTTTGGTCTACAGTCCTAACGCAAATAAGCAATTGACTGACATCGTTGATATCGGTTGTTTCATCAAGACAAATGGAGTAAAATTTACATTCTGATATAGAAGTTTTAATTTTTTTTTTAATGAATAAACCAATATCTGCCGTCCTGCGGCACATCGTGTTGCGTGATAATGGGATCAAATTTACAATTTTCATATAATCACTCCACTTGTCCTCAAAGCAATCCAAAACTAATTTGCTCAAATCTTTAAAAAAATATCCGTCGTCAAATGGTCGACAACGTTTAGCCAAGGCTAGGCTCACAACATATGATGCGTTAATTTTTGCCTTGGAAATTGATACATCATTTGATTGTATCTTCTCATTACTTTGTTCAAGCGACAACCATTTCCCTATTTTTTCTAAAAAAGCCTTCTTTAAATCAAAAAAGATTTTTTCCCTTTCTTTCCCGGAATATAAAATATAGTCAGAATGCAAATTATCATAGTGTCTTTTCAAAGAATATCTATTTGTTTTGATAAGTGAAGTAAAGCAAACTAGGCATTGTGCTTCATTAAAAGCATTACAAATACATAAAAACTCGATTTGATCTTTTAAATCAATCATTTTATTTTTAATATTTATTATAATAATATATTAATAAAATGTAATACAATAATAATCTGTGATATAAAAGTTGAAGTAGATAATAGAATAATATTTTATAATATAAATGGAAAATTTGCATAAACTTTATGGCATAAAGACAAACAGCGATAATTTTTTGGGTGTAGCAAAATCAAAGAAGCGCAGCATACAGTCCGACCTCGTTGATGGCTTGAAAGCTACTGACGAACGTTCGTCAAACGCTCTCAATGTATACATATTATGCGAGTAAAAATTGAGTAGCCGAATGGCTGCTCTTGGGCAACGCTGCTCTAGGCTCAATTATGACATCCTCATCAATGCAAGGAAAAACTTTAAAAAAGTGACCAGACAGGAAAAACGAAAGGGCTGGAAGACATTCTGCTCAAACATAAATCAAGACATCACCGTCTCTGAACTTTGGAAAACGATCAAACTTTTCAATGGTTCCTTCTCGGACTCGAACTCAATTTCGGCAGAACATCTCACTTCCTTCTGTGACTCCCTAACAGGCCCTCATGGCCCCAGCAACTCTTTCTGTGCGGGCCCGGCGGTCCCCTCGGATCCTGAGGTAGAGAATTCTCTTCTCCTTTCCCCCATCTCGTCCTCAGAATTTGATGACGCTATATCCCTGCTAAAAGACTCTGCTCCAGGTCTGGACTGCCTTAGAAACACTCACATCAAACTTCTCAATGCACACAATAAAATAAAACTGCTAGAGTGCCTCAACAATACTCTTTCCTCTGGATTTCTGCCTCTACACTGGTTGAAATATCTCATCATTCCCCTTAAGAAAAAGCGTTTTCCCCCAATTTCTCCCCCCTCCTACAGATCCATTGCCCTTGCATCCTCCATCAGAAAGCTCTTTGAACGAATACTCACCTCCCGTCTCGAATGGCACATTGAGTCAAATAACAAATTGAGCAATACTGCATTCAGTCCGGCTTTCGTAAGGCTAAATCTACTCCGGACAACATAATCACTCTTTGGTCTGACATCTCTTTAGGTTTTGAACGTGGGGAACTCACTTATGCAGTCTTCCTGGACATTAAGGGCGCCTTTGACAATGTGAACATTGGCATCCACATGTCAAAGTTAGACTTCCTTGGTCTGCCAAATCGTTTTAATAAGTTAGTGTTTAGCCTCTTCCAATTCAAAGATCTATACATTCAAAGTGAAGAGGTTCTACTTAATAGGCGCTCTTTCACAGGTGTCCCTCAAGGCTGCATACTGAGCCCTTTCTGTTTCAACCTTTATATTGACAGCATCTTTGCAAACCTCCCTTCAGAGGTAAAGGTCTTAGCCTATGCGGACGATATCGTCGTTTACTGCTCCAAATACGACTCTCGCCAGGCCAGAGCCAAAGTCCAAGCAGCCGTCAATCAAATCAGCCACTCCCTCCTGGATCTCGACCTCTCCCTCTCCGCCCAAAAAACTAAATCTATTCTCTTCTCTCGGCGCAAATCTCTTCCCCTTAGCCCTATCTTCATCAACGCTCAACAGGTCGAACATGTTCACATTTTCAACTTCTTAGGCTTCCATCTCCATGAACGCCTTCTTTTAGGTCCCCACATTGCGCACATTTCCAAAAAATGTCTGCAATTCATAAACGTTATGAAATCCCTGTGCGGTGTCTACTGGGGCAGTGATCCTCTGCAGCTTATCCGCCTCTACGTTGGCGCTGTAAGACCTAAAATCGAATATATTGCTCCCCTCCTCTTAAATTGTTCATCCACCCAACTTCTCACACTGCAAAGAATCCAGTGGAAAGCTCTACGTATCTCTCTCGGAGCGCTTATGTCCACACACACCCGCAGTCTAGAAATATTAGCGAATGTCATGCCTCTTCCAGAACGCCTAAGCTTAGTCGCGGATAACTATTTTTGCAGTCTCATTTCAAAGACGTCTCATCCTGCCAGAAATTCGCTCATAGCCCTCTCAAGATCCTACTCTCATCCTCATCCCCTCATTGACAAGTTCAAGTATCTATTTCTAAATTTCAATATCTCTTCAAACCACACTATTCCACTTTTCTGCACTCCCTATGAGGCTCTGAAGCTCAAACCATCCATTTTCTTCTTAAATACTGATAACATTAGAAACTCCCCATCAGAAATTCAAAAACAGTACCGCAAATTAATTCATAAACGCTGGCCAGTCTTCCAACGCATCTTCACAGACGGATCGAAAACTCCCAATCACACAGGCTCCGCTCTTTGGTTTCCCGATCTGGACCTAGAAGCGTATTTTCCGCTCAACAAGCATTGCTCAATCTTTTCGGCAGAAGCCTCAGCCATCCTAGAAGCGCTTAAGCTTATCAAAATTCTAGAACGAAACAAATTTCTCATCATAACCGACAGTCAGTCGGTTCTCTCCTCCATCAACGGTCATCTCAACTCAAATTCTCATCCCTCCATTCTAGAAATGAAAACAGTTCTCCTAGATCTCAAAACATCAGGCTTCACCATTCACTTTCTCTGGGTTCCCAGTCACATGGGCATCGATGGCAATGAGTATGTGGACTCTGTAGCCAGCAATCATCCCCCTTATGACTCCCCCACCCTTCCATTATTCCACAGGGACCTCAGGGCACTGCACAGAAAGTCGAACACTGACAGTTGGCAATCGAATTGGGACTCATCGGCGCATGGTCGTTACCTCTATTCCATGGCCCCAAGAGTAAACACTTCTCCATGGTTCAAAGGCTTCTCCCTTTCCCGCAACATCATAGTCTGCATTAACAGACTGAAAACTAACCATACCAGATGCAAAGACCATATGCACAGGATTCAAATGGCAGAAAACGACACCTGTAACTGCGGCTCCATTCAGACAGCGAGCCACCTCCTTTTCCGCTGCCCCTGCGTTAGGCCATCGCTCAGATCCTCACTTATTTCCGGGTTGCACGCTCAAAGGGCTAACGTCCTCAACTTGCCTCAGCTACTGTCCTCCAACAACATCGATATTTTCAAAGCCATATTTCAATTCATCAAGAACGCAAACATCCTTATATAATTTCAAGCTATAATCATGAATTCTCACCTCCAATAGCTCTCTCCTCTCTCAAATTCTATCTCTCACCTTTCTTTTCCAGTCTCTCACTTTCATCTTTCCATTGTATTTCCTCTTCTCATTATCTATTATAACGTTTTCAAAAAAAAAAAAAAAAATAAAAAAAAAAAAAAAAAAAAAACAACAAAACTCAAAAAAAAAAAAAAAATATAATATAACTACAAATCTTCACTAACATAAAACAAGAAAATTAATCCTCATACACACAAGTTACTTTTAAGCTACTCGAAGGAACTCAACATAAACCTCTAGGTTCAAGGAGTTCCTTTCCAATTCCAAATGTGGTCTAGGAAGACTCACATTTCCAATGATGATGATGATGAAGTATAGCAATAAAGAATATGAGAGAATTCTAAACAACAGAGCAGAGCAGCTATTGCGAAAATTTCACGAAAGCTCCGCGAACGCAGGACGAATTTTCCTCCAATTTAAAATTATAAAGTGCTCAAGTAGTGTTCAAAAAACATCCACATTCTTCAATCAACAACCGCTGTCATCATCAAATAACGTAAGTACATTTTTAAGAAAATGTACGATAAAGACAACAATAAACTGGGAACAATCGACATGAAATCAGTCGTTTCTTGTGACAACATCATCGAAGTTGCAATATTTCTCCTCTAAACTGAAAACTCCGTGCTATCTTTATAAAAAATTGCAATTTAGTAGAACTCTAAGAAGTTGTATATTTATAATAAATAGAAGCAACTCTCTGAGTACGTCGCATTGGTTCTTCATCAATACCATTTCATTTTTTATTTAATTATTTATATATATATCAAATGACTTCTTTTTTCTGTTCGTTATTTTTTCCTTTTATTCCTAATGCTAGCTTCTTATATTTTCCTATCTGTTTTAAGAGTACTTAAATCTCTAGTAAATAAAAAAATTATACTTCCAACAATAATTGTTAGATTCAAGTAATGCTTTTGAATTTTGAAGTTTGAACTTTCATTTTTAGTTCTTAATATTCGAATTGTTCATACATATGTATGCTTATATTCATAGTTGCCAAATTCCTCTTATGTTACTTTAAAAGTACTTTACTCTTGCTTATGGTTTGATTCACATTGAATAATTAATTGAATCTACATACTTTGCTCGGCCGCCTTCTGTTTACCACATTGCCTTAAGCATTAAACACAATTGGAGCAACAGGATACAAGATACATTTTTAGCTGTCAAATTTACATGGGCTCTTATGGAGATCGAGAAAAAAGTTTGCTTTCCAGTTTGTTGCCGTGGTTTGCATTCCATTTTGTATCTTGTCTCCGGGCTAATTTCTAATTTTGACAGCAACAGAATCATTCTTGTTCTTCTTCGGTGTGTTTGTTTACATTGTGTCATGTAAAATTTGACAATTTGCATTGTGAGGGGTGTCACACTAGGCATCATAATGCCAATTTATTTAAGTTAATATTTAACGAAATTTTTATTATTATTATTACAAGCAATTTATTTCTGAAATAGAAAATATACGGCATTCCTATTTAAAAAAATTACTCAAAATATTTATCAATTGCTAAAAGAAATGGAAAATCCTCTAAAAAAGTTTGCTGGAGAAAATGTAAGAAACAGTTGAAGCAACAGGATACAGCAACATTTCCAGGCAACAAGAAATTCCATGGCGTTAATTATAATGGCTGGGCAACTGTTGCTCAGCAACAAAAATTTCATATGTCAAATTCTTAATGGTGGTGTAACACTAGGCCACTTGAGGCCGTCTTAGAAAACCTTCAACTGTTTCTTACATTTTCTCCAGCATCCTTTTTTAGAGGATTTTCCATTTCTTTTAGCAATTGATAAATATAATGTGTAATTTTTTTTAAATAGGAATGCCGTATATTTTCTATTTCAGAAATAAATTGCTTGTAATAATAATAATAAAAATTTCGTTAAATATTAACTTAAATAAATTGGCATTATGATGCCTAGTGTGACACCCCTCACAATGCAAATTGTCAAATTTTACATGACACAATGTAAACAAACACACCGAAGAAGAACAAGAATGATTCTGTTGCTGTCAAAAATAGAAATTAGCCCGGAGACAAGATACAAAATGGAATGCAAACCACGGCAACAAACTGTAAAGCAAACTTTTTTCTCGATCTCCATAAGAGCCCATGTAAATTTGACAGCTAAAAATGTATCTTGTATCCTGTTGCTCCAATTGTGTTTAATGCTTTACACTTTCCCATCTTCCCTCTTTTAAAAGCTTTAGCATATAAAATTCCAAAAATACTGATTTATTTTCTTTAAAAGTTTTTACGTAATAAAATTATTACTGTAAAAAATAATTTACTTCCTAGCCCATGTAGTTTTAAAGCTATTGTAATTTTTGGCAAGCCACGTTTGAACCATGGGAGTATTGTTCCAAAGTCCCACTCTAACTTAACTTAACTTGCTGTGCCTCATATTGTAGTTTCCAAATTATGGCCATTTTAAAACTTGCCACGCCCATTTCTAAGAGTTATGGGCGGATGTTTTTAAATCCGTTCCGAACTAAAAATTAGTAGTTGAAAAATAAAACAGAAAGCTTGGCCGTAGCAGCAGCACCACCACAGATTTTAAATTTTAGTGGTGTCCGTTGTTGGTATCCGTCTAAAAGTACTCAAGTACTCATATTTGCTCATATTATAAGTAACACAGCTCTGCCTGGGATTGATAATAGGCAAAATTAATTAAAAAATCATGCCCACTTCTCCTTATTTACCAGACATCGTAATTATTTCCGTCAGAGTTATTAATGTTCGACTTAACGCGAGAAAATAAATATTCCCAGAAATGTTACCCACTAGTTTTGTTTCTAATCTCGTAGTTTGTAAATAAACTCTTCTCGCAAAATAATATTTACTCTTCTCATCCATTCGATGATTCATTGAGGTCCCCGTACCTTTAACATAAATTTTATTTAATTTCTTGTACTATGTTTTAATCGGAATCTCCTACCTTCACCAGTTTTTTCAAATGGCAACCGTTGCAAGATCTTCAACAAGTAATCTGGCCATAAAAACGAATGCCCCGGAATATTTCCAATGTGATACCCACTGCCAAGGCATACTCACGCGTTTGAAAGGCCGTCAGGATCTTTACGACGTGGTGCTAATAGTTGGCGACTCTGGCAAACGGTAAGGAATCCTTTACTCTCTTTTCGTCTTAACTTTAAATCTTTTCTCTCAGCATTTCAGCACATCGTTTGATTCTGACAGCGTACAGTGATTACTTCTCTGCTCTGCTAAGCGGACAGATGCACGAGTCCCAAGAACGGGAAATAACTCTCAGTGATGTGGTCGAAGACGCGTTGGAGCAACTGGTCAATTTCTGTTATACCGGAAGACTGCAATTGCGAGGAAACACAATTGCGGCCTTGCTTACCACAGCAAATCATCTGCATTTGAAAGAAGTCGTCGAAGGCTGTTGTGAGTTCCTTCAGCGCCATTTACAGCCATCGAATTGTCTGGCTGTCTGCTTGTTCGCAAAACAAATGAACCTCGAAGCACTTCTGCAAAATGTCAAGAAGTTCATCTTTGAACATTTTGATGAAGTAAGTTGAAAAAATGGGTTTAACCAACAAAGGTAAAAACCGTTTTATTCTGAAGAACATTATTCCGATACAAGCGACTTTATTTAGTCCCGTTCATGTTCTGTTCACCTCTTATTTACATATCTAAATATTATATTTTGAATTGTTTATTCTTTCTAGATTTCCAACCATCCCGAGTTTTTCCTATTAACTGCTAATCAGCTGTGTGAATTCCTAGCTAATGATGACCTCGCTGTACCATCTGAAGAGTTTGTCTTTCGCGTTCTAATGAAGTGGATCGAATACGAACCAGAGAACCGCAGGAAGCACTTCACAGAGCTTCTGGCTCAGGTACGATTGCCTCTGCTTTCGCCTACTTTTCTAGTCGAGGAGGTGGAGCCACTCTGCAATACAATGGAAAGCCAGAAATTGTTCGTGAACGCTCTTAAATCTCATCTACTATTCACATGTCATTCCACTCAGCCCAGAAATTATCAATCGAGAACTGTTGCGAATCAGTTGTTGGCCATTTATTCACGACAAGTAGTTTCCTTCTTCACATACTGCTACACACTTAAATTCTTACCAAAATTTCTGTTTCCTCATTCGCACAGAATATTCGTAGACGGAAATATGAAATACAAATCGCAGGCTTCAATCTAGGCACGAATGTGTGGACTATATGGAAGATTCCAATAAAATTCCGTCTTGGTTTTGCTGCTGCTCTGATGGGCGATCATCTTATCGTGGTCGGTGGAATAGTGAGTGTCTCAGCCCTGAATACAGTCACGAGTTTCAATTTGCGTACAATGACTTTTACTGAAATGACTCGAATGGAAACGAGTCGATGTGCGCACTGTGTAGCAGTACTGAACGGCTTAATTTACGCGATGGGCGGCTACGATGGGAGTCAAGCTCTAAATTCAGTAGAGAGGTAAAGATGCACAATGCAATTATGTGGTTAATTGTAAGAAGTTTAAGAATGTCAAATTTTAGATGGGACCCCGAGAGTGGAACATGGAGTTCTGTCGCTCCAATCAGTAATGCTCGGTTCGACTCCGGTGTGACTGTTCTGAATGGTCATTTGTATATATCTGGTGGATACAACTCTATGAACGCGTATGATGCATCGGTCGAGTGCTACGATCCGGTTGAGAATACTTGGAGATCCACGGCGCCCATGAAAGTGGGACGCGTCTCACATTGTGTAAATAGGTTGAATATGATTATAAAAGCTAGCAAATAATTTAAATTAATTGCAGCTCGCAGCTCACAAAGGTTACTTGTTTGCAATCGGTGGATGTAATTTTGGGTGTGAAGATGAAGATATTCCCATTGAACTCTATGATCCACGCACAGATATATGGACAACGGTATTTTATTCATTGCATTAAATTTGGCACACTGTAAATGAGTCAGTACATCCTTCCAGATTCCCTGTTCGCCGGCAATTTATGGTTCTACCAGATGCGCTTCACATGGTCCTAATCTATTTATTATTAATAAATCCAACCGCTATATGAAAAGCAGTGAAGCTAGCTGCGACTACATGAAGCTACAGACACTTCTCGACCCTTATCCAGAATCAAAGAAAAATGTCTTTCGTTGCGTAGAATTGTTTGTAATTCCATATGAATTTAGTCCGGAAAAGTTGGATAGTGTGTAAAAAGACTAAATTTGGATTCCGTTGCCTTCTTTAATGCAGCTGGTGTTTCTAAAATATTTCCTTAAGGAATGTTGCTCTATAAACGACTGCATATTCATTTATTTATATAAACCACATTGTTCCATTAAAATACGTGTTTACACTTAAAATGTTTTAAATAAACGATGTGACTAATTTTAAGACTATATTCTATCCTGAATAAATATTCGAAAGCGGAATTAATGAAGAACTGTTTTTCGGGTCAAGTTTATTGGTCAAACGTTTTTTTAAAGTTTTCAAACGTTACTCATTCACATATTAAATCACTCATCTCGGTTCAGTACAACTCGTGGACTCAAAATCTTTACCAACTCACTCACTTCTAATAGAATAATAATTCGAAGAGCTTTATTAAATTACTGCAAATCCTCGGAGTAATAAATTTCGTTCTCATCCGCTCTTATAAAATATTGGATATGAAACAACCGATTTAAAACAATATTTCAGCATTTGATCGTGTTTTTACTGAATTTACTTTATTCCATCCCATAAAGCCGCTTCTCATCCATTTCTTAAACGGGATTAAATATCGAATAGAAAAAAAAACTAGAAAAAGTGTTAACCTTGGCCTGACCAAAGTTCATGTACCCTTCACCCGTAGGTGTAATTATTATCACCATCACCATCACTGTAGGGAGCAGTCGTGGCTGATTTTGGCAAAAATACTGATATAGGATTTGAAGAGACCGTTAAGTTGAAAGAACCTGTTTTTCATATACAGGGTGGTGCATTTCCAGCCGAATAGCGGAGGACTTTAATCAGAACTTAGACTATGGTACAGAAAAACTAGCGTTTAATTTGTATGAAAATTGAATGATGGCTCACGAATGCTAATTAGTTAGCAATATGTGATTCTCTTTCTATGTCTAATATTATTGCGTTTCTTAAATCGGTTGTGAGTGCCGTTTCTAAAATGTGATGTGCTAAAGTTGTTGTTGTCTTTTGTTTCCGCTTCATGTCCTAAGAGTCTTTTCACTAATTGACGCTTAATTTCATTCTTTTCTATATTATTCCCTTTAAATCGAATCTCATATATGTACATCATCAGGTTTTTTTAATCTTCAATATGATTTTTTTTTGGTTAGAGAAAAGTGTTTTTAGACTTTGATTAGATTTGGAGGAATCGCTTTTGCAAGGCTTTTTTATACGTTGGGGACGCACGTGCTATTGTATTGTTTTTGTGTTTTATCTGCTAATCTATCGCAGCTAACGATGTGTCTGGTCATGTTTATTGTTACTTCTGTTTCATTTATTAATTCTCTAATCATCCTATCTGGGTATCTGGTACCTTTTTTTATGAGATCTTTAATGGTATTTATTTTGACGCTTATTTATATTTATCTGATTTATAGTTGTGCAGAGTGAAGATTGATTATCCTGCCCGAAGCTGAGGGTTTTGTGTAACAATTGGTACTTGTCTTTTCTTGCAATTAGTTCAAAATTCAAAAATGGGATGCTCTAATCCAGTTCTTTTTCTAATGTGTTTTTGAGTCTGGGGTGGTTATTGGTGAAAGATGATAAAATTGTGTCTACATCTGCCAAAATCTGCTCTTATTGCCAAAATATCCTTACCTGTGCTGTAGTAGTTGTTGTTGTTTTCCGTACTGACTCCAACAATCACTTTGGAATTTGAAAATTTCATGTGTATCTCCTAAACTATACAGGAGATTTCTATGTTATTGGTGTCTTTGGAAGGGTAATCCAATTATCTTTCATTTATGTGAAACAATATTTTGTAGAAAACCATTCAGTTTTGGAGAAAAATAAAATTTTATCTTTTTAATATTTTTTCCATTCCTTAATCTTTTTAGTATAATGTATTATTAACTCACACAATTATGCAAATAATAAGAAAGTAGTGGCTTTTCATCGTTCATTGAATTTTTTTTCATCCGGATCAGTCCAAGATCTTAGTAGGAGAAAACGTATTTTTAAAATCACAATCACGTACTTGTAAGTACATACTATTTTTGCGCAATCGAACATTTTTATTTAAATTTAGGCACCAAATAGTTGACCTAAAAATACTGGTGAACTGCGTAGCCAGTGTTGGTCATATTAAGGGTTATAATCAACAAGCCCGGACGGAGGTCGAAGTGCGAAGGCCGCATACGCACAAAAAAATCGGCCTAAAATACTATTTTACTGCGTAGCCGGCGTTAGACATATGTACATACCTCAGATATTTCTAGTGTAAATAAAATTTAAGCGAAAAATTGGACCAACGATTTTCAATTCACAGTAGTGACACTGAAAAAAGTGCTTACATACTTACTCTACTGTCTACTGTCTATCTATTGGCATAATTACGAGTATGTGAGTTAATAATACTTTATACTTAGAAATAAATTAATGAATGGAAAACAATATTTATAAAAATTTTAAATTTAATTTTTCTCCAAAACTGAATGGGTTTCGACAAAATATTGTTTAACATAAATCAAAGATTATTGGATTAACTTTCCAACGACAACATGAAAATAGAGGTATCCTATATAGTTTAGAAGATACAGACATAAAATTTTCAAATTTCAAAGCGCCATAACTCCGGAACTAGATGAAAGCAATAAAATTTGTTGTTGTTGTTGGAGTCAGCAACAAAAATAACAATAACAACAAGATTAGTTAGGTCGACAAGCGCCTTATCTGTTCCCTCTTTAAAACGTTTTTATTAGGTCGCTTTCTGAACTAGCAAATTTTAAAAGCAATTTTTCGCCCATTTATCGATGAGCTAGGCTTTTGAAATTTTGACAATAGTTTAGAATTGAATGACAATGTATCGTACCGCATAATTACCAGCCACCGCCAATTTAAAGGCGAACAATTTTGAAATATATATGTACAAAAACACATACATACATTTTTGTACATAAAAATAATTTTCAATAAATGAAAATATTTTTACTTTAAAATATTGAAATAATTTTGACTTAAAAATATTTTCAAAAAATTAAAATAACAGTGGCATCTTGCATATTTCAATCAGTTATCTTGCACAGTTCACTAAAAATAAAAAATAATTATTTAAATAAAAAACATTTTATATAAAACGTTTTTTAATGAACAAAAAAGTTTAAAATAATTTTTCTAGCACCATACAAATTCGCAACTCCATAATGATGTTAAGATTTAAAACGAAAAACGTGGGGCGGATTATAATGATAGGTACTCATTCTATAAGCGCCCCATGTTTTTCATCGTGTCGTGAGTCGTGATTGCTCTGTAGCTCTTTTACTCACTAGTACTACTTTCGGCCATCGAATGAATGACAAACTGTTGACTCTGACAGAGTTTAAGTGATGGCCATCACGATACGTTCATACGTCACGTTACGTTATGTCTATATGAAAGTAATCCTTGAACACTTACAACTTTTTTATTGTGTCGCTGAGAAATTGTTACAATTTTTTATGGACGCTACAATTTTTTTGTTGGAAGTACAGAGATTGAATTGTATATCGTATTCAGCTTTGTGCTCTTTCTTTGTTACGTAAGCTAACGTTTCTACAAGGTAAAACTATGTTCAATCAAAAATCTAAAATCGCCACTTTCATATAAAACTAAAAAGTGTCTTCCAAAGAAACGATCATTCGTTTTACTGTAAACGTACCACAAATTGTTTGGTTGTTACAACCAAGGTTTATAGAATAGAAGGTTACGCCAGTAAACAAAGAAAAGTGGTCTCGTTCTGCGCATCTACGTCAATAAGTATTTCTAAAATCACTAGGGTCACAACACACAGTACAAATGCCAAACTTGAAAAGTCGTATGAAGAAAAGTTGGAACAGGTTTAATGTTACTCGAACGCTCCAATTTTGTTGTTGCTTTTTTGTTGTCGTAGTTTTATGCGGTAACTCCAGCAAAAGCAACACTTTTTGTCGTTCTCGTATATTTTCAGAGTTACATGCCTTTGAAATTTGGAAATTACGAGAGTGTATCTGTTCAACTATACAAAATACTTGTTCTTCGTATCGTTGGAAAGGCATTTAAAAGACCTTTCATTTGTGTAAAAATGTATAATTACTGTGATAATTACTTTATGCAAAAATGTGAACTGTATAATTAACCAACAAAAACTGAAGCCTTTACGCTTAAGCTTTAGTACTTTACGTTTAGCATAACCTAATTTTGTGCACGTTATATAAATTAAAAGGTAAAAAAAATAATAAATTTACGTACCCATATTAATTTGCAACTAATTTTTAAAGCAATTTACATTAAAATGATCCTGCAGATGTCTGCATGTTTGGTTTTGAATTATTTTTTTCGCTGGCAAAACACCCACCAAATTTTTGATAAGCGAACAACTGATGGAAATTTGAAAACCCTGACCACTAACATTATTGCAAAAATTCACAGAGCACTTCATTATTGGTATTATTCAATCACCAAAATTTTACATTAAAAATTATTGTTATAACCGGTGTGCAGGCGCCTCGAAACAAAATTTCAATACAAATACTTATTGACGTCATTTGACGTCCCTGTCAAACGAAAAAAACTAACGGACCTGCGCGTGGCGTAACCTTCTTTTTATAAACCTTGGTTACAACCATGCGAAATCATGTTTCAGCTGTCTGATTGACAGTCGCAGTATAACACTAAACAGTATATAAATTTTCAAAACGATCGTTCAAGTAGGACGCAGTTCTAGCGTACAGTAGAGAAATTGATTTGTGAAAGAACAGCAAGGAGCGAGGATTCTTGTAAAGTTTTAAATAAAGAGGCAAAACCATCCGTATTAAGTCATTCTCGCAGTAAAGTAAGTAAAGTTAAATTTTTATCAAAAAGCTCCACAAAATACTTGGGCAATGAAATATCTACTTAATTTCTCGTAAAGTGTCATTCAATGAGTGTTTGGTTGTGTTATTTAAAGTTAATTGTGCAGAATTCATGGCATGTAAGGCTTTCCGAGAACTTTCCGCGGCTTTACTTCTGTCTGTCTGTTTACTCAGAATGCTTGTAAGTTCGTAACAACAACAACAAGGAATCGACTTAAAATTAAGTGTGTGATTTCTTCTAAACATAAAAGTTCCCCGTAAAAGTATAGAGTCCAACATCATCCACAACGAGGATTAAACACCCATTTAATAAACAAGCACGTGAAGTCTTTAGCCTTGAACAAACATCGACATTTCAAAAGGGTTTGAGAAAATATAATATAATATGGACAGACATAAGTTGAGCACAGCTGGAACGCTTTAATTTAGTTTTTGTTTTGTCAGGGGAACCCCCACAAGAATTGTCGCTCGCTTTCATACGAGTATATGTATGTATGTAAATTTTATCGAAAAACGTTTACTTTACAGGTGAAGATAGATGTAGATAGAGAATTTGTTTACATTCATTACTTTTTTCCAAATAAACACTAAATTAACCTACATACATACTTATCTAAGCATTCACATCATATGCATACATCGTTAGAATCGGTACAGAATTTTAAGAGAAAATGCATGCCCAGAATTTTCAGACTTCAAATGCTTCAAACTCGGAAACTGGAAGAGAGCGAAAAAAGTGGTCTTGCATAAAAATCAACATTCGACGCGTAAACTAGGGATCTTCCCGGAACCGCCAAACCTGTTGTGGTTTTTGTTGGTGTTATTGCTTTTGATGTAGATCCCAACAATAACAATATAAGTCATCTGCTGCCCCACCCCCCCCCCCCCCCCTGGTTTCTGAGTTACAGCCCTTTATTTTCCGAATATCTCCTTAATTATAGAAGGTATCCGGTATAGGTATATACCGTTCAAAAGGTAAATTAAATACCTTTCATTTATGTAAAGGAAGATTTTTCGCCCAATTTCTTATAACAAGTTTTCGTCTGCGGCGCTGAGCTGAAAAAAAGTTGTGCGGTTTGTACGGATAACGGTACTGACTTCCATCATTTCAAATTTTACCTTCCGCGAACATAATTGAATAAGAAGCAGAGTAAAACAATTCATGCAAAGTGGAATAGTAGAATTCTAAAAAATATTAAATACTTATGTTTCAAAGAGCGTTTTCTCCTAAAATCCTGGACCAAGTATGGCGAAAAAATAGTTGTGGAAAGCTAATGATCTCTAGTTTGTTATTTTCCACAAAATTATGTAAGTTAATTACCCGTTTTACATTATTAATGGGGGAAAAAATACTAAAAATACTCTTAAATTAATAAAAATTAGCCAAAAAGTTCTTACAAGCCTACATTTAGAAAATTCATACGCAAACGTATACGATTAACCAGTAAAAGTATGTTCGGCCTGGCCGGATATTAGATACCCTACAACTAAAAGTTTTGAAAAAATTTAATTGAACGAAATAGTTTTGTGAAACTTTCTGATGGATTTTCCTTAATTCCGGAGAATATGGTTAACGGATAATGTTACTCTATACCCAGAAATGAAATTTTGTTGGGATAACTCAAAAGGAACATTGATACAACATTTTTAATAAAAAATGTGCGTGGTCGTTGATATTTCGCATTTTGTCCATTTTTGATACCAACCTGCACACCATAACAGAATAAGTCATACGATATTCATTACGATATCTTCACCGGTTCTTCTGTGACCGTGATTTCAACAGACAGACAGTCGGACGGACACGTCTCAATCGACTCGGGAGGTGGCGCTGATCTAGAAATACATACTTTTTTATATCTACTCTATTTCTATACGTTCCCCTGAAGCTTGAATTGTTGGGTATTAAAAAACACAGTTAGAAATGAAAAAAATCTGCAGAACTGCGTAAAATTTTACATAAACCTTTCGCATTATGTTAAGATAATATAATCACAAATTGCTTCATAGTTCTAGTAAAATTCTAGTCGAAACTTTATATTTTGGCATTTGTACGAGTCTTGTTCGATCAAGTTAGAGGGAACTTGTCTAAAATAAGCAAAAACATATGAACTAAAATAGTAAGTATAAGTTATTATATAGGGTATAATGGTTACCCCTTTTAAGGGTAAGAGAACAAACTTTACATACATACATAAATTTAATTTGTTTTAAACTTTAATGGCTTTGTTTGGGAGAAAAGTGTTTGCTTTAGTATAAATTGCCATAATATGTCACACCTCCAACATGTAGAGAATAGTTAATTGCTACTTAATTACTTAGCCGTTCTGATCAAAGCAGTTCATTACAAAAAATAAAGGTAATAAAAAGATCCTTCAAACGGTTCTTCATGCGTTCCTTTATCTGACTTCGTTTAGAAGATATTTGATTTTGGTTAGCACTTATTACGATGAAAAAAGGGTAACAAAAATTAATGAACTAAGTAAATATGTACATATTTCTATTTATAGTTAAGTTTCACAAATTAGTCGAATTAATGGAATTCCAAATTTTTATTGATATTTAATTATATCGATATTTAATATTCCAAAATAATTCTAATAAATGTGTACTCTATAATAACTCTATAAATTCTCAATTCAACCAATTTTTGTATCAATACAAATATTTTACTCCAGAAAAGAACAAAACAACTCCTTATTCATCAAATTGCAGTCTAATTAATTTCTTTTATCTTTTTTATCATAAGCTTAATCAGCACAATGTTAATTTATTTATAATCAAATTTATTCATATTTAATTTCATTTAAATTCAGATAAAGTCTCCAAAGACCCAATTTTTAAATATGTACGTTCAGTCAATCAAATTGAATGAAATGAGTTATTAAAATTTTAAGTTTTTAAATAAACATTTTAGAGAATAATGAGTAGCTTTTAAAAAACTCAACTCTGAAATAAAGTCAGAATGAAGTTTGCAAGTAATAAAAATAAACGAGGAAATGCAAGAAAATTCTTAAAAGTAGACATAAAAAATAACGCAAACTTATCATAAAATTAAAAACAACTCCAGTCAATTAACAATTATAAAGAATGTATATACAGGGTGTTTCGCATAAGAGGGGACAAAAGACTATGGCGTGTAGGTTGGGTCGAGACAAGAAAAAAATTGTAAAAATTGGTTGGGGTGGGTATATTTTCCCCCGTTTAGACGGGAGGGGAGAGAATACTTCAAACCGGAAGGATCTACGTTTTGTAGTTTCCGAGACAAATGAAAATTACGAAGCATACTTTCCTTTCAAATACCAATTTTTGGCTATTTGTGTTTTATTACTGGTGTAAATATATGAAAGAAGACTGCTGTGGGGAGTTTAGATCGTCATTTTCACTTTTCTCGGAAACTATAATACAAAACATAGATACTTCCGGTTTGAAGCATTCTCTCTAGAATTGATTAGAGAATTTTATGGTCGGAAAAATATTTATACTTAGGGTGTGTGTCAATTGGTTACTTTTTACTAGTGGTAAGTAATGTTGAAATAAATTTACTCTGTTGAGTAAAATTTTGTTCTATTTGCTGTGCCAATTCATGGATGAAATTTTGACAAAACAAAAATTTTGAGTTTCAAGATTGTCTGTAAAATTAAACAAAGAATTATGCATAGAATATCAAAAAAGGATTTTCCTTGTTTACTAGCTATTATATTAAAAGCACAACATCTTATAATAATAATAATAAAAGTTTTCCTAATTTTCTTTTCCATTTTTCAATAATTTTGAAATACTCGACGTTGAAGAGAATATTCAACGGTTGTCAAAAATTTACCTAGCCCTCAGGGCTACATAAAATTTTGACGTTTGAATTCACCTCACTCACGTCAAAATTTCAGTTTCTTATGTCAAAATTTTCCAAATCGAGGAAAAAGTAACCAATTGGCACACACCCTTAATACCGTAATTAAAAAAAAAAAAATTGCGACCAAAAATTTTTTTTCGGAATTTTTTTTCCAAATTTTAAATTTGGAATTAATTTTCTCAAAAACTGTTTGACATAGGAACCTAATTTAAAAAGGATATTAAGAGGCGGATATTGGGCTTTGAAATTCAGCAAGCAAAAATTATCTTGATCTAACCATTATTTTTTATTATAATTTTTTTGATGTTAAGTCGGATTTTTATAAAATAGCCCCTCCCGTCTAAACGGGGGAAAATTGAACCTCCCCCCTCCCATACGATTTTTTCTTGTCTCGACCCAACCTACACGCCCTAGTCTTTTGTCCCCTCTTATGCGAACCACCCTGTATAAATAGACAAACAGCAGCTCCTGAAAAATATTCATACATTTAGAAAATTAGTGTTGGAAATTATCGAGTGATTTCAACTAAAATCTTTTGGAATATATTTTCCACAGAAATCTGCTGTTATAAATAATTTATTTTTTGGATTTTGCAGAGAATATATTTTGTTTTATAGTCAGGGCAAATATAATAAATGACAAAAAGAACGCTTAGAAAAGGTTTCGATGTTAAATTCCTAAATCGAAATTTCTATTTCAAAATATTATAACTCATAAAAAAATTCTTCTAACAAAGCCGAGTGTTAGTTCTGCTAAAAACAACAGTCATTTTTCACTATTTACACCCTCAACAGACATCGTAAAAAGATTAGCGCCAGGAAATAAATATTCCCAGAAATGTTTTTGATCTGGTAGATCTTAAATAAAATCTTCTCGCAAAATAATATTTATTCTTATCCTTTAAGATGCATTTTATTTAATTTCTTGTACTAAGTTTTATTCGGAATTTACTACCTTCACCAGGTTTCAAATGGCGACCATTGCAGGACCTTCAACAAGTAATCTGGCCTTAAATACTAATGCACCGGAATATTTTCGATGTGATACTCACTGCGAAGGCGTACTCAAACGTTTGAGAGGCCGTGAGGATCTTTACGACGTGGTGCTCGTAGTTGGTGACTCTGGTAAACGGTAAGGAACCCGTCTTCACTCTCTTTTCGTCTTAACTTCAAATCTTTTCTCTCCTCAGCATTTCTGCACATCGATTGATTCTGATAGCGTCCAGTGATTATTTCTCTGCTTTACTGAGCGGGCCGATCCGTGAGTCCCAAGAGCGGGAAATAACTCTTCGTGATGTAGACGGGGATGCGTTGGAGCAGCTGGTCAACTTCTGTTACACCGGAAGCCTGGAGTTGCGAGTGGGTACAATTAAGACGCTAATAACTACTGCGAATTATTTGCAGTTGAAAGAAATCACCGAAGGCTGCTGCGAGTTCCTTCAGCGCAATCTACAGCCATCAAATTGTTTGTCCATCGCTTCCTTTGCAGAGCAACTAAACCTCGATGCACTGGTCAACGCCAAGAAGTTAATATGTGAAAATTTTGAAAAAGTAAGTGGGGGATAACATGGCTTAACCAAAAAAGCCACAAAGCCAGAAGAGGAGCCTCTTTCTAATATAAGTTGCATATGTTATCCTGTTGATCTTCCGGTCAGTTCGTATTTATATCTGGATTTTTATAGTTGAAAGGGTTTAGTAAGTTTTATATTTTCTAAATGTTTTTGTTTTCCTAGGTCTCCAAACATCCTGAGTTTTTTCTATTAACTGCTAAACAGCTGAGTGAATTTATAGCTAATGATGACCTCAATGTACCATCTGAAGAGTTTGTCTTTCGGGTTCTAATCAAGTGGATCGAATACGAACCAGAGAACCGCAGGAAGCACTTCACAGAGCTTCTGGCTCTCGTACGATTGCCTCTGCTGTCGCCTTCTTTTCTAGTCGAGGAGGTGGAGCCACTCTGCAATGCAATGGAAAGTCACAAATTGTTCGTGAACGCGCTTAAATCGCATCTACTCCCCACAAGTATTTCCACTGAGGTCATAAATTATCGATCAAAAAGTGCTGCGAACCATTTGTTGGGCATCTACACAGAAGTAATCTATTTTCTTCAAATGCTGATTCAAACTTAAATTCTTATGAACATTTTTTTTACTACTTAACAGAACCAGAATTTATCAATCGTAGGCTACAATCTACAGGCGAAGGTGTGGACCAAATGGAATGCTCCAATAGAAATCCAACATCAGTTTGTAGCTGTTCTGATGGATGATACTCTGATCATGGTGGGTGGAGCAATCGTTTATGAAGAGATGGATACAGTTACGAGTTTCAATTTGCGTACAATGGCTTCTACTGAAATGATTCCATTGCAAACGAGTCGACGGGGGCACTGTGTAGCAATACTGAATGGCTTAATGTACGCTATCGGCGGCTACGGTGGGTTTCAAGATCTAAATTCAGTAGAGAGGTAAAGATGTACAATGCAATTCTGAGGTTAAAAGAAACAAATTTAAGAAGGTCAAATTTCAGATGGAACCCCGCGATTGAAACATGGAGTACTGTCGCTCCAATGAAAGATGCTCGCTCCGACCCAGGTGTGGCTGTTATGGATGGACATTTGTATGTATCTGGTGGCTACGGCCGGAATCCAGATGTTCTGCCGTCGGTGGAATGCTACGATCCGGTTGAGAACACTTGGCGATCAAAGGCGCCCATGAAAGTGGGACGCGTGTCACATTGTGTAAATAAGTTAAATCTGATTTTAAAAATCACCATTTGAGTTAAACTAGTTGTTCCATGCAGCTCGCAGCTCACAAAGGTTACTTGCTAGCAATCGGTGGATGTAACGTTGAATACGAAGATGAAGGAATTCCCGTTGAACGCTATGATCCTCGCACAGATATATGGACAACGGTATTTTATCCATTGTATTCAATTTAGCACACTGTAAATGAGTCCCTCCAGATTCCCAGTTCCCCGGCAATTTATGGTTTTACAAGATGCGCTTCACGTGGTCCTCTTCTATTTATTATTAATGAATCCAACATTTATACGATAAGCAGTGAAGGTAGTTGCGACGACCTCCAGCTGCAGCTACTTGCTAAATACACAGATATTTTACCGAATAACAGTTCCTTAGAGTGGGTTGCAATTCCATTCGAATTCAGACCACCAGGAAGATGGATTAAGGATACAAAATCTTAATTTCGGCTTCTGGTGCTTTTTTGAAATATATCGTAGTTTGTGAAACGTTATAAACAACTCCATATTTATGTAAAACCTTATCGAAATCTGTTCCGTTAAGATACTTATTTTGAGTTTAAAGTGTTTTCAATATAAAGAAATGACTAATTTTAAGCTAATATTCTTTTTTAAATAAATATATTACATATATTAAAAAAATATTCTATTGAAGAATTGTTTGCATATTTCGACGTATGATTAAAATTCAATCACACTCAAGTATCGTTTGGCAAAAAGGCAATCTGAAGTTGCGTTTCTCGCGATCAAAAGTAAGAGTCTTGCAAGCCGAATCCTTTGACTCGCCCACCAACGATCCTGCTCGAGGCTAACAAAAAGTAATATTGTTCTGGCGAAAATCTTTTTTCTTTCCGTTTTTGCATGTTCTCAAGTAATTTTTTGCTTATATATTTATACCCAACACCTCAAGGTTAACACATAGAAATGATAGATAAAGAAAAGTACATACATATATGGATTTGTAAAGTGATGGCATGAATAGTCTCATGCAACTTTATGCTGAAAATCAACAACAAAAATAAAAACATAAACAATAAGAACACCACAACAAAAATAACAATAATAATAAAAAAATAGCACCAACATCAAAATTAATAACACTGAAAGTACTACTAACAACCTGCTTGTGGTTGAAACAACAATAACAACAAACAACCGGTGTTCGTAGTTAAAAAACAAACACGAAGACGAAGTTGAATCGTTAACGTCGAAGCAAAGAAAAAAAGAAACCAACGTTTACGATCGACCAAAGAAAAGGGGGGTTTCTGTCTTAGGGCCTTATTTCTTAACAACAACAACGAAACCAAACAATAGCCACACCTGCGGTTAAACACTTAATAGAGTTAAGGTTAATAGGTTAATAGTTAAGTTAATAGGTTAAACACTGTTAAGAGTGTTTTTAAATCGAGGCTGCCCATGATGAGGTATTGAAAATGCCACGCCTACGAAATATTACAAGTTTTTCTATGGTCAATTGACTGAATGAAGGACTAAAGAACTGAAGTACTAAAAGAAAGAAGCACCAAAAACTAACCTGGAACACTGCTCTGTGTTCTGTGGCTCAAGAATGGTGGATCAAGCAACGGAGCGAACATAAAGTGTAAACAGATTGCATGAACATTTGTTGCCGACATTATCGTGATTTCATGTGCGAAGATTGGTGCAGCTGCTAATTAGCAGGCCGTAGCTCTGTAAAGAAACAGCAGCGCTGTAAAAGAGAAAACCGAAGACTCTTCGTGTTTGTATTCTTGTTGGCTTTCAGCTCTTCGGCTTACACTGATATTTGCATTTTGATGTTTCGGCTTTTATGCTTTATCAAATTTTTGCGAATGCTTGCCACTTTGATGAAAAGCATGCCATATATTTATAATTTTCTAATAAGTTCTAATAAAGGAATATATGTGTATAAAACCGAATTAGTTATTAAAGTTTAAATTGTGGTTTATTTTTGTATTCTAAATGAAATCTATGTCGACTTAAAATTATGACTTATTTTGGATTTAGATACTTGGATACTTACATACTTACACATACATATTACATACTTGGAGATAATATTAGATGATTATAAAATGAATTTCTTAGTGAAATTCTCGTCACGTGAAAGAAGTTCTACAGAAGCTTTCATTTGAGATGACTTCCAGGTGCATGTTTGACACCCATTGGGGGCTGATACACGACTCATCAGTGTGAGCGCATCACTCACGCTGATTGGTTGATTTCAAAAAGTGGAACAACTTAAGATCCAAACGCTCATCACATTTGATGCAAAAATTTTGGCTGTCTCACGATCATCAAACAAACACATGCATACAGAACTCGAAGCTGGGTCTGAAAATTTTTCTTATCTGTTGTGCTTTTATTCCTGTTTTACTATGCACAGCAGCCGCAGCAAAGGCTTCGCGGAAGCGAACATACATGCAAGTAGCAAGAAGAAATGTATTGAAAAGCAGTCGGCTTTTTTACTGTTTGTCAAACCAATTGTAATAATTAAATTAATTCGGTTTTTTATTTTTAGGGTTTTCTTAGAAATTTACTGTTATTGTTTTCTTTTATTATCCATTGTAGCTCTAGCAATTTATTTTTGAAATGTAAATAGCCTGTATGTACTCCTATTTAAAAAAAAACTGACCCAAACTATTTACCCATAACCAACGAATTTTCTTGGAAATATAGAAGAAAAGGATGAAACGTTTTTTAGGATTATAAATAAAAAACAAAATACAAAAAAGGTCCCGTTGCCTCTTGCTCTCTTTTTATATTTTACATATCCTAACCCTTTCGCCGTTGTTAATTTTCACAACTTGGAAATTCCTGTAAAAAAGGAAGCTAGCGAACATGTAAAAAACAGTTGAAGGTCATTACAGGAAATAATGGAAAATACAATTATAAAATTTCGATAATGCGAACTCATAAATGCAGGCATAACACACAATGCGTCAACGACAACATTGCTGCTGCTACTGACATGTCAAATCAATCACAGTGCTTTTGTTGAAATGAAAGCGCTTACAAACACACTCTGAAACGCTTGCACGTACACGATTTTTGAGTCATGCATAATATTTTGTCGTGTATCACTGAGCAACTTTAGAGCTTTATTTGAGACACGCACAATGATGAGCCATGTATCAGGGCCCATTCACTTCATTTATATTTATTTATATCCCCATAAATATATATTTTACATTCAATTCTCACACGTAACACACCGCGGCTCCTTCAATAGTAACGCCCAAAAGGGACTCATTTGAAATCTGTAGATCCTTGTGAACTTTAAATAGTAATGAGAAAAATTAGATGAAGAAGAGGTGGAGGAAGGAGAAGAAGGAAAATAATAGAAGACGCAGCACTGCTTTCAATAACAAGTGACAACATTTGTTTTGTCTGCTTTTGAATGAAGTGATTCAGAACAGACATGTTGTTTCTGTGTGTGTCTCTTTATTGCTCTATACTTCTTCTTCTTCTTCATCATCTTCTTTTGAAGCTCATATCCTTTGTGTCTTTGATCATTTCCTTCTTTTATTTCACATTTTCGACGTCGTGTGTGACCGCGAGAATGCGGATGTCAAGAAAATCGATAAAATTGTTTGACAAAAATGCGTGAAATGAAAGAGAGAGAGAGCGAGAGAGAGAAAAAGTGAAAGGGAAAGCGAGATAGAGCGAGGCATATGAAGTCTTAGGAAGACGACGTACTTCCTGTTGCTGTTACTTCTGCTGTCACTTGGTGACTTCAAATATTTCAAATAAACACTTTCAAAAACACACATTAGGGTGGAGAGAGGGAGGCAATAGAGACTGACAAAGACTCAGCGAAACCTCTAACTGTTCAAAGAGTGACAGAGACAAAGAGAGCGGAGGCGCTGAAGTTAAAGGAATTTATGTCAATGCGATGCTAATGTTGCGTAACACACAAGCGACTCAATAGCAATTAGTATGAAAGAGAAATAGAGGGATAGAGAGAAAGAGAGAGGTAGAGAGACAAAGAGAGAACGACAACCAGAGAAACAGAGATGGAGCATGGATACAAATAGTGTGGCAATGAATCGAAGCTGTGTGGCAATGAATCGAAGCAATTAAGTCTTCGCTTATTTATGATGGTAAATTTTTAAGTGCTTATGATGCCTCTGTTTTGTTTATTGTGTGGGTGTGTAACTTTATATATAAATATACAAGTGTTAATAACTAACACTAGCGCATACACAATATAAACCCGAAGGCGGTAGAGTAAAATTATGGCTGCACTCTCTGGCACCGATCGTGTTTACAGAGTTCACTCTGATTTCATCAAAAAGTGAGGTCATCCTGAAGCTGGATGAAGCTGATGTGGTAGGTAAATCTGCTCTGTTTTTGTTATTTCTTCTACTTTTCTTGGTTTTTCTCGTGATAATGCTTTTTCGCTTTTTCTCTATTGATGTTGTTGATATTTTATGTTTATTTTCATTTCTGTTTCCATATCATACCACGAGAATGCATGTCAAAAAAGAGAGACAGCACTGAGTTTTAAAACAACTAGAAAAAATAAAAAAAGACAAAAAGGAATGAAATACAACTTAAAATAAAATTTGTATTACACACATAAACCAAAAACAAAAACAGGGGGGTTAAAACAGTTAACAGTTGAAGGGAGAATTATAATATATTTAAGCTCGTTATTAACAAAGGAAAAACTCGAATGATGACTGATATTTAAATTATTATTAAAGTAAAGCACACATTAACATAATATTGCATTAAATTAAATTCATATTGAGCTGAACTATAAATTAAACGAATATTAAATACAATGTAATATAAACTATAAATTTGTATAAATATTAGTTAAGTACAATAAATTAAACAACAATTAAACAATTATATGTACAACAATAATAGCAAATGCATTCAAACAACAATAAATTATAATCATATAACATTATATTATTAACATGATGGTATAAACAAAGAATAAAATAAACACGTACAATTTTGCTGGCCAGGAGTATTTTCACAATAATTCACATTCTCAAATGACAGATGATTGAATTGTGTTTCGACGGTTATTCGAATTGCTGTGTGGTTTTCGTGGGGAAGATTTGACAATCCATTCATTGAATTGTTGTCACACGATTTCGGGGGTCCATTATACGACTCACTAAATGCTTTAAATAATACATTTCAATTTAAGATTTACATTTCGGATTTAGTACGCGAAGCACTCTACGCCAATCTAACGTTAATCGAATTTGCAACAACTGTAAGTAGCTACAATAAGTACTAGAGCTGAGCGATATTTTACGACCTGTGATTTTGTCACAGGTACACAAAATCACGAGTCACAGTTGCGATTGAAAACGCTCCGAACCTGTGACTCGCTGTCACAGGTACAGCGGAACGATATTTAACGAACTGTGATTTCATTGAAATGAAATCACGAGTCACAGTTTGATGCTCTAGCGTTTCGTTATTGTTACAACGAGTTATTGTCCCAGCTAGAAGCAGTGATGCCCTTTTTTGTGCAATTTGTCGCAATCAGGGATTTCTTGTCTGGATTTTGTGGGATTACCTGTTTTACTCGATATTTTGCGATATTTGTACTATATTTTGGATACTACTGAAGACATGAACGAAAGTTGCTATGTGTAAATATCTAGGTAGGACTTGTTTTTTTCAACCTTAGACTATGATCATGCAGCTCAAATAAAAATTTTACAAATGCGTATTGTAAAATACTGAATGAACTTAATAACATTAATAACTTAACACTTTTAATACGATTTTGCCTTCATTATTTTGAAAAAATACAAATAAGATTTTGGTAATAAAATATTAATACAAGAATGTTTTTTGCATATAAAATAAGTATATATCAGTAGTTTTAATTACTTAAAATTGGTGTCTGTATTAATTCATACTTCTGTAAAATATGAATGCTTTTAAAGTTAACGAATAGCTTCACTTCGTTCCTATAGCAATAGCGAACGAAAACCAAAGCAGATCTGAAATAATGCCGTTATTTTGAATGCATGTAGCACGTTTTTGCGCACTCATTTTATAGCGACTGCCTTGTCACGAGTCACGGGTTTTTATACCTGTGACAGTACTGTCACAGTCACAGGTCGGAGCTGCTCCGGAAAAATCACGGAATCGCTCACCTCTAATAAGTACCAAGGTACCAACATACCGAAGTACTCGTATACAAATCGGCAGCAATCAACCGAACCGAACTCATTCTCTCTTCAACTCTCTGGCAGACCGGCCAAATGGAATCCCGTTTCATCGTGTCGATGAACATTTTTGCTCTACTCACGCTGATGCCCCTCATTGCCAAATGCTCCGGTGATAATCGACGAGTCGCTGCACGAATCCTTGAATGGCCGGAAGAGAGCGTCGGTGTGGACTCTGTGGATAGTCGGAGTGCTCGTGGTGTAAGTAGTTGGCTCGTTTTAAAGTGGAAAGAAGAAAAAACCCCAATGGGAATTTTCAATATGATAATTTTATCGTTTTATTCATCCTAAACATGGGATGCTATCCCCTCTTTAAAATGCAATCAGTTCATTTATTTATTTTTTGCCTTTTAATTTCATTTCATATAAAAAATCATTTAATTAAAGACACGTTGTTTTTGTTTTTTTTATGTTTTTAGCTTAACCATATTTTATTTATTTTTGATAAACTCTTGATATTTATTTTTTATCTTTTTCCCCTTTATTGTTATAGACAATATTTGTGTTTATTTAATTATAATATAATACTGACTGACTATGTCAGTAACCGCAGTAACTGCCGCTACCAGGTGGCCGTGACGCAAGCGGTTCAGTCGGCTTGACTTGCGCTCTTCGGGCGGCTCAACGGCGGGAAAACACTGACGAAGACAAAAAAAAGAATAATTTTTTAAGTAAAATAAAATTACGAGCTCTTGTAAAGGGAAAGTTTTAATAAAATAACGATTCAACCTTTAAAATAAATTGTCTTGAGCTTTATATAGATAAGGGGGGCAATTTTTTTATTATAATTGTTGTTGTGTTATTGTTGATGTTATTGTTATTTCATTATTGTTGTTGTTGCAGCCAGCAAACAACACGGCTCCACTTTTGATTGTTGCATGTCGCTAAGGCCGTGGTTATGCTATCGAGTTTTGCTTGGCAAGTAGGACTTTTTTTTGTTGTTTTGTGTGTAAAAGAGAGAATTGTTTACACACAAAACAACAAAAAAAAGTCCTACTTGCCAAGCAAAACTCGATAGCATAACCACGGCCTAAGAATAACCACGTCCAGAATTAATTGTTTTTGTTGTTGTTGTTGTTCTGTCATTGTTATTATTGTTTGGGTTTTCCACCAGATGAGAATTTCTTTTGCTGCTGCTGTCATGGCTTTTGTCAAAAAAAAAAAAAGAAAAACAACACATAATAACAACAACAAAAATCATGGGTTTCCTCATGCTGCTGTGTGCAATTATTGATTAAAATTTCAATTAATTTATGCGTTTTTTTGCCTGCCAGAATGAGTAATTAAAGCAGCTTTTCACAGCAATAACAATTGAAGAGTTTATTCAGAGTGTCAGCAGATGATTGGACAGTTATTGATGCATGTGTATTGTGCTGGGTGTGGTTCTTATTCAGAGTATTATACTTATTCAGAGGTTTAATGAATGCATCATTATTAAAATTAATGAACCTCTTGAGATTTTAAATCTCTTCAAAAGTGAAAACAAAGACGAAATTATGACGAAAGGGTAGAATAAGATTAACCCATGTGATGAAAGGAAAGAGTTGAGACAAGGTTGTTCCGAAGATGAAGTCGCTAGACACACTCAAATAGCACTTGATTATGATTGACCTGAGTTGAATCGGCTGAACTTTATTGAATTTAATTGACTTATGAAAGTGTTCTTGATTTCACTTGTATTGACTTAATTTCACATGAATTTAATTGAAGCTGGACTGATGTGAAATGAGTTGAGTTGAGGTGAACTGATTTTATTTGATTCATTTGTTCATTGATTTTACGTTAATCTGCATCAGAAGATGTCAATCTGTTGTTGTTACTCACACTGTTCAGCAACAAGTAGCGATACAAGCGGTGAAAATTCGGATTAAGCATCCAGTAAACAAGCGGATTCCAAAAACTGTTGCTCAACGCTGTCCATGTGACCAGGAAGACCCATAAAATTCCGTCTTGGGTTTGCTGCTGCTCTGATGGGCGATCATCTGATCGTGGTCGGTGACGAGTTTCAATTTGCGTACAATGGCTTCTACTGAAATGACTCCATTAGAAACGAGTCGATGTGCGCACTGTGTAATCGGTGGATGTAATTTTGGGTGTGAAAATGAAGATATTCCCATTGAACGCTATGATCCACACACAGATACATGGACCACGGTATTTTATGGAATGTTTTGAATTTGGCATATTATGTATAAGGCAATATTCCTTCCAGATTCCCTGTTCGCCGGCAATTTATGGTTCCACCAGATGCGCTTCACATGGTCCTAATCTATTTATTATTAATAAATCCAAACGCTTTATGATAAGCAGTGAAGGTAGCTGCGACTACATGAAGCTACAGACACTTCCCGACCCTTATCCAGAATCAAAGAAAAATGTCTTTCGTTGCGTAGAATTGTTTGTAATTCCATATGAATTTAGTCCGGAAAAGTTGGTGTGTAAAAAGACTAAATTTTGATTCTGTTGCCTTCTTTTCAAGTAGCTGCTGTTTCTAAAAGGTTTCCTTCAAGAATGTTGCTCTATAAACGACTGCACATTCATTTATTTATATAAACCACATTTTCCATTAATATACGTGTTTTACACTTAAAAGGTTTTAAATAAACGATGTGACTAGTTTTAAGACTATATTCTATCCTGAAAAAATATTCGAAAGTGAAATTAATGAAGAACTGTTCGTCGGATCAAGTTTGATGGTCAAATGTTTTTAAAGTTTTCAAACGTTACTCATTCCCATATTAAATCACTCACCTCGGTTCAATACAACTCGTTGTAGACTGAAAATCTTTAGCAACTAAAGTTGAGGTGATTTGGAAATGCTGAGGGTGTTTCTAGACATCGCCTGTTCTCTTTTACGTGGTGAAAGCGAGAGTTCCCAACTATTAGTGCAGTATTAAAGAAAAACAAATCAGCCTCAAGATGTCACAGAAATTACACTCACATATAATAGAATAATAATCCGAAGAGTTTTATTAAATTACTGCAAATCCTCGGAGTAATAAATTTCGTTCTCATCCGCTTTTACAATATATTGGATATGAAATTTAAAAGCCGATTTAAATCAATATTTCAGCATGTGATCGTGTTTATACTGAGTTTACTTTATTACATCACATTAAGCTGCTTCTCATCCATTTATTTTCTATTCCATTTCAGTTCTTAATTAAAAAGTATTGTATTAAATATCGAATAGAAAGAAAAAGCAGAAAGTGTCTTAAATTCAGCCTGGCCAAAGTTCATGTACCCTACACCCGTAGGTGTGATTATTATAGTCGACTCCTAATAATTTAACGGACCAGCGTTAGCCGTGAAATTATTATCGCTGGTCCGATTTTTTCCATTTTGACTTGTTGGGAAAAATCTTTTGATCCATGATCCATCCAAGAACTTTGACCATGACTGTAGAGAGCAGTCTGGCTGATTTTGTGCAAAAATACTGATATCGGTTTTGAAGAGATCATTTAATCCTATCGAACAACTCAATTATTTCAAGCAACAACGTGTAAGGAGTTGAAAGAATCCATTTTTCATATACAGGGTGGTGCATTTCCAACCAAATAGAGGTGGACTTTAATCAGAACTTAGACTATAAGAGAAAAAAAACTAGAAATCTTTGGAAAATATTCGTTTATTATACCCTACACACGAAGTGAATAGGGTATATTCCTATATATATACCCTACACACGAAGTGAACAGGGTATATTCACTTACTGCTTCCGTTTGTAACGCGTTAAAGGAGGCGTGATAGGTATAGAAAAGTATATATATTCTTGATCAGCGTGACCTCCTGAGCAGCGTTGTCGTTTGTACTACAATAGTAGTATTTTACTACTATTAAAGACTATGTACTACGCTTTTAAAGCTCGTACTACTGTTTACTTACATTGCCATAAGTCCTACATGGCAATGTAGTTACATTCACCTTTATTATTTTGTACTACTCTTTTCAAAATAGTACTACTATTTTTTAGGATTGGTCCTACTGAATAATTTTCCAAAACGACAACACTGCTCCTGAGTCGATTTAGCCATGTCCATCCGTCTGTCTGTACGTCTGTCTATCTATCTGTCTGTGGAAATCACGATTACAAGAGAACGAATAGAGATATCTTCATCAAACTTGGCACGAATATTGTCTATCAATAGAAACTCATCGCCTTTGAAAATGGGCAAAATTGGACCATTACCACTCCTACTTTTTATAGTGAATATAAATTCATCCATGCTTATAGCTCAATTTCCCAGCATGTAGAACGAATTTGCGGGTGAAATTTTGTCCAGGAGTCCACTGTCTCTGATCAAAAAGACTACCACAAATGGACGAGGTCCGCCCACTAATTAAATAAAGCTCGACTGTCTTTTCTGTCATCACAGGCTATTTGGGATTGAAAAGGAAAAAAATTAAACCATTGCCACGCCTAATTTTAAAGTAAACGTGTGTAGGATATATGAACGTGGGCCAGGCCGAAGTTAACGCTCTTTCTGGTTTTTAAATTGCTTTTAATTTGTATGAAAATTGAATGATGGATCACGAATGCTAATTAAATAGCAAAATTAGTGATTCTCTTTCTATGTCTAATATTTTTGCGTTTGATAAATCGGTTGTGTGCCGCTTCTAAAATGTGTTGTGCTATAGTTGTCGTTGTGTTTTGCTTCCGCTTTACGTCCAAGAAGTCTATTCACTAAATGACGTTTAATTTCACCCATTTCTTTATTATTCTCTTTAAATCGAATCTCATATACATACATACATCATTAGGTTTTTTTGATCTTCAAAACGATTTTTTTGTTAGAGAAAATTTTTTTTAGTCTCTGATTAGTAGATTTGAACGAAACAGAAACTAGTTCATAGTAGGCGATACTATTATTTTTACTGGTGTTTCGTTTATTAATTCTTTAATCATCCAATCTGGATATCTGGTACCTTTTTTATGAAATCTTTAATGGTATTTATTTTGATGCTGATTTATATTTATCTGACTTATAGCTATGCAGAGTGTAGATTGATTATCCTGCCCGAGACTGAGGGGTTTGTGTTTGTGTAACAATTGGTACTTCGTTGGGAGCAGATTAAGAACCGCCCGGTAACGCCAATCGTGTTGTTGTTGTAGCATGCGGAGCAGGCCCCAACCAACAAGTTTATCTTCTGCTCCCCCTGGTTTCGGAGTTATAGAGCTTTGAAATTTGAATTTATTTGCCTAATATCTCGTTAGCTATAGAAGATATCCGGTATGGATATATATCGTTAGAAAGGTAAGTTAAATACCTTGCATTTATGTGAAGTAAAATTTTGCCGAATACGCATATTTTTGGAGAAAACTCGATTTTAATATTTTTAGTACTCTTTTTCCGATTAATTAATTTTTTTTTATAATTTCATATCGCGATAGTATTGCACATAGCTAAATTGTCTTTCTATGTAAAGGGTATAGGATCGATCGTGATAGCTGTGTTACTCACTAGTACTGCTTTTGCGGAACTACTTTGGGCCATCGAATAAATGACAAAATTTTGTCTCGGACAGAGTTTAACTGATCGCCATCACGATACGTTCATACGTCACGTTACGTCTAGATAATATCAATGCTTCAAAACTTACTGCTTTTTTATTGTGTCGCTGATAAATTGTTACAATTTTTTATTGACCTTCTCCCTCGTGTAAACTTCCGCTAAAATTTTTTTTGCTGGAAGTACAAAGCTTGAATTCTATATCGTATTCTGCTTTGTTATCTTTGTTTGCAAAAATATGTTCAGCCAAACATAACATCGACACTTTCACATAAAGCAAAATAGTATCCTCCAAAGAAAAACCTGCATTCGTTTCAATGTAAACGTACCACAAATTGTAAACTCGTTTGGTTCTTGCAACCATGCGTAGGCATGCATCAGCTGTCTGATTGACAATCGCAGTATAACACTAAAGAGTATAAAATAAATTTTCAAAAAGATCGTTGAAGTAGAACGCAATTCTAACGTACAGTAAAGAAATTGATTTGTGAAATAACAGCAAGCGGCGAGGATTCTTCGAAAGTTTTACACAAAAAGACAAAAGTCATTCGTATTCAGTCAATAGCAGTAAAGTAAGTAAATTTAAATTTTTAACAAAAAGCTCCACAAAATACTTAGGGAATGAAATACATATTAAATTTCTCGTAAAGTGGCATTTAATGTGTGTTTGCTTGTGTTATTTAAAGTTAATTTTGATGAATTCTCGGCATGCAAGCATTTCCAGCTTTCCGAGAACTTCCATGGCTTTACTTTTGTCTGTCTGTTTACTCAGAATGCTTGTTCGTTCGTAACAACAACAACAACAACAACAACAAAAACAACTTAAAATTAATAGCCTTATTCCAAGAGTCACGGTCGTCTCTAAATCGTCTCTCAATCGTCAACGACGTAAACTTTGGTCGTTTTGAGGTATTCTAAGAGACGATTTAGAGACGATTATCGTCTTAAATAAGACGAGTGCTTTTTAATTGTCGTCTCATACAAAACATAAATTAATTTAGTGCACAATATAAAGCTCGACTTCGCATTTATGCTTTATATAATTTTGTTTAGTTATATGTAGCTACATATATGAAATTGATGATTTTTATAATGATTCTAGAAAAGGAAACAAAATTCACGAAATTTCCACAACCAAAAATTAATCGACAGAGTCCATATTTTCGCGCACAACTCAACGCACAAAATAAAAATGCAGTGTGTTGTTTTATGTAAGTGTTTGTTTAAAAACACTTACTGTGGTACCTAAATAAGTGCGTCTTGCGTTGCGTCTATCACTGCGCCTTAGAAACTACGCTGCGCTATACCGAAATAACTGCGTTGCGTCGCCATATGTTTTGACAAAAAGTTTTTAAACATTCACACGCACATGAACATTTTTCTGATATCTGCCGCCAACTTCACTTCGTAGCGCATGTCAAAATTGGAAATTCGAAGTGGTCTCCGTCAGTGCGTTTCTTATTTCAGCCACTTCCATAAGACTGTGTGTTCCAATTTCATTTTGACAGAAACGCAACGCACGACGCACTTATTTAGGTACCACAGTTATAAAAGCATTTTAAGATTGCTGAATTCTCCGCGTGGAATTGAAACTATCTTTGTTTAGCATTTGCTTCATGGTTGCAAACTACCAAAAAGAGAAAAACAATTTTTTGCTACAATTTAAACGTTTGTTTGCCAAAAAAAACAAATTTATAAGGTTTTTATTAACTGAAATTAACCACAATTATAATATTTTCGTCTAGCATCACTAAAATTTGCATCTTATGCACAAACCTTTTTGGCAAATAACAATGGCTGTAAAATAAACGTATAGTCCGGTGACCGCGACGTAAGAGCAAGACGAGAGGAGTTCCGTGACTCTTGGAATAGGTCTGTTACGTCGTCGTGAATCGTCAGAGACGATTGTCGTCTTAGTCACCGTGACTCTTGGAATAAGGCTGCAAGTTTGTGATTTTCTGTAAACATAAACATCACACACATCATCCACAGCCAGGATTAAACACCTATTTAATAAACATGCACGTGAAGTCTTGAGATTTGAACAATGAAATTAAGAAAACAACTAAATAAATTAACAAACATTAAGAAATCCAAAGATCTGCTAAATTGCGAAAATTGTACATCGAGATATGGATTTGAGGAAATATAATATGGACAGATTTATGTCTGTCCATGTTTTGTTGTTCAGGGGAACCCCAACAAAAATCGTCGCTCGTTTTCATAGGAGTATATGTACACTAACATTTTATCGAAAAACGTTTACTTTTCAGGTGAAATTAGAGTTTTAATAAAATTTCTTTGCATTCATTCCGTTATAAGCGGAAGTGAGCTAGCGGAACAAACGAAGTAGTGTTGGAAAGGTATTTCTAATACCTTTTATTTATGTCCTACACATTTTTTCCATAAGATGACAGTTAAGGGGTTATATTGATTTTTAAAAAAATGTGACAAGTTGAACTCGAAACAACAATTTTTTTCTTCCAAACGGACACTTTAAGGTATAAAACAAATTACAGTTATGGAAAGCTTGTTCTTTTACCTTTAAAATGATATATAATATGTCATACTTACTATTGTATTACAGTACTAAATTTGAAATAAAAATTCAGAAAAAAATTTTTAAACCCAATTTTTTTTAAAAATTACGGTATTAAGTATAAATATTTTTCCGACCATAAAATATTTATACTTATAAATATTTATATTTATACGGTATTAAGTATAAATATTTTATTTTTTTTCTGAATTTTTATTCCAAATTTTAAGTTTGGCATTAATTTTCTCAAAAACTGTTTGACATAGGAACCTAATTTAAAAAGGATATTAAGAAGCGGAAAATCAGCAAGCAAAAGTTATCTAGGTTCAAACCATTATTTTTTAATATTATTTTTTTTTATGTTAAGTTGGATTTTTATAAAATGGCGCCTCCCGTCCAAAGGGGGCGAAAATTGACCCCCCTCCCATACGATTGTTTTCTTATCTCGACCCTACCTACACGTCCTAGTCTTTTGTCCCCTCTTATGCGAAACACCCTGTATAAGGAGGAGTTGTCCTCATGCATGCATTCCAAGCCTGCTGTCCGTCTGTCTGCTTCAGAATGTGAGTTTATAACAATAATAAAAGCAACGTAATATTCTTGGTTTGTTTTCTTTAAGAATAAAAGTTTCGAATAGCTTATAGAACCCAACAACATCCACGCCAACGTCTATTAAATAAACATGCGAGGTTTGGAGTGTTGAATGAACAATCAAATAAAAAATAAAACTAAAATAAACATCAACATTGAGAAATTAAAAAAAATCTGCAAGACTGCGTAAAATTAAAGATAATATAATTTATAATATGGCTTCATATTTCTAGTAATTTTCGAGACTAGCGATTTGTTTCTTTTTTTAAATACACGCTGATGAAAAAACTAAACTCCCAACTTAATTTGATTTCTAATGAATTGGAATTTTTATAAAATTTTTTGGATTATGAAATGAATTGGAATTTTTTGAAATAAATATTTTTTAAAATAAAATTTTAATAAAGTTTTACATTTTTATCGATATTTTATATCGGGAAAGAGAAACTGCTAAACATTGTTAAATAACTATGAATTCTATTACACGGTACGTTTTTAACATTTTTAATCATATTTAATTATATTGATATTTAATATTCAAAAAAGATTCTGATGAATTTGTACTCAACCGAGCTCGAATTGAGGCAATTTTTATATTAATTACATTAATAAACAAAACAAAACATTCATTAAATTCAAATTTCAAAGCAATTTATATTTTGCCAGGATCTTTGAGACTTCGTGCCACAAAATAAATATTCAATGAAACCCACTAAAATACTCTTGATGTAGTGGCTTTTAAATGAAACCTTCGCACAAAATAATATTTATTCTTCTCATCCATTTGGGAGACTTATTCAGTACTTTTACGATTCATTTGTTATGAAACAAACAATTATTTGTACTAAGTTCTAATCGGAATTTCGTACCTTAGCCAGTTTTTCCACAATGGCGACCGTTGCACGTTCCTCCGCAAATCCTGTTACTGATGCCACGGAATATTTCCGATGTGCCACGCACTGTGAAGACTTACTCAAGCGTTTACGAGGCCGTCAGGATCTATGCGACGTGGTACTGATAGTTGCCGACTCTGGCAAACGGTAAGGAAACCGTCTCTTTACTCTCTTTTCGTCTTAACTTTTAATCTTTTCTAACTAGCATTTCTGCACATCGTTTGGTTCTGATAGCATCCAGCGATTACTTCTCTGCTTTGCTAAGCGGACCCATGCGTGAGTCCCAAGAGCGGGAAATAACTCTGAATGAAGTGGATGGGGATTCTTTGGAGAAACTGGTGAACTTCTGTTATACCGGAAGACTGCAATTGCGAGGAGACACAATTGCTGCCATGCTAACTACTGCGAATTATTTGCAGTTTAAAGAAATCACCGAAGGCTGCTGTGAGTTCCTTCAGCGTCATCTACAGCCATCGAATTGTCTGGACGTCGGTTTCTTCGCAGAGCAACTAAATCTCGAAGCACTTCTGCACAACGCCAAGAAGTTCATCTGTGAACATTTTGATGAAGTAAGTGGGAAAAAACGAGGTTTTAACCACAAAAAACGCAAAAATACTTTATTCTGAAGAACATGTTTTCGATACAAGTGACTTTATCCCGTTCATGTTCCGAATCTTTCGTTTTTGTATCTGTTGTTGAATAGGCTTAGTAACTTTTATATTTGTTAATTGTTTATTTTTTTGTTTATTAGGTTTCCAACCATCCCGAGTTTTTTCTGTTAACTGCTAAACAGCTGAGTGAATTTATAGCAAGTGATGACCTCAATGTACCATCTGAAGAGTTTGTCTTTCGAGTTCTAACGAAGTGGATTGAATACGAACCAGAGAACCGCAGGAAGCACTTCACAGAGCTTCTGGCTCAAGTACGATTGCCTCTGCTGCCGCCTACTTTTCTAGTCGAGGAGGTGGAGCCACTCTGCAATACAGTGGAAAGCCACAAATTGTTCGTGAACGCGCTTAAATCGCATGTACTCCTCACAAGTAATTCCAATGAACTCAGGAATTATCGATTAAGAAGTGCTGCGAAGCATTTGTTGGGCATCTACAAAGAAGTAATAATTTTCTTTAAATGCTGATTCAAACTTAAATTCTTACGAATACTTTTTTTACTACTTAACAGAACCAGAATTTAGCAATCGCAGGCTATAATCTACACACGAAGGTGTGGACCAACTGGAATACTCCAAAGGAGTTCCGTTGTGAGTTTACAGCTGCTCTGATGAATGATAATCTGATCCTGGTCGGTGGATCATTACATGGCTTACCTCTGAATACAGTTACGAGTTTCAATTTGCGTACAATGGCTTTTACTGAAATGACTCCATTGCAAACGCTTCGATGGAGACACTCTGTAGCAATACTGAACGGCTCAATATACGCGATCGGCGGCCGTTATGGGCGTCAAGTTCTAAATTCAGTAGAGAGGTAAAAATGTAAAATGCAATTATGTGGTTAAAAGAAACAAATTTAAAAAGGTAAAATTTCAGATGGGACCCCGAGAGTGGAGCGTGGAATTCTGTCGCTCCATTGAAACATTCCTGCTTCGACTCAGGTGTGGCTGTTATGGATGGACATTTGTATGTATCTGGTGGCTACGACCTTAATCAAGAAGTTACGACGTCGATGGAATGCTACGATCCGGTTGAGAATACTTGGAGATACACGGCGCCCATGAACGTGGAACGCGCCTCACATTGTGTAAATACGTTAAATCTGAGTATAAGAATTAGTAAAATATTTCACTTAATTCTTCCGTGCAGCTCGCAGCTCACAAAGGTTACTTGTTTGCGATCGGTGGATGTGTCAAAGAATACATAGAAGGATTCGCGATAGAAGGATTCGAACCTGAAGATACTCCAATTGAACGCTATGATCCACGCACAGATATTTGGACAACGGTATTTTATCCATTGCATTAAATTTAGCACATTGTAAATGAGTCAGTACATCCTTCTAGATTCCCTGTTCCCTGGAATTTGATGGTTCTACAAGATGCACTTCATTTGGTCCTGATCTATTTATTATTAATAATTCCAACATTTATACGATAAGCAGTGACGGTAGTTGCGACAACCTGAAGCTGCAGAAACATCCGAAATGTACACTTAGATCACGTATCACTTCCGTACAGTGGGTTGCAATTCCATTCGAATTTAGACCACCAGGTAGTTGGATTAAGGATACAGAATCTTAATTTTGGCTTCTGTTGCTTTCGTGAAATGTTGGCTGAAAGAATGTTTTGTGTTAGGATTTTGTCTATAAACAACTTCATATTTATGTAAAACTACATCGTGATCTGTGGCGTTACAACAATTATTTTGAGTTTAAGGTGTTGAAATGACTAATTTTAATCTAATAGTCTTTTATAAATAAATACACATATAAGACAAAGAAAAGCGGAGATCTCCAAATACTATTTGTTTGTACATGCGTCCCTTTTAATGTAATCGACAGGGACACTCTTCAGTTGTTTTTGCTACGTTTGTACTTAAAATCTCATCTCATCTCAAAGAATCTGTAGAGTGAACACTTTGAGGAAAAGCTAATTCGTGATTCTTAGAGATGATTTTCTCGCCGGCTCTTTTTAAATTAGCTTTGAAAAATTGTGAAACTGTTTGAGCGAAACTCATGAGCGATTTTTATTTTTTCATCTTCGTTCAAAAAAATAAATATCGCTCACGATAAAAATAATTTCGATCTTCCAACAAAACTATCACTTGGGATGAAAAAAATTCTTATCTTCAAATATTTCGATCCTTCAAGTTGAAAAAACTGCGTTTGTTGACGAATAGCGATCGCAGAAGATGAGAAAACTTCGGCTTTCGTGCCATAACGATCTTCGGTGATGAAAAAAAGGCTGCGCAGGCAAAGAATCGATCTTTGAAGATGAAAATAATTTCGACGCAGGGATCGAAAAAAGCAGCGGAACAGCATGGGTTTTGTTGGTGTTTGGATGGTTCGCTTCGCGTCAGAGACAATTGCTTGAGAATGAAGTTTTGTTTGTGTTCCATATGAATATGTTTTCGTTGGATTTGGTATACGATGAATTAATACATAGCCCACCGCTTTATACATCCCAAGGTGAGCTCTGCTAGATATTCGCTTAATATGGTTGTAAAAGCGCAATTTTCGATCAAGACTCACTCCTAGATCGTCAATAGCTTCAACTGGATTCACTTTCCATCGCTCTATAGTGACAACGTGTAGATGTTATTTTGTTGCACTTCTTCAGATTTAGGTAGATTGTTCGTGAAAGCGCTTAAATCTAATTTTCAGCTCACAAGTAACTCCACTAAGCTCAGCAATTATCGATCAAAAAGTGCTGCGAAGCATTTGTTGGGCTTCTACACGGAAGTAATCATTTTCTTCAAATACTGATTCAAACTTAAATTCTTACATCTTAACATTTTTTTTACTACTTAACAGAAGCAGAATTTAGCAATCACAGGCTACAATCTACAGGCGAAGGTGTGGACCAAATGGAGTACTCCAATGACATTCCGTGATAACTTTGCAGCTGTTCTGATGGATGATAATGTGATCATGGTGGGTGGAGCAATCCGTGCCAAACCGATGAATACAGTTACGAGTTTCAACTTGCGTACAATGGCTTCTACTGAAATGACTCCATTGGAAACGAGTCGATTTGGACACAGTGTAGAAATACTGAACGGCTCAATGTACGCGATCGGCGGCCATGGCAGGTGTCAAGCTCTCAATTCAGTAGAGAGGTAAAGATTCTGGCAATTCTGAGGTTAAAAGATACAGATTTAAGAAGGTCAAATTTCAGATGGTACCCCACGAGTGGAACATGGAGTTCTGTCGCTCCAATGGAAAATTCTCGCTTCAAAACAAGTGTGGCTGTTATGGATGGACATTTGTATGTATCTGGTGGACGTTGCGGTAGAGGTTATTCCAGATCGGTCGAATGCTACGATCCGGTTAAGAATACTTGGAGATACACGGCGCCTATGAAAGTGGCACACCCGTTACATTGTGTAAATAAGTTAAATTTTATTATAAAAATCAGCATTTTATTAAATTAATTTTCCCATGCAGCTCGCAGCTCACAATGGCTACTTGTTTGCAATCGGTGGATATAACCTTGAATACCAAGATGAAGGAATTTCCATTGAACGCTATGATCCACGCACAGATATATGGACAACGGTATTTTATTCATTGCATTAAATTTGGCACATTGTAAATGAGTCAGTATATCCTTCCAGATTCCCTGTTCCCCGGCAATTCATGGTCTTACAAGATGCGCTTCATGTGGTCCTGATCTATTTGTTATTAATGAATCCAAAATTTATACGATAAGCAGTGAAAGTAGTTGCGACAACCTGAAGCTGCAGATACTTGCCGAAAACACAGATATTTTACGACCTACCAGAACGTTAGAGTGGGTTGCAATTCCATACGAATTTAGACCACCAAGAAATTGGATTAAGTGGAATTAATATATCATAGTTTTGTGAAACGTTGGCTAAAAGAATGTTTTGTGTTAGTATTTCGTCTATAAACGACTGCATATTTATGTAAAACCACATCGAGATCTGTTCCGTTAAAATAATTATTTTGAGTTTAAAGTGTTTTCAATATAAAGAAATTACTAATTTTGAGGTAATATTCTTTTCTAAATAAATGCACATAATAAACAAATATTCTATAGTTGAAATGAAACTCAAATATTTGTTCATAAGAAAAGTGCGACGAAATAAAAAACGAAAACAAGAACAGAGAAGAACAGAGACACTGAGAAAAGCTGACTTTAGAAAACGAAGACCAGAGACTATTGCAGAATTGAAAAAAGAGACAGGACTGAGTTTTAATACTAATGAAAAATATTAGAAAATAGAGAAAAAGAAATGAAATACAAGTTTAGAATATGTTTCGCATGTCCATCATTTATTTTTATTTATAGTGCAGCTCAACAAATAAACTTCATTTAATACATATATTGTTTGACTTTAAAATACACTTTAAATACTTTAAACAAGTGCACAAGATTGCTGTTAATCTCATAATTAACGAGATCTTTTAACTGACCTACTCAAAAATGAAATATTACATTTTTATACCCTGCACCTTAAGGTTAAGGTTAAATAATAAATAAATGATAAAAATACTTTCTAAATAAAAGCGTTTGTGAGCCCAAAAAGTAAGCAGAAACTGGAGCAGTGAAAAGAATTCACGGTTTTTTTCCTTTCTTTTAAAACTCCTTAAATCGGTAAAATCACTTGTTTTATCTTTTATCATTTAATTGTTTCCTGCTTCTCTGTTTTAACTTTTGTTTATTTTCGTTTTTCCTTTTATAGTCATGGAGTCTTAAATACATTTTTACGAATCTACGCACCTGAATTTAATTGCGGAAAGTTTTCTCGGATTTCAGCATAACTTCAACATAATCAACAGAAACCGCTGAAGCGCAAGAAGCTGAAATAAGAGAGAAAAAATACACAAAAGTTTATAATACAATAAAAACGAACATTTATAATAGAAAAGGAAAACTTGAAAAAGAATCGTATAATCTTAGTTACTCATCCGTTCCTTACAATCAAATTTTTATTGCAGAAGTTCAAAAGTTTGTTTAATAATTTAATTCAATTGAAATCTCACTGTTTTAATTTAGGATTCAATAGAATTCAATCCGTTACCCGCGACTTCGTGCGCGTGGTAGAGAAGTGGGCGATTGTATAGTGTGAATAAGTGTATCTAATTTTTCAATGTATGTACATACATACAAATGTATTTATATCGAGCCGTAGATTATTAATATGTATTTATTAAAAAGTAAAGCAATTATCTTTTTTTTATTTATTGCATGATCGTCACTCAATACAGTTTTATAAACAATGTTCTGGGTCTTCCCGCCTTTTGCGATGACATATAGATTTTGAGGATTGGACACACGGGAGCACGCTACGTAGAATTGCCCATGTGAAAAGCACGGCTTTTCCAAATGTACTTCTACTACTTTAAGTGTTTGCCTTTGCGATTTATTTATTATCATTCCAAAAGCAATTTTTAATGGAAATTGCAATCTTTTAAACTGAAAAGGCAAATCTGTCGGTATAATTGGAATTTGTGGAATCAAAACACTTTCTCCATTAACTGTGCCACTAATTTGCCCCTCGCGGTTTGCCCCTCAGACTACGGTTGAAGACGTTCAAGAGCATATTAAATCTCAATTGCGTATAGATGATAGGAGCTTATCTATATCAAAGTTTAAATTCAAAACCCAGAGATCATACTCTTCATTTAATATCAGCATACCTGACCATTTAATGGAACGTATCACGGACCCCAGGTTTTGGCCAGAAAATGCTATCGTCCATGAATATGTATATAAACTCAAAGACAATCGTGTCAGCACTACAATTTCACAAACACGCGCTGCAGCATCAAAAAACTAAAGAATTGTCCAATTAAAATTTTATACCAAAATGTTAGAGGAATTAATTCAAAGTTGAACGATATTTTTATAAAAAGTGTTGATGTTGAACACAGCATTATCGCATTTACGGAAACCTGGCTTAAATCAGGAATTTTAAACTCTGAAATATTTTCTAATAACTTCGTTGTTTATAGAAAAGATCGTAACCAACTACACACGAACTTAACTAGAGGCGGTGGAGTCCTGATTGCTGTTCAATCTAATATTTACTCGAAGGAGGAAATCTTGGACGATGCTATCAGTATTGATTTCTGCTGTGCTCACATTAAAATAAATAGCCTATCCATATACATTAGCTGTTCGTACATTCCACCGAATTCAAATGATGAAATGTACGATACTCACTTTCGATGTATAAGTAAAATTGCGGATAAACTGTTGCCACCAGACCGTCTTATTGTTCTTGGCGATTTTAATCTTCCATATGTAAATTGGGAAAGATGTGTCGACGACCCAGTAGTTCTATTACCATCATCCAAAGGATTTAATTCCAATTTTCTAAAAGACTTATTATCACGTGGTCTCTATCAAGTAAATAGTATACCGAATATTAATAACCGCCTCCTTGATCTCATCCTTGTTGACGATAAAGATATTTATGAAATTTCCCGATCTTTGCCATTTATATCACCTGAGGATATGCACCATCCTACCTTAAATATTACAATTTCGGAAGATAGCTACAAAATTAAATCCGTGAAAATAAATGAATCTAAAATTCACTACTGCTTCAAAAGAACAAATTACGCTGTTTTGATGAACACACTGGGTTCCATTGACTGGAGTTCTACTTTATCATTGAATGATCATCCTTCCTCTGTATGCCTAGATAAGGCGCTGGAGTCCTTTAATAAGACTCTATTAGAGTCATTTATATCTTCCGTACCACTGACTAAGTTTTCACAAAACTCTACTCCTACATGGTTTAATAAGGAACTACTTGCTTTACGGAATTTAAAATCCAATAAGTACAAATTATACTGCAAACTAGGTACAACTATAAGTTTCATCTCTTATAGAACGGCGAGATGCAGATATCAAAGTTTGTGTAAACAATATTATAAGAAGTACTTGCAAAAGATGAAGTATAATATTCGCTCGGACCCAAAGTCCTTTTGGAATTTTGTCAACACGAAAAGGAAGAGTGTAATTTATCCTGAGTTTATGAAACATGAAAATACGGAAACCAATAATATCCAAACTATTTGTAGTCTTTTTGGAAACTTTTTTATGTCCACTTATTCAACGTCAACTTATGACTCAGATAGCTATCCATTCAATATTTCTTTGACTTCCATTGCACTGCCTACAATTGATATAAACATAGTTTTACAAGCCCTGAAGGCTATTAAATGTAATTATAATCCTGGACCGGATGGAATACCGTCTAGTATTCTAAAATTCTGTGCAAATGAATTGGCATCGCCTATATTTGCACTCTTTGAATATTCGTTACGTTCGGGCTATTTTCCGAATGCATGGAAGTCTTCCTTTATTATTCCATTGCATAAGTCTAAAAATAGATGTAATATAAGTAACTATCGCGGTATTGCTAAACTTAGCGCGCTGCCCAAACTATTGGAGAAGATAATTGTTTCCCATATCTCATGGAGTGTTAATTCTGCAATTTCACCGTATCAACATGGTTTCTGTACCGGAAAGTCTACTACTACAAATTTATTAGAGTTCGTCTCGAAAACTATAAAAAATTTTTCTGTTGCTAAACAAACTGATGTAATATATACCGATTTTCGCAAGGCTTTCGATACAGTTAATCATAAGCTACTAATTTTGAAGCTCAAATCTTTTGGATTTAACAATAATCTGATAAAATTAATTGCCTCGTATCTTACCCACCGTACACAAATGGTGTTGTTTAAAGGTGTGAAATCTAATGGATTTGGGGTTACATCTGGAGTTCCACAAGGTAGCCACTTAGGACCGCTACTGTTTCTAGTATTCATAAATGATTTGCCAACAGTGGTAAAATATGGAAGTATACTGATGTTTGCGGACGATGTTAAACTGTTTCTATCTTTTAAAAATGAATCTGATGCCAAACTTCTTCAAATTGATCTTGACTCTTTAACAAAATGGTGTGACGTTAATTGCATGAAACTAAACCTAAACAAGTGCAAACAGATGACATTTTCTCGTTCAAACCCAGTTTTATTTAATTATAATATTGACAATTACAATCTCGATCGATTGGAAACTGTAAATGATCTTGGTGTGGTTCTGGATCAGAAACTCCGTTTTCATACTCACATTAGCCACATAACCAACAGGGCCAGCAGTGTACTAGGCTTCATAAAGCGGTGGGCTAAAGAGTTCAATGATCCCTATATCACAAAAATTTTATATTCATCGCTTGTTCGTCCCATTTTGGAGTATGCCTCACCAGTTTGGAGTCCTCGCTTTAGCTGCTATATCTCGGAAATAGAATCCGTGCAAAAGCAGTTCCTACTCTTTTGCCTACGAAATCTTCGCTGGGATCCATCTTTACGTTTGCCACCGTACGAATCCCGACTTAGGCTGATAAATCTATCATCACTAGCTGACCGAAGGATTATGCTGAACGCTGTTTTTGTCTTGAATTTGTTGTACGCCGTAACTGACTCTACATACCTGCTAAGCAATATCGACATTAACATTCCTCGTCGCACCTCGAGAAGTTGTGAACCCCTCCACTTACGACTCTGCAGGTCGACATACCTTCAACATGAGCCGCTTAGGAATGCCTGCGTGGATTTTAATTCGGTTTATCAAGCCATTAACTTGACTGATTCCGTCTATGTAGCCAAAAATAAAATCTTAAACTTTCTTTTGAACTGTTAGATTAATTTAATAATTAAATTGTTATTAAATTGAATATAATTGAACTCTTATTGTAAACTACTCATGTAAAATAACTTAACTTAACTTAACTTAACTTATCTAATGTAAACTATAAAGCCTCAATGGCTTAGTTTTAAGTTAAATAAATAAATAAATAAATAAATAAATTATAATAGCCTAAACAATATTTCGCCCCAAATGTGTAATTTGTAAACTTGTACCATTACACAATCTGGATGACGCAATGTGACGCAATGTTTCGCATCAAGAGTACCGGAACACCAACCGTTAACCTTAGTTTGTGAGAAGGAATACCTGAAAACTCCAAAGAATTAAGAAACTCTAAACTCTCTTAGATATTCTGCAATGTCCCCTTCTATTTGTGAAACTATTTTCTCATTTATTTGTCAAAATCGATGCAGCGGATCAGCTGTGGAAAGGTAACAGACAGACAAACAGACAGACTTTCGCATTTATATATTAGTATGGATAATGTACCTGAATCTACTTCACAAATAAATCAGATATTCACTCAGTCTCTGAAAATCTATTTACCCGGGAAAACTCAAACAAATCAAAATTCTATTGAAAAATTCAGTGAATAAAAATTTTCACTTAAAAAATAAATTCATCCGAGATAGCAACGAATAATCATCATGATAACGGTTGGAAGAATCTGGCAAAGGGTTAATAAAATATTTCGAGAATATCATCCGACCATTCTGTTGATGTCCATCTTCATCTGTATGGTCATTGGTTATCTTCGCTTCGAGCTGAGGCAAAACAATAGCGTTGTTCTGTTTTGGAAGCGTCTTATCAGCTTCTGCTACAATGATCTGGAAAATTGTACGCTCCTCATCCTGGTGTTCTTCGTCTTAATCAAGATTGCCTTTGTGGGCAGTATATTCATGTCCGTCATATTGTTCGATGAGCTTTCCCAGTTTGAGGTCAAGAAGAGGTGCGCCGACTTTTTGTGCATGCGTTTGATCGCCAAAATCGACAGGACCGAGTCGCAATACTTGCGGATTACCAAGAAGAACGATTTAATCCCTTTAAAGAGCTTCATATTGGCTCATGAGGACATGAGGCTGACCATCGAGAACTTTCGTAAGGATGCACGCACGCTTTTGACTCCCAACGAAATGGAAGTTTCTTTGCCAACCGAAGAAATTTACGGGCTGCAGGACGATGAGCGTTTCGTAAGGCGCTCCAGATTTTACCGTATGGACATCTCAGCCGACGACGATTTGATTCAATCGTAAATCCATAAACAGCAATTATATATTAAATATGAATATATTATATAATACATATTAAAACTATTTGTAAAGGAATTTTTACATAAATTTCAAAATTGCAATTATTTTTAGTTATATTGCAATTTTGAAAATTATGAGAAAAGTCCTTATAAATAGTTTTAATATGTATTATATAATATAGGTTATATTATGTAATATAAGTTATATTATATAATACATATTAAACCTATTTATAAGGACTTTTCTCATAATTTTCAAAATTGCAATATAACCTACATAGTATATTATAATATATAATACATGTAAGATTGTTTATTTAACTAAAAAATTAAATGTAGTATGTATATTCACTGTAAAATGTAAGATTGCATATTTGCATATAAAAGGTAAAGTAAATGCGCCACCGTCACTACTGTCGACTGTTCGCGATGATCTCTTCGTGCTGACTCCTCGTTCTTCTCGTATGTACGGTCCTACTGTAACTTCTCTCCGACTCAAGCACCTATAGCAACCTGTCTTACACTCGGCCAACCTGCTCATCATCGGTCTTCGATGATAACATCTTCGATGATCATTGTTGATTATATGTCGCCATAGTTTCATGTTATCGCTGCCTTCTCAATATCACACTTGCTGTTTCTCTTTACTTTGGTCACCCTGTACGGACCCAAATACTCACTGGCCAGATTTTTTCCAGATATGAATTGCGTTCTTTTTATGGCCACCAAGTCGTTGACTTTGTATTACAGATCTCCTTTGCGTCGTTTATCGAAATTCGCTTTATAACTTGCTTGCGCCTTCTGCTTTGTGGCATCTTCCCGAATACTTTGACGTTCTTCTTCAAAAGCTGTTATCCACTCTTCATCTAATAGTTGGAGAAGATCGCTGCTGATCTGTTGCTTCATCTTAACACCAAACATTAATTCAAACGGCTGGCGTTTCGTTGTACTTTGCACGCTCGCATTAATCGCTTTTTGCACTTGACCAACGTGCTTATACCACTTTGATGAATCATCTGTGGACAGCTTCATCAACACCGACAGGACTACTCGGTTAGCTCTTTCAATCTGTCCGTTGCCTCTTGGTATCCCAGTAGTTGACAACACGTGATTTATGCCAGACTCATTACCAAAGTCCTCAAAAGTTTTTGACGTAAACGCTGCGCCTCTATCATTTATGATACGGTGAGGATAGCCAAACATATCTGACCACTGTAACAGTTTCTTACTACTTCTTCGCCTGACGTTGTTTTAGTGGGGTATAGCCACACAAATTTAGTGAAGCTATCAATAACTTGCGAAGATGTACTTATACTTTTTCTAGGTAGCGTCCATGGGACCAATATGATCGCCGTGCAGCGTCTGTAATGGTTGATCACCTTTATCGATGCAATGTAGTTCGCCTTCTTTCTTGCCCAGTTTCTTGTTGCCAATAATACACTTGACGCAATGTTTTATGAAATTAGCCACTTTTTGCTCCAAATGTGGGATGAAATATGTCTGCTGGATCGTATGCATCGTTTTCTGTGCTCCAAAGTTGCCTGCTTCATGCGCATCACGGACGATTTCGGTCTCCATGGACTTTGGCACCACCAACAGATTGTTGCCAATCATCGTATAATCTTTGTATGCCGCTACTTTTAAAATTTCAAACACCGCTTTTAAGTGGTCATCTTGCCATTGCGCCCCTTTTATTCATGCTGTTAGCTCGCAATTAACATTTAGCACCTCAGCTTAACGCGTCTTCATGCTTCATTGCGCCGCCGCTTCTACGAATTGTTTCAAAGTCGTAGTCTTGCATATAAAATATCCATTGCGTTACTTCTCGGGGAATTTCTTTCTTCATTGTTGTTTGCTTAAATGCCGTACAATCAGTAATTAACATGAACTTTACGGCTAACAAGTAATGTCGAAACTTGTGCAGATAGTAACTATGCTGCCGATGTCTTCTTGCTCCAAAAGTGCACTGGGTGAAATTTGTCGTCTACTTGCTGCATAAGTACTGCGCCATCGCGATTGTATTGTTGCTGTACTGGTTCTTGCATTAACAGTGCCTTTAAGTTTCGCACTGCTTGCACCTGACTCGCTTCCATACTAAATTTTACGTCTTTTTTTGTTAATATTGTCAACGGTCGCGCTATTTCGGAGTATCCTTTGATAAACTTAAGGAAATATCCTGTTAGACCGAGAAAAGATTGGACCGCTTTCAAATTTTTCGGCATTGGAAACTTTTCAATTGCTTTAGTTTTTTCCCTACCAGGCCTTACCATTGCATTCTGCACTATATGTCCCAAAAATTCGATCTATTCTTTTAAAAATGAACACTTCTTGAGTTTAATCTTAAGTCCGTACTTCGCTGACCAACTCAAAACATGTTGAAGTTTCTCTAGCCCTTCTTCTATTGGTAGATAACGATATCGTCAACATATAACTTCATTGATTAATTTCTGGAAAATACACGTTATGAACCTCATGAATGCTGCTGGTGAGTTACAAAAGTGAGCTGGTGAGCTGCTCTCTTCAACAGGTACATGGAAAAAGCCGTTCTCTAGATCCATCGCTGAAAGTATTTCGTAGCATGCAATTTTTCTAGCACTTCGTCGATCAGCGATACTGGAAATTCGTCTTTTAGCACCATCGAATTCAATTTGCGGAACAGACTAACCACTTCCCAGTAAGGACAATCGTATTGTTGTTTTTGTTCTTGTTGTTGCTTGTGATGGAGACACCAAAAACAACAAAAACATCTATCGCTCTCCCCTACTTTCAAAGTTATAGCCCTTTGAAATTTGAAATTAATATCCCTATATCTTCTAAACTATAGAAGATATCCGGTATAGATATATACCGTTAGAAAGGTAAGTGGTGGTGTATGGAGAGCGTAGACAAGAGTGTCGTAAAAATATACGAATGAAAATGTTGGGTAAAAAACAAAGCAATCCAAAAGGTAAGCTTAACAAATGAGTAAAAAGAAACAAGAAAGAGAGGCCTGGCCGAAGCAGCGATGAGAGTGCAGGATGTTATGAACTCTGAAGGAAGAATCTTTCATTGAGAGACTTTAAGAGATGCTAACATAGTACAATAGTAAAATAAAGTGGGCGCTTCGACAATTGATGAGAAAAAAAACAGTTTTAAATTGTATCAGTTTTCTTAATTGTATGATAGTTCAAAAATTAACGAAAGTTTTCAAATTTAATGCAACTTTAAAAATGTTGCAAAAGCCTTTGAACCGAACACCGTTTTCGAAAATTTTTTAATAAGTTTAACGAGGCTAAACAGAACAGATAACGGTTAAATTTCATAAAAAAAAACACTTAAGTCAAAAATTGTTGTTGGCGGTGGTGGTGTTATTGTTGTTGTTGATATTATATTATTTCGATACCAAACTAGAAATTTTAAAGCGAAAACAAACGATTCGAACGTACTTAATATTGCACAGGAACTTTTACTAAAACACACTCACACACACAAAAATCATTATGAACTCAGTGGCAAACATGCACACACTGAAATATTCTACATTTATATGTGATGCATTGAAAACAGATTAAATGAGTGTTGATGCTGAATATATTTCAGATGTATTGTGTGTGTGTGAAAGAGAGCGAGAGAGAGAGAGACTGTGATATTAAGCAGTTTAGATTAAAAACGCTTTCAAAATGATACCGATGCCGATACGGATTACATCATTCACGAAGCACGTACACCACTCTACTTTCCCTTACTCTCTGTATGTGTGTGTGTGTTTGGTTTTGTTACAACTGACAACATCTCTCTTTTCATGTGTAAGTGCATCTGTGTGACATGAATTACAGCTGACATGTAATTTAGCCAACTAATTGGAATAAAATACCACAAGAACAAACACACTCCCACACTGACACCCACATTCGCACACATACACTCACTCCTACACTAATATATCGACTAATACATCCACATAATAGACTTATGAAGTGCTTTGGAAGTTTCAAACTCGCGGGAAGCGAAAAATTGAATGCATCGATAGGGTTAAGGATATCAATGCTGTGATTTATCCTCAGAACAAAAACTCAAATCCACTTTAAGTTTAACTCTTTAATTCATTGTAATTTCCTGTCTATCATAATTTAGTTGATGCGTGATGTTTGCAAAGATTCGTAGTTGTTGCTAACAAGTCTACCGTGCAGATATATTTTCGTGTAGTTGTTGTGTTTGGTTTCCACATTATTTGCTGTAATTCGAAAGTAAACAAGGAATCAGAAGATGCATTCAGAAGGAAGTACTTCGACCTCTTTGAACAGATTTCGATTAACTTCTTATTTTGTTACTTATTTTGGCAGCATTGTTGCTGCACGGAGAATTTTAAATTGAGACATCATGCACTAAATTTCTCCTTGCATATTTTTTCGAATTCTCTCCGTGTATTTCAAATGGATGCAATTTGCTGCACGCATATTATGCACACGTGTTTTCGCAAAAATTCTGTCCTCCTCAAGAGATGGATGTGTTGTTAGCTCTGTCATTAAAAGCTTACAGATCACTCTGTGTTGATAGCAACGTAGTATCTAAAAGTATGCAACGACCAAAGATATGAGCTACCGTTGGTATGGGTCGGAAAAACGTACCTCTGAGCCAAGAAAAACATTTCGAGCACAAAGGTACTTCTCAGAACTTTCATGTCACATTCCTACATACTCGTATACAGTGGAAATACGAATGCAATATAACGACGACAGTGCGAGAATACGAAAAGTAAAAAGTACGAAAAGTACAAGGAACTGTTTACCGTTTTTTCTTCATAGGTTTCCCATGAGAGCTCTTCGGTGGAAGAGACTTGTGATCTTTTTCTATTATAGTATCTAAATAAGCGGAGTTGACACGGTGAATATCTGCATAGTCAAACCCCAAAATTCCTTCGTTTCATATAAAAAAGAAAATGTACCCTATAACAGAAAAGCATACATGGTATGTAGATTCTTTCAAAACGTATCCAAAATTATATTAAAGTGTTGTCGTGTGCAACCGTGTGTAAGCATGAACCAAGTTTTTCTCAGCTGGCAGAGTGTCAGGTGAAGTATACCAACAAAGAATATGAGAGAATTCTAAACAACCGTCGCCGATCTCTTGACTAGAAGCATACTAGACTAGACCAGACTTAACTAGAAGTCTGAGATTATCTCTGCTAGAAGCATTTGTAACGTACACGACAGCACTTGAGTTGCGAAATCTTCAAGCAAGATCCGAGGACGCAGGACAAATTTTCCTCCAATTTAAAATTTTAAAGTGCTCAGTTCAACTCAGTAAAGTTCAAAAAACATCCACATTCGAATATCGTAAGTAAATTTTAAACAAAAAGCTAAACAAAAAGTAGAAGAAAGACAACAAACAACTGGGAAAATTTTAAATCTCCGAAAAATCGGTCTATTCTAGTGACAATATCACCGAAGTTGCAATATTTCGATACTAAACTGAAAAGTGGCAACTACTTTAATAAAAATTGCATGCTAGTAGATCTCTAAGAAGTTGTGTATTTATAATAAATAGAAGCAACTCTCTGAGTACTTCGCATTGGTTCTTCATCAATACCATTTAATTATTTATTTATACAATTTAAGCAACAAATTTTCATCAATTTGTTTGTTCCTCGAATTTCACTTTAGTATAGTAGTGCTTTACTATAGTAGTGCTTTTAGTAGTAGTGCTTCTTCCCTTCAATTCTTAATGCTAACTTATTGTATTTTCCCCTCCCGCGTTTAACAGTACATAATTAAATCTTTATTAAATAACAAAATATCGATAATTCTTCAAACAATAAGTGTTAGATTCAAGTAATGGTTTTTAATTTTTGAGTTTTAACTTTCATTTTGCATTCTTAATATTTGAATTGTAGTTGTACTTGGAAATATATTCTTATATTTATAGTTGCTAAATTGAATATGTTCATAGTTGTTTTGATATTACTTTAAACAAACATTGTTTTCTTATGATTTGAGTCACATTGAATAAATAAATAAATGAAATAAAATCTATATAATTTAATGTATATTTGGAGTAGTTGTCCTCCAATGCATGCATTCCAAGCGTGCTGTCTGGCTGTCTGCTTCAGAATGTGAGTTTATAACAATAATAAAAGCAACGTAATGTTATTGGCTTGTTTTCTTTAAGAATAAAAGTTTCGAATAGCTTATAGAACCCAACAACATCCACGCCAACGTCTATTAAATAAACATGCGAGGTGTTGAGTGTTGAATGAACAATCAAATAAAAAATAAAACTAAAATAAACATCAACATTGAGAAATTAAAAAATCTGCAGGACTGCGTAAAATTAAAGATAATATAATTTATAATATGGCTTCATTTTTCTAGTAAATTTCTAGACTAGCGATTTGTTTCTTTTTTTAAATACACGCTGAAGAAAAAACTAAACTCCCAACTTAATTTGATTTCTGAGTTTTATAAAATGATACTGTATTGGAATTTTTTTAAAATAAATATTTTTTTAAATAAAATTTTAATGAAGTTTTACATTTCTATCGATATCTTATATCGGGAAAGAGAAACTGCTAAACATTGTTAAATAACTATGAATTCTATTACAAGGTATGTTTTTAAAATTTTTATTCATATGTAATTATATTGATATTTGATATTCAAAAAAGATTCTGATAAATTGTTCTTATATTCTTATATTAATTACATTAATAAACAAAACAAAACATTCATTAAATTCCAATTTTAAAAAAATTTATATTTTGCCAGGATCTTTGAGACTTCGTGGCACAAAATAAATATTCCCTGAAACCCACTAAAATACTCTTGATGTAGTGGCTTTTAAATAAAACCTTCGCACAAAATAATATTTATTCTTCTCATCCATTTGGGGGACTTATTCAATACCTTTACGATTCATTTGTTATGAAACAAACAATTGTTCGTACTAAGGAATTTCGTACCTTAACCAGTTTTTCCACAATGGCGACCGTTGCACGTTCCTCCGCAAATCCTGTTACTGATGCCACGGAATATTTGCGATGTGCCACGCACTGTGAAGACTTACTCAAGCGTTTACGAGGCCGTCAGGATCTATGCGACGTGGTACTGATAGTTGCCGACTCTGGTAAACGGTAAGGAAACCGTCGTTACTCTTTTTTCGTCATAACTTAAAACTTGTTCTCTCCTCAGCATCTATTCACATCGTTGGGTGCTTATAGCATCCAGCGATTACTTTGATTCTCTACTCAGCGGACCGATGCGCGAGTCCCAAGAACGGGAAATAACTCTCAATGAAGTGGATGGGGACGCGTTGGAGAAACTGGTGAACTATTGTTACACCGGAACCCTGGAGTTGCGATTGGAAACAATTGAGGCTCTGCTAATCACAGCGAATTATTTGCAGTTGAAAGAAGTCATCGAAGGCTGCTGCGAGTTCCTTCAGCGTCATCTACAGCCATCAAATATTTTGTCCGTCGCTTTTCTCGCAGAACAACTGAACGTCGAAGAACTTCTTCACAACGCCAAGAAGTTAATTCGTGAAAATTTTGAAAAAGTAAGTGAGGGAAGAAATGCGTTTTAACTAAAGAAAAACCTCAAATATTGCCGTCATTTCGTGTTTATATATGTTTTTATTTAAAAACTATATTAAAAATATTATAATGTACTAGCGGACCCGGCGAACTTCGCCTCGCCCCAATTTTAAGCCTTCAGACAAACTTTAGAGTAATAATACAACACAAATATTTAAATTTTCAATGTAATTTATTTGAATGGAATCAGTAGAGAGCGATTTGATGAACAATGTTTTTCGATTTGTTTTCCGGCGCAAAAACAAATAACGAAGACGGTTTCCCAACACGCGAACATGCAACGTACAGCTGACCGTGCGAAAAACAGGGAAATTCGAGATTAATCCCACAGACTTCTATTGATTGGCCTTGCGATTTATTGATTGTCATCGCAAATGCCAATCGAACGGGGAACTGAATCCGCTTGAATTGGAATGCGGTCAGTTGGAATAATGGGAATTCGTGGGATAAGGACTTCCTCTCCTTTGAGTTTGCCCTTGATGATCGTCGCCTGAATCACATTGTTCATTAGCTTTTTTGACGAACAACCGCGTACCATTGCACAATTTTGGAGGATTGAGATTCCGCAACATGATTATCGATCGATCGATCGATCCCTTCTTCAGCTGTAAATTATGCGACAGAGTTCCTGGTACATCAAGCGACTTAAAAAATTCCGTCGGGTAGCTGGTCGCTTCATTTTCGTCGGTCACGCAGTCAACAGATTTGTGGGTATGCAGTTGTCCTGCGATTTGACTTTGAATAATTAAGTTTAAGCTATCGACGTCCTTATTCTTCGCTGCTAGTATTACCCGTTCACCAATCCAATCGATATTTTTGTAATTTTGTGCAATGCCGGGGAACACTGCTGATGAGTTCCTCCTTGGACGATGTGAATTCACAAAAATTTTCAGGGAACGAAATCAATCCAGCTAAAGCATCAACAGGAATTTGGCCGTTGCCAAGCTCCAGCAGTTGTCTCGAGAATTCAGCAGCCGATGGGTCGTTCTGCAACGCGACTCTCATGTTTGTGGTCAATTACAACTTCTGGACATGCCGCTACAAAGACGACGATTTCAGGCACGCGTTAAGTTCATCCGCAGCAGAAGATTTGGGGATGACGGGAAGTGTTTGACGAAAATCTCCGGGGAGCAATATCAAAGCCTCACCAAATCGTCTTAAATCACCTCGTAAATCCTTCATTGTTCGGTCAACTGCCTCCAAAGCTTGTTTATGCGCCATCGTGCATTCATCCCAAATTATGATTTTGCATTCCCGCATCAATTTGCGCAAAGTCTAAGTCAACGTATAACGCCATCTATCGGATTTTTGCTGAGAACTTTCTTTTTTTTCATTTGAAAAGCCATTAAGGAAATATTTCACACAAAATTTCATACAAAAACTCGATTTTCGATTTTTCCAATTTTCCGACTTTTCCGGAGGGATTTTCAACAATTTTCTTCCGTAAGAACCTTCTCCTCGAAAATACGAACAACTGACAAACAATTTTACAAAAATCCGCCCAGCCGTTCTCATTTTATGAATTACTATACATTTTTTACACCACAGATTTTTGAATTGTTTATTTTTTATAGGTTTCCAACTATTCCGAGTTTTTTCTGTTAACTGCTAAACAGCTGAGTGAATTTATAGCAAGTGATGACCTCAATGTACCATCTGAAGAGTTTGTCTTTCGGGTTCTAACGAAGTGGATTGAATACGAACCAGAGAACCGCAGGAAGCACTTCACAGAGCTTCTGGCTCAAGTACGATTGCCTCTGCTTTCGCCTACTTTTCTGGCCGTGGAGGTGGAGCCACTCTGCAATACAGTGGAAAGCCACAAATTGCTCGTAAACGTGCTTAACTCTCATATACTGCTCAAAAGTAATTACACTCAGCTGAGGAATTATCAGTCACAAAGTGCTGTGAAGCATTTGTTGGCCATTTATTCACGACACGTAATTTAATTTGTCGTATGCTGCTTCACTCTTAAATTCTTAACAAAATTTCTTTTGACTACTACTACTAAACAGAACCACTTAGTAATCGCAGGCTACAATCTACACACGAGGGTGTGGAGCAAATGGAGTACTCCAATAGAATTCCGGCTTCGCTTTGCAGCTGCTCTGATGGATGATAACCTGATCATGGTGGGTGGATCATTAAATGGCTCACCGGTGAATACAGTCAACAGTTTAAATTTGCATACAATGGTTTCAACTGAAATGGCTCCATTGAGAACCAGCCGCTACAAGCCTATGGTAGCAATAGCGAACGGTTCAATATATGCGATCGGCGGCTATAGTAGGGGAAAAACTCTATATACCGTAGAAAGGTAAAAATATAATGCGCCATTATGAATTTAAAACAAATGTTTAGGAGACCAAATTTCAGATGGGACTCCGCGAGTCGAACTTGGAGTTTTGTCGCTCCAATGAAAGATGCTCGGCACATATCAGGTGCAGCTGTTATTAATGATCGACTGTACGTATCTGGTGGCTACTGTCGTAATCGAACAGTTTTGACGTCGGTAGAATGCTACGATCCGGTTAAGAATACTTGGAGTTACACGGCGCCTATGAAAGTGGCACGCAAATTACATTGTGTAAATAATTGAAATGTGATTATGAAAATCAGTAAATGATTTCAATTAATTGTTTCTTGCAGCTCGCAGCTCACAAAGGCTTCCTTTTTGCAATTGGTGGACGTAACTCTGCGGGTGCCGATTGTCCCTGTGAACGATATGATAGACGAACAGACTCATGGACCACGGTATTTATGGAATGTATTGAATTTAGCATATTATAAAGAAGCCAATATATCCTTCCAGATTCCGTGTTCGCCCGAAATTAATGGATATACTAAATGTACTGCACTACGTTCTGACTTATTTATAGTCAATAAATCGAATATTTACATGCTGGACAGTGAAGGTAGCTGCGACAACCTGAAGCTGCATAAACTTCCCAAATGCACAGTTACACTATTTCTAATTTCCTCAGAGTGGGTTGGAATCCCATGCGAATTGAGTCTTCCAGGAAGTTGGATTAAGAAATAGAGAATTTAAGCCCACATTCTCCGGGATTAAAAAGTATCCATCAGAATTTTGCACAACTTGGAAGTTTACTTAATACGAAGTATTATAATACGAAGATAATATTAAACATAGGGTCCGCCAAATAAATTTTTTTTTTTTTTTGAAAATGCTATAAAACATCGAGTGTAGCTTCGGCTGTGTGGCACGTAGCGCCATCCTGTTGAAATCAAATGTTGCCAATATCCTCCTCTTCAATTTTTGTGAACAAAAATTCGTTCAACATGGCCCGATAACGATCGCCATTGACTGTAACGGCCACACCTTGCTCATTCTCGAAGAAAAATGTGTTAATTAAATCCGCACCAAACAGTGACTCGTTTTGGGTGCACCGGCTTTTCAATGTATGCGTGCGGGTTTTCTGTGCCCCAAATGCAACAATTTTGCTTGTTTATTTTGTTTGTAAGCCGATTGTTCCCAGCGTTCCCAGCGTTGTTCAAGCGTATACACAACCATATTCGTTCCGCGGAAGGATAAAACTAATTATCTGTCAAATCAGACATGAGCTAAGTGTTACCATTCACGAAATAAGCACTAGTTGAAAAAAAAACGTTGGATGGCGGACCCTTTATTTATATTTTATATCTAGTATCTTAGTATTTACGCCATTACGTATGAACAGTAACATAATTTAATAATATACATATGTATATTATTAAAATCCCATACCAAAAAAGAAACAATGCCGTGTGTGATTTTATTAATTTTTTTAGACTTTTTTCTATTTGAGGTATGCAGTGTTACGTAAGTCATTGCTGGTACTCCAAGACATATGGTTTTGAAGTGAAAACTTGATTACACGCGTTTTGCGCTAACCAGTAAATTGAGCTGATCGTCACGCTCGGATCGGTAACGCTGAATCGTGTATACAAGTCGTCATGAGGACATCAAAGACATCAGGATGTATTGATAAGTTGAAGTAAAAGAGACGGTGGAACAGGATTAAAAATGTTTCAGAGAGCCATAATAATAACCTTTTCATTGTTTGTTTGCAGCTGTAGCGGTTGTTGGAGAAGCTACTATGCAGCACTAGCTCCGGTGACTGAATTTCTATCAAATTCGATTTATTTGTTTTCATAGCGAATGTGTTTTTTGTGTTCAAGAAGAATTGGTTTCCGTTCTTAGTCCCGTCATTTGAAGCCAAGAGATCACCCTGTATTCGTAGCAAAGAATTGCCTAAAATTACGAAATATTGGATTACTAAAGAGAGGAAAATCTTACCTTTTGCTAAAAAGGTGTCACATTCCTTCATATTCATAGGCACTCCAACTACGAATACAACATAAAGACGACAGGGCGAGAATAAGAAAATGAAGGACTACGAAGGCGAACTGTTTACCTTTTCTGCATAGGTTCTGCATACGATGTGTTCGGCGGAAGTAGTAAACTTGAATTGTATTTCGTACTCTGTATGTAATCATATTTCTTAAACAAAGATTAAGAACCTATTGAAGAAATATTAACCTATGTTAATATTGTCATAGTCCAAACCCAAAGTGTACCATTAGCGAAAAAACCGTGCCCGTTTCTTTGCAAAAGTACCCAAAATAGTACGAAAGTACGCTCTGGCATGCAACAGCAGTTCATCAGCTGTGAGAGTGACATCTGCAGTAAAACTTATGAAAGAATTCAAAAAATCCCCGGCCTGTTGAGAAGGAACGAGTTTGTAACAGAAAACACAAGCACTCTAAAAAAAGTTTCCTAGAATTTTTAATTCACTGCTCAAGCGAAGTATTCGAAGTAGCATCCACGTTCTCGAATCAGTCGTTCTGCATCCATTTCATTCGCGTCATCGTAGTATTTCGTAAGTAAGCTTAGATTTTAACAAAAAGCAGGTTAAAATATTTATCCAAACTACTTAGTTTATGTGCAAAGTGTTATTTAATTTGTGTGTAATGAAAATGTTACAATTTATATAAAGATTGGAAACAAATTTTTAAAGAAGTGTTGTTTTGTCTAAAAATAATACCTTCATTAAAAAACGTGTGATTTTTAAGTGACTGCGAGTTTTAACATGCACTTTCCCCTCAATTCTTCTTTAATTCCTTCCCTTAAATTCTTGTTAATTATTCCTTTATAATAAGGTTCATAGTTCATATCCGAAAAAAATACTACAATTTTTGCATTGCATTTAATTTAATTTAATTTTTATTTGCATTTAAAGTTGAGTTTTTAAGTGTATTCGACTTAATAGAATTTACAGTTTTTATTTATATGGAATTATATTGATTCAGAAAATTTCCACTAAATTTGTACTCCATTAATTTTGAATTCAACAATGAATGTTTTTTCTCAATGAAATTATTTGTACTCCAGCAAAAAACGAAAGCAGTTGTTATTCATTCAATTACAATTTTGTAATAAAATTATATCTCTCACTATACAGGATGTTTCGCATAAGAGTACAGAAGACCAGGGCGTGTAGGTTGGGCCGAGACAAGAAAAAAATCGTATGAAAGGGGGGGTCAATTTCCCCCCGTTTAGAGGGGAGGAGCCAGTTTATAAAAATTCGACTTAACATCGAAAAAAAAAATATTAAAAAATAATGGTTTGACCTAGTTAACTTTTGCTTGCTGATTTTCAAAGCCAAATATCCGCTTCTTAATACCCTTTTTAAATTAGGTTCCTATGTCAAACAGTTTTTGAGAAAATTAATGCCAAAGTTAAAATTTGGAAAAAAAATTCCGAAAAAAAATGTTTGGTTGCAATTTTTTTTAACATTACGGTATTAAGTATAAATTTTTTTCAGACCATAAAATTCTCTAATCAATTCTAGAGAGAATGCTTCAAACCGGAGGGATCTATGTTTCGTAGTTTCCGAGAAAAATGAAAATTACGAAGCATACTTTCCTTTCAAATACCAATTTTTTGGCTACTTGTGTTTCATTACTGGTGCGAAAATATGGAAAAAGGAAGGAGTTTAGATCGTAATTTCCACTTTTCTCGGAAACTACGAAACATAGATTCTTCCGGTTTGATTTTATTAATTTATATATTTATTTAATATTTTTAGTAATTTATACTTAATACCATATTTTAACGAAAAAATTGCGACCAAAAATTTTTTTTGGAATTATTTTTATTTCAAAACTTTGTGTTCGATGTGCCACGTCTTCCCGACGTCAAATTGATCTGAAATTTTGTACAAATTACTTTTTCATGAAATAGTACATGTTTAGAAGGCGGCGTGGTAAAAATGTTATGGTCGAAAAATAAGGTCCACCCTAATGTACATACATACTATATGTATAAAAAATGAATAATTATACAAATTTTAAGATGAATATGAAAAGCTTATCATAAAAGTAAAAACAAATCAATAGATAGATTTAACAGCTATAAAAAATGTAAAATATAAATAAACAACAGATGAAAAATATACTAAAAATTAGTAGGAAAAAAACAAATAAAATATAAGTTATGAGGCTTGGCCGTAGCAGCAGCGGTGTTCGTTTTCGGTATCCGTGTAAAACTACTCGAGTATTCATACTTGCTTAAATATAATAAGTAATAGAGCTCTGTCTGGTATTGAAAATATGGAAATTCAATTAAGAAACTCGCCCACTTTTCACTATTTACACGTACTAATAGGTTTTTTGCTCTGGTAGCTCTTAAATAAAATCTCACAAAATAATATTTATTCTTCTCATCCATTTGGGGGACTCAATACCTTTACGATTCATTTGTTATGAAACAAACAATTGTTCGTACTAAGGAATTTCGTACCTTCACCAGTTTTTCCAAAATGGCGTCCGTTGCACGTTCCTCCGCAAAACCTGTTACTGATGCCACAGAATATTTGCGATGTGCCACGCAGTGTGAAGACTTACTCAAGCGTTTACGAGGCCGTCAGGATCTTTGCGACGTGGTACTGATAGTTGCAGACTCTAGTAAACGGTAAGGAAACCGTCTTTACTGTCTTTTCGTCTTCACTTTAAACCTTTTTTATCGTTAGCATTTCTGCACATCGTTTGGTTCTGATAGCATCCAGCGATTACTTTGATTCTCTGCTCAGCGGACCGATGCTCGAGTCCCAAGAACGGGAAATAACTCTCAATGAAGTGGATGGGGACGCGTTGGAGGAACTGGTGAACTATTGTTACACCGGAACCCTGGAGTTGCGATTGGAAACAACTGAGGCTCTGCTAATCACAGCGAATTATTTGCAGTTGAAAGAAGTCATCGAAGGCTGCTGTGAGTTCCTTCAGCGTCATCTACAGCCATCAAATTGTTTGTCCGTCGCTTTTCTCGCAGAACAACTGAACCTAGAAGCACTTCTCCACAAAGCCAAGAAGTTCATCTATAAACATTTTGATCAGGTAAGTGGGAAAAAAATGGGTTTTAAGCGCAAAAAAGGCATAAGCGTTTTATTCCGAAGAAATCGAATTGGTTTCCAATGCAAGCTGCATATTTTATCCCTTTATCAGGTCCCATTCATATCGTGTTAACATCCATTTTTAGTTCAATGGGTTTAATATTATTTAATACTATTATATTAGTTAATTGTTTATTTTTTTGTTTATTAGATTTCCAACCATCCCGAGTTTTTTCTATTAACTGCTAAACAGCTAAGTGAATTCATAGCTAGTGATTACCTCGATGTACCATCTGAGGAGTTTATCTTTCGTGTTCTGATGAAGTGGATTGAATACGATCCAGAGAACCGCAGGAAGCACTTCACAGAGCTTATGGCTCTCGTACGATTGCCTCTGCTGTCGCCTACTTTTCTGGCCGAGGAGGTGGAGCCACTCTGCATTACAATGGAAAGCCACAAATTGTTCGTGAACGCGCTTAAATCGCATCTACAGATCAAAAGTAATTCCACTGAGCTCATGAATTATCGATCAAAAAGTGCTGCGAAGTATTTGTTGGGCATCTACACAGAAGTAATAATTTTCTTCAAATGCTGCTTCAAACTTAAATTCTTACGAACATATTTTTTACTACTTAACAGAACCAGAATTTAGCAATCGCAGGCTATAATCTACACACGAACGTGTGGACCAAATGGAATACTTCAAAGAAATTCCGTTGTGCGTTTACAGCTGCTCTGATGAATGATAATCTGATCCTGGTCGGTGGATCATTAAATGGCTCACCTCTGAATACAGTTACGAGTTTCAACTTGCGTACAATGGTTTCTACTGAAATGACTCCATTGCAAACGAGTCGACGGGGACACTCTGTAGCAATACTGAATGGCTCAATTTACGCGATCGGCGGCTTTGCTGGATGTGATTATCTAAATTCAGTAGAGAGGTAAAGATGTACAATGCAATTCTGAGGTTAAAAGAAACAAATTTAAGAAGGTCAAATTTCACATGGGACCCCACGAGTGGAACATGGACTTTTGTCGCTTCAATGAAAGATGCTCGCTTCAACTCAAGTGTGGCAGTTATGGATGGACATTTGTATGTATCTGGTGGACTTTCTGATAGAGAATATTTAAAGTCGGTCGAATGCTACGATCCGGTTGAGAACACTTGGAGATACACGGCGTCTATGGAAGTGGCGCGCATGTCACATTGTGTAATTAAGTTAAATTTTATTATAAAAATCAGCATTTTATTTAAATTAATTCCTTCGTGCAGCTTGGAGCACACAAGGGTTACTTGTTTGCAATCGGTGCATGGCACTATGAAAACAAAGATGAAGGAATTCCCATTGAACGCTATGATCCACGCACTGATTCATGGACAACGGTATTTTATCCATTGTATTCAATTTAGCACACTGTAAATGAGTCAGTACATCCTTCCAGATTCCATGTTCCCCGGCAATTCATGGTCCGACAAGATGCACTTCATGTGGTCCTGATCTATTTATTATTAATGAATCCAACATTTATACGATAAGCAGTGAAGGTAGTTGCGACAACCTGAAGCTGCAGATACTTGCCGAAGACACATATATTTTACGACCTACCAGTCCGTTAGAGTGGGTTGCAATTCCATACGAATTCAGACCACCAAGAAATTGGATTAAGTGGATATAATATATTGTAGTTTGTGAAACGTTGGCTAAAAGAATGTTTTGTGTTAGGATTTCGTCTATTAAGCACTGCATATTTATGTAAAACTATATCGAGATCTGTTCCGTTAAGATAATTATTTTGAGTTTAAAGTGTTTTCAATGACAAAGAAATGACTAATTTTAGCGAATACTCTTTTCTAAATAAATACATACTCGTATATTAAACAAATATTCTATAGTAGAATTATTCCAGAACTGTTTGCATAATTCGGCGTACGATTAAAATTCAATTACACTCAATTATAGTTTGGCAAAAAGACAACCTTAAGTTGAGTTTCTCGCGATCAAACGTATGAGCGCTGTAAGCAGACTCCTCTGAATCGCCCACAAACGATATTAAACAGTAAGTAAGGTTTTGTGCTTATATATTTATACCCTGCACCTCAAGGTTAACGCATAGAAATAGAGAAGATAGATATAGAAAAGACATATATACATATATTCTTCATCAGCGTAGCGTCGATTTAGCCATGCTAAAATTATGCATTTTGCACTTTTATGTTAAGATGTGAAGTAAGACAGCAAAGGACACGAAGAGAAAAGAATTTTGAACCCTCCAGCACATTGAACAGTGGATGAATTTGAAAAGAGCAGAATTTTAAAAGAAATCAGAATGAGATCCTGAAAGTGTTGAAAGGAATGTACACATAAACACACCGCCGAACACACACACAGACACAGACCAAACCATGTATGTACATACATAGTTGCAGAGCCAAGAAAACTCTTTGTATGTTTTTAGGTTTTTCATATTTATTTTGTGGAAGCTTTTGAAAATAAATGAAGGTAAAAAACTGCATGAAACGAATTGTTGGAGACTAGAAGAGTCTACGTCTTTATATCATCTCATCTCATCTCATCCCCTTGGCGGTCTGAGAATGATTCTTCTCTCTCTTTATTTCTGAAAAGCACTCTGCCTCTCACTCCCTCTCTCACTCACTCTTCTTCTGTAATTCTTTCGCTATCGGTTCCTCCTTGTCACTCCCACAAACACACTAAAAACAATAAAAGCCATTTGATCTCACGGGGAAAAATTGCAACAACAACTTGTCTTTAGATTTGTTGTTTGGATGGTTGTTTTTGTTGTCATCGTCTTTATTGTTATTTTCCTTCTTATTATTTTTCTTGTTTTATTTGTTAGCATATTTTAAAATTTGTCTGCGTTTTATTCTTGTTTTTATATAGCTGTTATTATTATTGTTGTTATTATTATTATTGTTCTTATTATTATTATTATGCTTATTGTTGTTTTTGTTGTGACTGCTAGAGTTTTTCTGCTTTTTAAAGTACAAACGCTGCACCTCCGCGGCTGTAATGCTCGATGCTCTTCTCTGGCGGTTTTTTGTTGTTGTTATTATATCGTATTTCTATGTGATTCTTGGTACTTTGTTGTTGTTGGTGACTAAAAACATTCAGTGCTTCTCCAAGATTATGTTCCTTGTTAACATGACTTCAAGTTCTGTTTTTGTATTTCGTTACCGTTTGTATGTGTGTGTGTTTTGTTCTTGTATTCGCATCCCTTCCACACGTAAGCATCTCATCAATAAATAAATAAATTAGTGAAGAAATAATGGAAATCGTTTTCTAAATAAAAGCAGTGAGCAGAAACTGAAACACTGAAAAGAATTTAAGATTTGAGGGAATCAACAAACCGCAGTAAAGCATTTTAATTGACAAAGTTTATCTTTTGTTTACTTCCGTTTTTCTTTTATATTCATGGAATCTTAAATATAATACACTTTTACGAATCTACGCACCTGAATTTAATTGCGGAAAGTTTTCTCGGATTTCAGCATAACTTCAACATAATCAACAGGAATCTTTGAAGCGCAAGAAGCTGAAATAAGAAAGAAAAAAACTTTACACAACACTTTATTATGGGAAAGGGATCCTTGAAAAAGGATCGTCTAAATTTATTTGCTGATCCGTTCCATAGATTAAAATTTTTAATGTAGAAGTTCAAAAGCTGCTTTTATAATTTAATGCAATTAAAGTTACACTGTTTTAATTTAGCATTGAATTGAATTCAACTGAATTAAATTGAATTTAATTTAATAAAAATTGGTTTTGAATCTTGAAACAAAAGCAACAATAATAATAATAATAATAATCAAACGCTGAAACTCGGCACTCGACTCGAGAAGAAATCTATAAAAAGAGCAACAAAACCAAAAATGAACGGAAACCAACTTCTTTTAGCCTTTCATGGACAATCTCCTTGTAGAACTTTAAAAATGTTTCCAATAAATTTAACGACAAGACTTTGTTAACAGAACAGAGGAGATAACGGTTAATTTTCATAAAAAAACACTTAAGTAAAAATTTATTCTTGGTGGTGGCGTTGTTGTTGTTGGTGGCGTTCTTGTTGTTATTATTATTTCGATACCAAACTAGAAATTTAAAAGCGAAAACAAACGATTCGAACGATGTTAATATTTCACAGGAACAAAGCAGCTTAAAAACTTACAAACTTTACTAAAGCACTCACAGTCAAACAAATCATTATGAACTCAGTGGCACACACACTTACATATTCTACATTTATGTATGTATATGTGATGCATAGAAAACAGCTGAAATCTAGATAAAATATGTGTTGATGCTGAATGTATTTTAGATGTATTGCGTGTGTGAGAGAGAGAGAGAGTGAGAGTGTGCTTGCAACTGTGTGTGTGGTCAGTGTTGTAAAATTGTGTTTGTATGGGAAAGAAAACAAATCACAAAAGCAAAATCTTTTGTATATCAACCCATTTATAAAAAACACTCACACTCCCATAAATATTTATTGAGCAATATTATCCTCGTCTCTCGTTTAATGTGTGTGTGTGAGACATCTATTAAAGCTGAAATGTAATTTAGCCAACTAATTGGAATAAAATACCACAAATGCAAACACACTCCCACACTGACACCCACATCCACAAACATACACGCACTCCTACATTGACATATCGACTAATACATCCACATAATAGATTTACGTAGTGCTGTGGAAGTTCCAAACTCAAGCGAAGCGAATAATTGAATGCATCGTTAGGGTTAAGAATATCAATGCTGTGATTTATCCGCAGAATATTCGCATCCTCAGAACAAAAATTCAAATCCACTTTAAGTTTAACTCTTTAATTCATTGTAATTTACTGTCTATCATAATTGAGTTGATGCGTGATGTTTGCAAAGTTTCGTAGTTGTTGTTAACAAGATTTATTTTCGTGTAGTTGTGGTTGTTTGTTTGTTGTTGTTGTTGTTTGGTTTCCAGTTTATTTGCTGTAATTTGAAAGTAAACAAGGAATCATTCAGAAAGAAGTACTTCGACCTCTTTGAACAGATTTCGATTAACTTCTTATTTTGTTACTTATTTTGGCAGCATTGTTGCTGCACGGAGAATTTTAAATTAAGACATCATGCACTAAATTTCTCCTTACAAATTTTTTCGGATTCTCTCCCGTGTGTTTCAAATGCATGCAATTTGCTGCATGCATATTTGCAAAATTATGTCCTCCTCAACAGATGGATGTGTTGTTAGCTCTGCCATTAAAAGCTTATAGATCACTCTGTGTTGTTAGCAACGACGCACCTAAAAGTATGCAATGAGCGAAGATATGAGCACAGCCAGGCGATAGGACGATAATAATAGACCTCCACGGGAGACAAAAACGTAGCCTTCGAAGAAAAACGTACCTCTCAGAAATTTCATGTCGCATCAAACTCGTAAACAACCGAAATACGAACACAATATAACGACGACAGTGCGAGCATACGAAATGAAAAGAGTACGAAAAATGAAACGACGTGTTTGCCATTTTTTTACACTTCGGTGGAAGTACAAAACATGAATTGTATTCCTTTCTCTGCCTTGTGATCTTTTTCTAGTATCTGAATAAGCGAACTTGGCCACGTGAATATGTGCGTAGTCAAAACCCAAATTCCACTGTTTCATATGAAAATGTATCCTAACAAAAAAGGGTACATATATGATAGGATTCTTTGAAAACGTATCCAAAATGACTTTAAAGTGTCCTCTTGTGCAACCGTGTGTAAGTATGCAACAAATATTTCTCAGCTGGTAGTGTGTCTGGTGAAGTATAGCAATAAAGAATATGAGAGAATTCTAAACAACAGAGCAGAGCAGCTATTGCGAAAATTTCACGAAAGCTCCGCGAACGCAGGACGAATTTTCCTCCAATTTAAAATTATAAAGTGCTCAAGTAGTGTTCAAAAAACATCCACATTCTTCAATCAACAACCGCTGTCATCATCAAATAACGTAAGTAAATTTTTAAGAAAATGTACGATAAAGACAACAATAAACTGGGAACAATCGACATGAAATCAGTCGTTTCTTGTGACAACATCATCGAAGTTGCAATATTTCTCCTCTAAACTGAGAACTCCGTGCTATCTTTATAAAAAATTGCAATTTAGTAGAACTCTAAGAAGTTGTATATTTATAATAAATAGAAGCAACTCTCTGAGTACGTCGCATTGGTTCTTCATCAATACCATTTCATTTTTATGTAATTATTTATTTATATATCAAAATGACTTCTTTTTTCTGTTCGTTATTTTTTCCTTTTATTCCTAATGCTAGCTTGTTATATTTTCCTATCTGTTTTAAGAGTACTTAAATCTCTAATAAATAAAAAAATTATACTTCCAACAATAATTGTTAGATTCAAGTAATGCTTTTGAATTTTGAAGTTTGAACTTTCAATTTTAGTTCTTAATATTTGAATTGTTCATACATACATATGTATGCTTATATTCATAGTTGCCAAATCCCTCTTATGTTACTTTAAAGAATATCCTTTCCTTATGGTTTGATTCACATTGAATAAATAAATTGAATCTACATACTTTGCTCGACCGCCTTCAGTTTACCACATTGCCTTACACCTTCCCATCTTCCCTCTTTTAAAAGCTTTAGCATATAAAATTCCAAAAATACTGATTTATTTTCTTTAAAAGTTTTTACGTAATAAAATTATTACTGTAAAAAATAATTTACTTCCTAGCCCATGTAGTTTTAAAGCTATTGTAATTTTTGGCAAGCCACGTTTGAACCATGGGAGTGGGATATTGTTCCAAAGTCCCACTCTAACTTAACTTAACTTGCTGTGCCTCATATTGTAGTTTCCAAATTATGGCCATTTTAAATCTTGCCACGCCCATTTCTAAGAGTTATGGGCGGATGTTTTTAAATCCGTTCCGAACTAAAAATTAGTAGTTGAAAAATAAAACAGAAAGTATGACGCTTGGCCGTAGCTGCACCACAGATTTAAAATTTTAATGGTGTCCGTTGTTGGTATCCGTCTAAAAGTACTCAAGTACTCATATTTGCTCATATTATAAGTAATACAGCTCTGCCTGGAATTGATAATAAGCAAAATTAATTAAAAAACCATGCCCACTTTTCCTTATTTACCAGACATCGTAATTATTTCCGTCAGAGTTATTAATGTTCGACTTAGCGCGAGAAAATAAATATTCCCAGAAATGTTACCCACTAGTTTTGTTTCTAATCTCGTAGTTTGTAAATAAACTCTTCTCGCAAAATAATATTTACTCTTCTCATCCATTCGATGATTCATTGAGGTCCCCGTACCTTTAACATCAATTTTATTTAATTTCTTGTACTATGTTTTAATCGGAATCTCGTACCCTCACCAGTTTTTTCAAATGGCAACCGTTGCAAGATCTTCAACAAGTAATCTGGCCATAAAAACGAATGCCCCGGAATATTTCCAATGTAATACCCACTGCCAAGGCATACTCACGCGTTTGAGAGGCCGTCAGGATCTTTACGACGTGGTGCTAATAGTTGGCGACTCTGGCAAACGGTAAGGAATCCTTTACTCTCTTTTCGTCTTAACTTTAAATCTTTTCTCTCAGCATTTCAGCACATCGTTTGATTCTGACAGCGTACAGTGATTACTTCTCTGCTCTGCTAAGCGGACAGATGCACGAGTCCCAAGAACGGGAAATAACTCTCATTGATGTGGTCGAAGACGCGTTGGAGCAACTGGTCAATTTCTGTTATACCGGAAGACTGCAATTGCGAGGAGACACAATTGCGGCCTTGCTTACCACAGCAAATCATTTGCATTTGAAAGAAGTTGTCGAAGGCTGTTGTGAGTTCCTTCAGCGCCATTTACAGCCATCGAATTGTCTGGATGTCTGCTTGTTCGCAAAACAAATGAACCTCGAAGCACTTCTGCACAACTCCAAGAAGTTCATCTTTGAACATTTTGCTGAAGTAAGTTGAAAAAATGGGTTTAACCAACAAAGGTAAAAACCGTTTTATTCTGAAGAACATTATTCCGATTCAAGCGACTTAATTTAGTCCCGTTCATGTTCTGTTCACCTCTTATTTACATATCTAAATATTATATTTTTAATTGTTTATTCTTTCTAGATTTCCAACCATCCCGAGTTTTTCCTATTAACTGCTAATCAGCTGTGTGAATTCCTAGCTAATGATGACCTCGCTGTACCATCTGAAGAGTTTGTCTTTCGCGTTCTAATGAAGTGGATCGAATACGAACCAGAGAACCGCAGGAAGCACTTCACAGAGCTTCTGGCTCAGGTACGATTGCCTCTGCTTTCGCCTACTTTTCTAGTCGAGGAGGTGGAGCCACTCTGCAATACAATTGAAAGCCAGAAATTGTTCGTGAACGCTCTTAAATCTCATCTACTATTCACATGTCATTCCACTCAGCCCAGAAATTATCAATCGAGAACTGTTGCGAATCAGTTGTTGGCCATTTATTCACGACAAGTAGTTTCCTTCTTCACATACTGCTACACACTTAAATTCTTACCGAAATTTCTGTTTCCTCATTCGCACAGAATATTCGTAGACAGAAATATGAAATACAAATCGCAGGCTTCAATCTAGGCACGAATGTGTGGACTATATGGAAGATTCCAATAAAATTCCGTCTTGGTTTTGCTGCTGCTCTGATGGGCGATCATCTTATCGTGGTCGGTGGAATAGTGAGTGTCTCAGCCCTGAATACAGTCACGAGTTTCAATTTGCGTACACTGGCTTCTACTGAAATGACTCCATTGGAAACGAGTCGATGTGCGCACTGTGTAGCAGTACTGAACGGCTTAATTTACGCGATCGGGGGCTACGATGGGCGTCAAGCTCTAAATTCAGTAGAGAGGTAAAGATGCACAATGCAATTATGTGGTTAATTGTAAGAAGTTTAAGAATGTCAAATTTCAGATGGGACCCCGAGAGTGGAACATGGAGTTCTGTCGCTCCAATGAGTAATGCTCGGTTCGACTCGGCTGTGGCTGTACTGAATGGTCATTTGTATGTATCTGGTGGATACAACTCTATGAACGCGTATGATGCATCGGTCGAGTGCTACGATCCGGTTGAGAATACTTGGAAATGCACGGCGCCCATGAAAGTGGGACGCGTCTCACATTGTGTAAATAGGTTGAATATGATTATAAAAGCTAGCAAATAATTTAAATTAATTGCAGCTCGCAGCTCACAAAGGTTATTTGTTTGCAATCGGTGGATGTAACAATGACTTCAAAGATGAAGATATTCCCATTGAACGCTATGATCCACGCACAGAAACATGGACAACGGTATGCTATCCATTGTATTAAATTTAGCACACTGTAAATGAGTCAGTACATCCTTCCAGATTCCCTGTTCGCCGGCAATTTATGGTTCTACCAGATGCGCTTCACATGGTCCGAATCTATTTTTTATTAATAAATCCAACCGCTATATGATAAGCAGTGAAGCTAGCTGCGACTACATGAAGCTACAGACACTTCTCGACCCTTATCCAGAATCAAAGAAAAATGTCTTTCGTTGCGTAGAGTTGTTTATAATTCCATATGAATTTAGTCCGGAAAAGTTGGATAGTGTGTAAAAAGACTAAATTTGGATTCCGTTGCCTTCTTTCATGTAGCTGGTGTTTCTAAAATATTTCCTTCAGGAATGTTGCTCTATAAACGACTGCATATTCATTTATTTATATAAACCACATTGTTCCATTAAAATACGTGTTTACACTTAAAATGTTTTAAATAAACGATGTGACTAATTTTAAGACTATATTCTATCCTGAATAAATATTCGAAAGCGGAATTAATGAAGAACTGTTTTTCGGGTCAAGTTTATTGGTCAAACGTTTTTTTAAAGTTTTTAAACGTTACTCATTCACATATTAAATCACTCATCTCGGTTCAGTACAACTCGTGGACTCAAAATCTTTACCATCTCACTCACTTCTAATAGAATAATAATTCGAAGAGCTTTATTAAATTACTGCAAATCCTCGGAGTAATAAATTTCGTTCTCATCCGCTCTTATAAAATATTGGATATGAAACAACCGATTTAAAACAATATTTCAGCATTTGATCGTAACACTAGAAAAAGTGTTAACCTTGGCCTGACCAAAGTTCATGTACCCTTCACCCGTAGGTGTAATTATTATCACCATCACCATCACTGTAGGGAGCAGTCGTGGCTGATTTTGGCAAAAATACTGATATAGGTTTTGAAGAGACCGTTAAGTTGAAAGAACCTGTTTTTCATATACAGGGTGGTGCATTTCCAGCCGAATAGCGAAGGACTTTAATCAGAGCTTAGACTATGGGACAGAAAAACTAGAAATCTGAAAAATATTCGTTTAATTTTTATATTGTGTTTAATTTGTATGAAAATTGAATGATGGCTCACGAATGCTAATTAGTTAGCAAAATGAGTGATTCTCTTTCTATGTCTAATATTATTGCGTTTTTTAAATCGGTTGTGAGTGCCGTTTCTAAAATGTGATGTGCTAAAGTTGTTGTTGTCTTTTGTTTCCGCTTCATGTCCAAAGACTCTATTCACTAATGGACGTTTAATTTTTCACTCTTTTTTATATTATTCCCTTTAAATCGAATCTCATATACATCATCAGGTTTTTTGATCTTCAATATGAGTTTTTTTGCTTAGAGAAAATTGTTTTTAGTCTTTGATTAGATTTGGAGGAATCGCTTTTGCAAGGCTTTTTTATACGTTGGGGAAGCACGTGCTATTGTTTTGTTTTTGTGTTTTATCTGCTAATCTATCACAGCTAACGATGTGTCTGGTCATGTTTATTGTTACTTCTGTTTCATTTATTAATTCCCTAATCATCCTATCTGGGTATCTGGTACCTTTTTTTATGAGATCTTTAATGGTATTTATTTTGACGCTTATTTATATTTATCTGATTTATAGTTGTGCAGAGTGAAGATTGATTATCCTGCCCGAAGCTGAGGGTTTTGTGTTTGTGTAACAATTGGTACTTACTTCGTTGTCTTTTCTTGCAATTAGTTCAAAATTCAAAAATGGGATGCTTTAATCCAGTTCTTTTTCTAATGTGTTTTTGAGTCTGGGGTGGTTATTGTTGAAAGATGATAAAATTGTGTTTACATCTGCCAAAATCTGCTCTTATTGCCAAAATATCCTTACCTGTGCTGTAGTAGTTGTTGTTGTTTTCCGTGCTGACTCCAACAATCACTTTGGAATTTGAAAATTTCATGTGTATCTCCTAAACTATACAGGAGATTTCTATGTTATTGGTGTCTTTGGAAGGGTAATCCAATTATCTTTCATTTATGAGAAACAATATTTTATAGAAAACCATTCAGTTTTGGAGAAAAATGAAATTTTATCTTTTTAATAATATTTTTTTCCATTCCTTAATCTTTTTAGTATAATGTATTATTAACTCACACAATTATGCAAATAATAAGAAAGTAGTGGCTTTTCATCGTTCATTGAATTTTTTTTCATCCGGATCAGTCCAGGATCTTAGTAGGAGAAAACGTATTTTTAAAATCACAATCACGTACTTGTAAGTACTATTTTTGCGCAATCGAACATTTTTATTTAAATTGACCTAAGTTGACCTAAAAATACTGGTGAACTGCGTAGCCAGTGTTGGCCATATTAAGGGTTATAATCAACAAGCTCGGACGGAGGTCGAAGTCCGAAGACCGCACACGCACAGAAAAATTGGCATAAAAATACTATTTTAGTGCCTAGTCGGCGTTATACATACATTCCTCAGATATTTCTAGTGTAAATAAAATTTAAGCGAAAAATTGGACTAACGATTTTCAATTCACAGTAGTGACACTGAAAAAAGTGCTTACATACTTACTCTACTGTCATATTATTGGCATAATATTACGAGTATGTCCGTTAATAATACTTTGTACTTAGAAATAAATTAATGAATGGAAAACAAAATTTATAAAAATTTTAAATTTAATTTTTTTCCAAAACTGAATGGGTTTCGACAAAATATTGTTTAACATAAATCAAAGATTATTGGATTAACTTTCCAACGACAACATGAAAATAGAGGTATCCTATATAGTTTAGAAGATACAGACATAAAATTTTCAAATTTCAAAGCGCCATAACTCCGGAACCGGATGAAAGCAATAAAATTTGTTGTTGTTGGAGTCAGCAACAATAACAACAACATTAGTTAGGTCGACAAGCGCCTTATCTGTTCCCTCTTTAAAACGTTTTTATTAGGTCGCTTTCTGAACTAGCAAATTTTAAAAGCAATTTTTCGCCCATTTATCGATGAGCTAGGCTTTTGAAATTTTGACAATAGTTTAGAATTGAATGACAATGCATCGTACCGCATAATTACCAGCCACCGCCAATTTAAAGGCGAACAATTTTGAAATATATATGTACAAAAACACATACATACATTTTTGTACATAAAAATAATGTTCAATAAATGAAAATATTTTTACCTTAAAATATTGAAATAATTTTGACTTAAAAATATTTTCAAAAAATTAAAATAACAGTGGCATCTTGCATATTTCAATCAGTTATCTTGCACAGTTCACTAAAAATAAAAAATAATTATTTAAATAAAAAACATTTTTATATAAAACGTTTTTTAATGAACAAAAAAGTTTAAAATAATTTTTCTAGCACCATACAAATTCGCAACTCCATAAAGATGTTAAGATTTAAAACGAAAAACGTGGGGCGGATTATAATGATAGGTGCTCATTCTATAAGCGCCCCATGTTTTTCATCGTGTCGTGAGTCGTGATTGCTCTGTAGCTCTTTTACTCACTAGTACTACTTTCGGCCATCGAATGAATGACAAACTGTTGACTCTGACAGAGTTTAAGTGATGGCCATCACGATACGTTCATACGTCACGTTACGTTATGTCTACATGAAAGTAATCCTTGAACACTTACAACTTTTTTATTGTGTCGCTGAGAAATTGTTACAATTTTTTATGGACACTACAATTTTTTTGTTGGAAGTACAGAGATTGAATTGTATATCGTATTCAGCTTTGTGCTCTTTCTTTGTTACGTAAGCTAACGTTTCTACAAGGTAAAACTATGTTCAATCAAACCTAAAATCGCCACTTTCATATAAAACTAAAAAGTGTCTTCCAAAGAAACGATCATTCGTTTTAATGTAAACGTACCACAAATTGTTTGGTTGTTACAACCATGCGAAATCATGTTTCAGCTGTCTGATTGACAGTCGCAGTATAACACTAAACAGTATATAAATTTTCAAAACGATCGTTCAAGTAGGACGCAGTTCTAGCGTACAGTAGAGAAATTGATTTGTGAAAGAACAGCAAGGAGCGAGGATTCTTGTAAAGTTTTAAATAAAGAGGCAAAACCATCCGTATTAAGTCATTCTCGCAGTAAAGTAAGTAAAGTTAAATTTTTATCAAAAAGCTCCACAAAATACTTGGGCAATGAAATATCTACTTAATTTCTCGTAAAGTGTCATTTAATGAGTGTTTGGTTGTGTTATTTAAAGTTAATTGTGCAGAATTCACGGCATGTAAGGCATTTCCAGCTTTCCGAGAACTTTCCGCGGCTTTACTTCTGTCTGTCTGTTTACTCAGAATGCTTGTAGGCCCGTAACAACAACAACGAGGAAATCGACTTAAAGTTAAGTGTCGATTAAAAAAAAAATTAAAAGTTAGAGCCTAACATCATCCACTCCGAGGATTAAATACGCATTTAATAAACAAGCACGTGAAGTCTTTAGCCTTGAACAAACATCGACATTTCAAAAGGGTTTGAGAAAATATAATATAATATGGACAGACATAAGTTGAGCACAGCTGGAACGCTTTAATTTAGTTTTTGTTTTGTCAGGGGAACCCCCACAAGAATTGTCGATCGCTTTCATACGAATATATGTACGTATGTAAAGTTTATCGAAAAACGTTTACTTTACAGGTGAAGATAGATGTAGGTAGAAAAATTTCTTTACATTCATTAGATTTTTCCAAATAAACACTAAATTAACCTACATACATACTTATCTAAGCATTCACATCATATGCATACATCGTTAGAATCGGTACAGAATTTTAAGAGAAAATGCATGCCCAGAATTTTCAGACTTCAAAATGCTGTAACTCGGAAACTGGAAGAGAGCGAAAAAAGTGGTCTTGCATAAAAATCAACATTCGACGCGTAAACTAGGGATCTTCCCGGAACCGCCAAACCTGTTGTGGTTTTTGTTGGTGTTATTGCTTTTGATGTAGATCCCAACAATAACAATATAAGTCATCTGCTGCCCCACCCCCCCCCCCCCTGGTTTCTGAGTTACAGCCCTTTATTTTCCGAATATCTCCTTAATTATAGAAGGTATCCGGTATAGGTATATACCGTTCAAAAGGTAAATTAAATACCTTTCATTTATGTAAATGAAGATTTTTCGCCCGATTTCTTATAACAAGTTTTCGTCTGCGGCGCTGAGCTGAAAAAAAGTTGTGCGGATTGTACGGGTAACGGTACTGACTTCCATAATTTCAAACTTTACCTTCCGCGAACATAATTGAATAAGAAGCAGAGTAAAACAATTCATGCAAAGTGGAATAGTAGAATTCTAAAAAATATTAAATACTTATGTTTCAAAGAGCGTTTTCTCCTAAAATCCTGGACCAAGTAGGGCGAAAAGATAGTTGTGGAAAGCTAATGATCTCTAGTTTGTTATTTTCCACAAAATTATGTAAGTTAATTACCCGTTTTACATTATTAATGGGGGAAAAAATACTAAAAATACTCTTAAATTAATAAAAATTAGCCAAAAAGTTCTTACAAGCCTTCATTAAGAAAATTCATACGCAAACGTATACGATTAACCAGTAAAAGTACGATGTTCGGCCTGGCCGGATATTAGATACCCTACAACTAAAAGTTTTGAAAAAATTTAATTGAACGAAATAGTTTTGTGAAACTTTCTGATGGATTTTCCTTAATTCCGGAGAATATGGTTAACGGATAATGTTACTCTATACCCAGAAATGAAATTTTGTTGGGATAACTCAAAAGGAACATTGATACAACATTTTTAATAAAAAATGTGCGTGGTCGTTGATATTTCGCATTTTGTCCATTTTTGATACCAACCTGCACACCATAACAGAATAAGTCATACGATATTCATTACGATATCTTCACCGGTTCTTCTGTGACCGTGATTTCAACAGACAGACAGTCGGACGGACACGTCTCAATCGACTCGGGAGGTGGCGCTGATCTAGAAATACATACTTTTTTATATCTACTCTATTTCTATACGTTCCCCTGAAGCTTGAATTGTTGGGTATTAAAAAACACAGTTAGAAATGAAAAAAATCTGCAGAACTGCGTAAAATTTTACATAAACCTTTCGCATTATGTTAAGATAATATAATCACAAATTGCTTCATAGTTCTAGTAAAATTCTAGTCGAAACTTTATATTTTGGCATTTGTACGAGTCTTGTTCGATCAAGTTAGAGGGAACTTGTCTAAAATAAGCAAAAACATATGAACTAAAATAGTAAGTATAAGTTATTATATAGGGTATAATGGTTACCCCTTTTAAGGGTAAGAGAACAAACTTTACATACATACATAAATTTAATTTGTTTTAAACTTTAATGGCTTCGTTTGGGAGAAAAGTGTTTGCTTTAGTATAAATTGCCATAATATGTCACACCTCCAACATGTAGAGAATAGTTAATTGCTACTTAATTACTTAGCCGTTCTGATCAAAGCAGTTCATTACAAAAAATAAAGGTAATAAAAAGATCCTTCAAACGGTTCTTCATGCGTTCCTTTATCTGACTTCGTTTAGAAGATATTTGATTTTGGTTAGCACTTATTCGATGAAAAAAGGGTAACAAAATTTAATGAACTAAGTAAATATGTACATATTTCTATTTATAGTTAAGTTTCACAAATTAATCGAATTAATGGAATTCCAAATTTTTACTGATATTTAATTATATCGATATTTAATATTCCAAAATAATTCTATTAAATGTGTACTCTATAATAACTCTATAAATTCTCAATTCAACCAATTTTTGTATCAATACAAATATTTTACTCCAGAAAAGAACAAAACAACTCCTTATTCATCAAATTGCAGTCTAATTAATTTCTTTTATCTTTTTTATCATAAGCTTAATCAGCACAATGTTAATTTATTTATAATCAAATTTATTCATATTTAATTTCATTTAAATTCAGATAAAGTCTCCAAAGACCCAATTTTTAAATATGTACGTTCAGTCAATCAAATTGAATGAAATGAGTTATTAAAATTTTAAGTTTTTAAATAAACATGTATTTACATACAGGGTGTATCGCATAAGAGGGGACAAACGACTAGGGCGTGTAGGTTGGGTCGAGACAAGAAAAAAATTGTATGGTTGGGGTGGGTAAACTTTCCCCCGTTTAGACGGGAGGGGAGAGAATACTTCAAACCAGAAGGATCTATGTTTTGCAGTTTCCGAGAAAAATTAAAATTACGAAGCATACTTTCCTTTCAAATACCAATTGTGCTTTATTACTGGTGTAAGAATATGAAAGAATACTGCTCTGGGGAAGGAGTTTAGATCGTAATTTTCACTTTTCTCAGAAACTACAAAACATAGATCCTTCCGGTTTGAAGCATTTTCTTTAGAATTGATTACAGAATTTTATGGTCGGAAAAATATTTATACTTAATACCGTAATTTAAAAAAAAATTGTGACCAAAAATTTTTTGTTCGGAATTTTTATTCCAAATTTTAACTTTGGAATTCATTTTCTCAAAAACTGTTTGACATAGGAACCTAATTTAAAAATTATGTTAAGAAGCGGGTATTTGGCTTTTTTTCATTCAGCAAGCAAAAGTTATCTTGATCTAACCATTATTTTTTATTATTATTTTTTTCGATGTTAAGTCGTCTAAACGGTGGAAAATTGACCCCCCCCTCTCCCATACGATTTTTTCTTGTCTCGACCCAACCTACACGCCCTAGTCTTTTGTCCCCTCTTATGCGAAACACCCTGTATAAATAGACAAACAGCAGCTCCTGAAAAATATTCATACATTTAAAAATTAGTATTGGAATCTATCGAGTGATTCCAACTAGAATCTTTTGGAAGATATTTTCCACAGAAATCTGCGGTTATAAATAATTTCTTTTTTGGATTTTGCAGAGAATATATTTTGTTTTATAATAGTCAGGGAAAATATAATAAATGACAAAAAGAACGCTTAGAAAAGGTTTCGATGTTAAATTCCTAATCGAAATGGCTATTTAAAAATATTATTATATAATTAATAAAAAAATCCTTCTAACAAAGCCGAGTGTTAGTTCTGCTAAAAACAACAGTCATTTTTCACTATTTACACCCTCAACAGACATCGTAAAAAGATTAGCGCCAGAAAATAAATATTCCCAGAAATGTAGCCCACTAATATTGTTCTTGATCTGGTAGATCTTAAATAAAATCTTCTCGCAAAATAATATTTATTCTTATCCTTTAAGATGCATTTTATTTAATTTCTTGTACTAAGTTTTATTCGGAATTTACTACCTTCACCAGGTTTCAAATGGCGACCGTTGCAGGACCTTCAACAAGTAATCTGGCTTTAAATACTAATGCACCGGAATATTTCCGATGTGATACCCACTGCGAAGGTGTACTCAAGCGTTTGAGAGGCCGTGAGGATCTTTACGACGTGGTGCTAGTAGTTGGCGACTCTGGCAAACGGTAAGGAAATCTTCTTTACTCTCTTTTCGCCTTAATTTTAAATCTTTTCTATCTTTAGCATTTCTGCACATCGATTGATTCTGATAGCGTCCAGTGATTATTTCTCTGCTTTACTAAGCGGGCCGATGCGTGAGTCCCAAGAGCGGGAAATAACTCTTCGTGATGTAGACGGGGATGCGTTGCAGCATCTGGTCAACTTCTGTTACACCGGAAGCCTGGAGTTGCGAGTGGGTACAATTAAGACGCTGATAACCACTGCGAATTATTTGCAGTTGAAAGAAATCACCGATGGCTGCTGCGAGTTCCTTCAGCGCAATCTACAGTCATCAAATTGTTTGTCCATCGCTTCCTTTGCAGAGCAACTAAACCTCGATGCACTTCTGGTCAACGCCAAGAAGTTAATATGTGAAAATTTTGAAAAAGTAAGTGGGGGATAACATGGGGCTAAACCAAAAAAGCCACAAATGTTTGAATATGAAGAAGAGGAGCCTCTTTCTAATATAAGTTGCATATGTTATCCTGTTGATCTTCCGGTCAGTTCGTATTTATATCTGGATTTATATACATAGTTGAAAGCGTTTAGTAAGTTTTATATTTTCTAATTGTTTTTGTTTTTCTAGGTCTCCAAACATCCCGAGTTTTGTTTATTAACTGCTAAACAGCTGAGTGAATTTATAGCTAATGATGACCTCAATGTACCATCTGACGAGTTTGTCTTTCGGGTTCTAATCAAGTGGATCGAATACGAACCAGAGAACCGCAGGAAGCACTTCACAGAGCTTCTGGCTCTCGTACGATTGCCTCTGCTGTCGCCTTCTTTTCTAGTAGAGGAGGTGGAGCCACTCTGCAATATAATGGAAAGTCACAAATTGTTCGTGAACGCGCTTAAATCTCATCTACAGCTCAAAAGTAACTGCACTCAGCTTAGAAATTATCAATCCAAAAGTGCTGCGAAACATTTGTTGGGCATCTACACAGAAGTAATCATTTTCTTCAAATGCTGATTAAGGGCCTCATGCTCGAACTGCGCAACAGTAGCGGTACCTCCGTTGCCGCTGCTCTTAAAACAGCATGTGCTAACTCTTACGATGAGCCCCGTTGAGAGAACTGTGCTTTACGTATTTCCCCTACATGTCAACTGGTATGTAAAAGTTGTGTATCTGGTGTACACAAATTTTACAATCAGACGTCTCTTTCTTTCTTGTGATCATATGTATTCAATGTGAATTTGTTCTTATACCTGTTTTGTTCTCTCTTGAGTGTGTATTGGAAATTTTTTTTACTTATCACTGAGAAAAATATATGCGCTGAAACACAAAACATGAATTTTTTTCGACTTTTGTTTGTTTCCACGCTATATATTTGGATTATTTCAGCACATTGTGATTGAAGCATATATAAAGTAGATAATGGTATAATATTTTATAATATGAAGTAAATTGCATAATTCAATAATATTTTTTACATAATAATTTTTCACATAAATGTTGTCATAAAGACAAACAATGATAATTTTTTGGGTGTAGCAAAATCAGAGAAGCGCAGCATACAGCCCTATTTCGTCGATGGCTCGGAAGCTACTGATTTTATAGATATCATCAAACTTTTTGTTTACTAAAGCCAGCCGGCACAACGAGCATGTATCATATATGATACACAATAGCCTAGATCTACGGGCGAACTGAAAGAAACGGTTGCTAATAAGCAACCGCTTCGCAACGGCACACCGCTTCCGCTACTGTTGTTTCCAAAATAAGCTTTTCTAATGTAAATACGTAAGACGAATGTAAACTGTTGTTGTAAAGAGGAGAAATTTCAGCGGTACCGCTTCTATCAGAAGCCGAAGTTGTGTGTATACTAAAAACACATTTTGAACAGCTGTTTAACGAATATAACAAAGAGTAACGCTGAGAAGCGGTACCGTTCGCTGTTCGAGCATAAGGCCCTAAAACTTAAATTCTTACGAACATTTTTTTTACTACATAACAGAACCAGAAATTATCAATCGTAGGCTACAATGTACACACGAAGGTGTGGACCAAATGGAGTTCTCCAATGAAATTGCATGATGACTTTGCAGCTGTTATGACGAATGATAATCTGATCATGGTGGGTGGATCATCTTATGGCTCACCCCCTAATCCAGTCACGAATTTCAATTTGCGTACAATGGCTTCTACTGAAATGTGTCCACTGGAATCGCGTCTATGTGGACACTGTGTAGCAATACTGAACGGTTCAATTTACGCGATCGGCGGCTACGATTGGCGTCAAGATCTAAATTCAGTAGAGAGGTAAAAATGTACAATGCAACTCTGTGGTTAAAAGCAAAAATTTAAGAATGTTAAATTTCAGATGGGATCCAGCAAGTGGAACGTGGAGTTCTGTCGCTCCAATGAACAATGCTCGCTTTAAACCAGGTGTGGCTGTTATGGACGGATGTTTGTATGTATCTGGTGGCTACTGCCGTAATCCAAGAGTTCTGACGTCGGTGGAATGCTACGATCCGGTTGAGAATACTTGGAGATCCATGGCGCCTATGAATGTGGGACGCGCCTCACATTGTGTAAATAATTTAAATCTGAGTATAGGAATTAGTTAATTATTTCAATTAATTCTTCCGCGCAGCTCACAGTTCACAAAGGTTATTTGTTTGCAATCGGTGGATGTGTCGATGAATACCAAGATGAAAACGAATATGAAGAATACGAATATGAAGGAATTCCCATTGAACGGTACGATCCACGCACAGATGAATGGACCACGGTATCTTATCCAATATATTGCATTTAGCATTTTAGAAATTAATCAATATATCCCTCCAGATACCCTGTTCGCATGTAATGTTTGGGCGTACAAGAAGCGCTTCACGTGGTCCTGATCTATTTATTATTAATAAATTCAACATTTATACGATAAGCAGTGAAGGTAGCTGCGACAACCTGAAGCTGCAGATACTTGCCAAATACACAGATACTTTACGACATACCAAATCGTTAGAGTGGTTTGCAATTCCATTCGAATTTAGACCACCTTCCTGGTGGATTAAGTATACAGAATCTTAATTTTGGCTTCTGTTGCTTTCGTGAAATGCAGTTTGTGAAATGTTGGCTAAAAGAATGTTTTGTGTTAGGATTTCGTCTATAGACGACTGCATGTTTATGTAAAACCACATCGAGATCTGTTCCGTTAAGATAATTATTTTGAGTTTAAAGTGTTTTCAATATAAACAAATAACTAATTTTGAGCTAATATTCTTTTCTAAATAAATACACATATTGAAGAAATACTCTACGATAGAATTTTTGAAGAATTGTTTTTTGCATGATACGACGTACGGTTAAAATTCAAAAACACTCCATTATAGTTTGGCAAAAAGGCCAAACTATAAGTTGGCTATTAAGTTGAGTTTCTCGCGATCAAAAGTAAGAGCGCTGCAAGCAGAATACTCTGAATCGCCCACAAACGATCCTGCTCGAGGCCTAACAAAAAGTAATATTGTCCTGACGAAAATCTTTTTTCTTCCCGTTTTTGCATGTTCTCAAGTGGTTTTTTATTTATATTTAGATTTATTTAGGTTTTATATTTAGACCCTACACCTCAAGGTTAACGCATAAAAATATAGACGATAGATGTAAAAAGTATATACTTGATCAGCGTCACCTCCTGCGTCGACTTACCCATGTTCATTCATCTATTTGTCTGTCTGTATGTCTGGTGAAATCACGATCACAGGAGAAAAGGAAGTATCCTTTATTGTTGCGTAAGGGTTGTTACTGAAAATGGGCAAAATCGGTCAACGGTTACTTTTTATTTGAAGTTATTTTTATTTTTTGAGTTACAACAGACAATAACACTTCTGGGTATAGGGCAACATTAGCTAATTAGCGGGCCGTAGCTCTGTAAAGAAACAGCAACGCTGTAAAAGAGAAAACCGAAGACTCTTCGTCTTTGTATTCTTGTTGGCTTTCAGCTCTTTGGCTTACACTGATGTTTGCATTGTTTTTATTCTTTATCAAATTTTTGCGAATGCTTGCCACTTTGATGAAAAGCATGCCATATATTTATAACTTTCTAATAAGTTCTAATAAAGGAATATATGTATATAAAACCGAATTAGTTATTACAGTTTAAATTGTGCTTTATTTTTGTATTCTAAAAAGAAATCTATGTCGACTTAAAATTATGACTTGTTTTGGATTTAGATACTTGGATACTTACATACTTACACTCTTACCTTAACAATTTATGTATAGATTTACATGATTTAGATTTGTATGAAATGTGTAGCAATATAATTGGAGATAATATTAGATGATTATAAAATGAATTTCTTCGTGTCAATTCTCGTCACGTGAAAGAAGTTCTTTTGAAGTTCTACAGAAGCTTTAATTTGAGATGACTTCCAGGTGCATGTTTGACACCCATTCACTTCATTTATATTTATTTATATCCCCGTAAATATATATTTTACATTCAATTCTCACACGTAACACACCGCGGCTCCTTCAATAGTAACGCCCAAAAGGATCCTCATTTGAAATGTGCAGATCCTTGTGAACTTTAAATAGTAATGAGAAAAATAAGATGAAGAAGAGGTGGAGGAAGGAGAAGAAGGAAAATAATAAAAGACGCAGCACTGCTTTCAATAACAAGTGACAACATTTGTTTTGTCTGCTTTTGAATGAAGTGATTCAGAACAGACATGTTGTTTCTGTGTGTGTCTGTTTATTGCTCTATACTTCTTCTTCTTCTTCACCATCTTCTTTTGAAGCTCATATCCTTTGTGTCTTTGATCATTTCCTTCTTTTATTTCACATTTTCGACGTCGTGTGTGACCGCGAGAATGCGGATGTCAAGAAAATCGATAAAATTGTTTGACAAAAATGCGTGAAATGAAAGAGAGAGAGAGCGAGAGAGAGAAAAAGTGAAAGGGAAAGCGAGATAGAGCGAGGCATATGAAGTCTTAGGAAGACGACGTACTTCCTGTTGCTGTTACTTCTGCTGTCACTTGGTGACTTCAAATATTTCAAATAAACACTTTCAAAAACACACATTCGGGTGGAGAGAGGGAGGCAATAGAGACTGACAAAGACTCAGCGAAACCTCTAATTGCTCAAAGAGTGACAGAGACAAAGAGAGCGAAAGCGCTGAAGTTAATGGAATTTATGTCAATGTGATGCTAATGTTGCGTAACACACAAGCGACTCACTAGCAATTAGAATGAAAGAGAAATAGAGGGATAGAGAAAGAGAGAGGTAGAGAGACAAAGAGAGAAAGACAACCAGAGAAACAGAGATGGAGCATGGATACAAATAGTATTATGGCTTGTGTGGCAATGAATCGAAGCAATTAAGTTTTCGCTTATTTATGATGGTAAATTTTTAAGTATTTATGATGCCTCTGTTTTGTTTATTGTGTGGGTGTGTAACTTTATATATAAATATACAAGTGTTTATAACTAACAGCAAAACATACACAATATAAACCCGAAGACGGTAGAGTAACACATCCACACCCAACAACAACAACTATAATAATACAATAAAATCAACAACAAAAACATTCTCTTAAAAATAAGCGCACTTAATACAACTTTAATACAACTTAAAATAAAATTTGTATTACACACATAAACCAAAAACAAAAACAGGGGGGTTAAAAAACAGTTGTAGGGAGAATTATAATATATTTAAGCTCGTTATTACCAAAGGAAAAACTCGAATGATGACTGATATTTAAATTATTATTAAATTAAAGCACACATTAACATAATACACACATTAATATTGCATTAAATTAAATTCATATTGAGCTGAACTATAAATTAAACGAATATGAAATACAATATAATATAAACTATAAATTTGTATAAATATTAGTTAAGTACAATAAATTAAACAACAATTAAACAATTATATGCACAACAATAAAAGCAAACGCATACAAACAACAATAAATTGTAAATTATAATCATATAACATTATATTATTAACATGATGGTATAAACAAAGAATAAAATAAACACGTACAATTTTGCTGGCCAGGAGTATTTTCACAATAATTCACATTCTCAAATGACAGATGATTGAATTGTGTTTCGACGGTTATTCGAATTGCTGTGTGGTTTTCGTGGGGAAGATTTGACAATCCATTCATTGAATTGTTGTCACACGATTTCGAGGGTCCATTATACGACTCACTAAATGCTTTAAATAATACATTTCAATTTAAGATTTACATTTCGGATTTAGTACGCGAAGTCCTCTACGCCAATCTAACGTTAATCGAATTTGCAACAACTGTAAGTAGCTACAATAAGTACCAAGGTACCAACATACCGAAGTACTCGTATACAAATCGGCAGCAATCAACCGAACCGAACTCATTCTCTCTTCAACTCTCTGGCAGACCGGCCAAATGGAATCCCGTTTCATCGTGTCGATAAGCATTTTTGCTCTACTCACGCTGATGCCCCTCATTGCCAAATGCTCCGGTGATAATCGACGAGTCGCTGCACGAATCCTTGAATGGACGGAAGAGAGCGTCGGTGTGGACTCTGTGGATAGTCGGAGTGCTCGTGGTGTAAGTAGTTGGCTCGTTTTAAAGTGGAAAGAAGAAAAAACCCCAATGGGAATTTTCAATATGATCATTTTATCGTTTTATTCATCGTAAACATGGGATGCTATCCCCTCTTTAAAATGCAATCAATTCATTTATTTATTTTTTCCTTTTTAATTTCATTTCATATAAAAAATCATTTAATTAAAAACGTTCTTTTTGTTTTATTTATGTTTTTAGCTTAACCTTATTTTATTTATTTTTGATAAACTCTTGATATTTATTTTTTATCTTTTTCCCCTTTACTGTTATAGACAATATTTCTGTTTATTTAATTATAATAATATAATATAGTCTCACATAAATCAGTACATTATTGGATTTGTATATACATACATATATAAATTATAATTTAATAATTTATATTAATTTTACTAGTTTTATTTTTAAATATAAAACTTATGCTTTTATGTATTAATTTTCCGATTTTAAATTGTAATTCATTATATTTGTGTTCTTAAATTAGTCGCCTGGTCTGGTGACATGCTCGAAGTGAAATCGTCGCTGTTTTCAGTAAATGAAGTTTTCATTGTTGTACATGTTGTTGTGCCGCCCAGATGTTGTTGTTGTTGATAATGATGCTGATGCTCATTCTGCGGCAGATGTTGCAGACGATACTGTTGCAGGTGTTGATGTTGATTTTGTGGCGGTTGCTGATGGGGTTGCTGTTGTAGAAACGATGGTGATGTTGTTGTTGATGTTACTGACTATGATGACTGACTGACTATGTCAGTAACCGCCGCTACCAGGTGGCCGTGACGCAGGCGGTTCAGGCGGCATCGGCAAGGAGGTGATGCCGGAGCTGAGGTTGAGGTGGCAGCAGGATGACTTGCGCTCTTCGGGCGGCTCAACGGTGGGGAAACACTGGCGAAAAGAATAAAAAGAATCGTTTTTAAGTAAAAGAAAATTACGAGCTCTTGTAAAGGGAAAGTTTTAATAAAATAACGATTCAACCTTTAAAATAAATTGTCTTGAGCTTTATATAGATAAGGGGAGAAATTTTTTTATTATAATTGTTGTTGTGTTATTGTTGATGTTATTGTTATTCCATTATTGTTTTTTTCAAACAATACGGCTGCACTTTTGATTGTTGCATGTTGCTAAGAATAACCACGTCCACGTCCATAATTAATTGTTTTTGTTGTTGTTGTTGTTGCTGTTATTGTTATTATTGTTTGGGTTTTCCGCCAGATGAGAATTTCTTTTGCTGCTGCTGTCATGGTTTTTGTAAAAAAAAAAAAGAAAAACAACACATAATAACAACAACAAAAATCATGGGTTTCTTCATGCTGCTGTGTGCAATTATTGATTAAAATTTCAATTAATTTATGCGTTTTTTTGCCTGCCAGAATGAGTAATTAAAGCAGCTTTTCACAGCAATAAAAACTGAAGAGTTTATTCAGAGTGTCAGCAGATGAGAGGACAGCTTTTGATCCATGTGTATTGTGCTGGGTGTGGTTCTGTATGTGTGTGTGTTTGTGTATATCTGTGAATGTGTGGTACTTAATCAGAGGTTTAATGAAGCTCTAATTGCATCATTATTAGAATTAATGAATCTCTTGAGATTTTAAATCGCTTTGAAAGTGAAAACAAAGAAGAAGATTATGACGAAAGGGTAGAATAACATTAACCCATGTGATGAAAGGGAAGGATTGACAGAAGCTTGTGTCGAAGGAAATGTCGCTAGACGCACTCAAATAGCACTTGATTATGATTGACCTGAGCTGAATTTTTATTGAATTTAATTGACTTATGAAAGCTTTCTTGATTTCATTTGAATTGACTTAATTTCACTTGAAAATGACTTGAATTGAATTGACTGAAGCTGGATTGATCTGAGATAACTTGAGTTGAGGTGAACTGATATCATTTGATATCAGTTATCAAAAACGGTGGCAGCTGCAACCGACTCGATTAGAATCCAAGAGAAGGAGAAAACAATAAAAGCAACAAAAAGAAAAAAAGCAAGAACAAGCGAATGGGACAAAACATAGTATGGAATACTAAAACAAATATCGACATTAATTACAGATTGCGGAACCAGATGCGGGAAGTGGAGGAGGAAGCTTCGTTTACCTTCGAGCTGGTGCACGCGGCAACAATTTCCTTAATCGTCCGCGGAGTGGCCATGACAACGAAACCCAACGAAATGGCTGCCATGGAACGTGATGTCGGACCGTTCGATTGCTTCTCATGGATAGGAACCATCTGGAGATAGCAATCAAAGAGAGAGATAGAGGAGGATAAAGCATTTTAAGGGCGAGGTTAACAAACCGTTACGATATAATTAATAAAAAGTAATTGAAACGAATTCAGAGCACCAAATTGAAGAAATCTACATAGTCAAATATTAAAAAATACAATGAAAAACGTATCTCTACAAAATTTCAAGGGAAGGAAACTCTTGAAAATGTACAAATAATTCCTGTTTCACTCTTAAGCATACCCTCATCGCTTCGGTGAACTTTTCACCCACCTTCTTCGTTACTTTGTTTGGCAGTCTTCCCATCCCACCTCCCATGCTCCTGGACAGGCTAAGATTCATCACCTTGGGAAGCGTTGTCGACGATGCCAGTGGCTGATGCGGATGATGGACACCACACAGTGGCTGCGTGGGCGTGGGATCGTTGAGTTTATAGCGGCTCATGTGGAAGCTGGAGCCATAGCAGTACATTAGCTTCATGGTTGTGGGGAAGTAGAGAGCACAAGTGGACAGAATGCGGTATGAGGGTTTAGTGTAGAACGGCTCGCAAGCCATGAGACCGGTGTTGTTAAAATAAAGAAAGGAACGAAAAAGGAAAGCAAAGAGAGACAAACCGAGAGAAAGATAGAAACAAGAGTACATTTAATTGGAAGTACCACAGCCGTAGACTGGCTGGATAATCAAGATGAGGAACCTTTCAACGTACCTTTCGGCAGCACGAGGAATCCGAACACCGTCAGACTCACAATCCATGTGAAGCTGAGGATAGCACGCAACCCTGTAAAATGGAATGGATTATTTACTATTATTTTTGATACTATGCATTTTTAGTCAGTATTTATTATATACTTATTATTATATTATTATATAATAATATTATATAATATATGTATATACTCTACCGGCCAAAAGTTTCGAAGCACCCTTGAAATTTCTACAAATCTTACTAATAGTTATCCAAAGCTTTTAAAAATAAAAAGTTTCATTATACATTTTAAAGTTTATTGTATTTGCTTTCAAATTACATTAAAATTAAATTTTAGAAACATTTTTATTATCAAAAATTTTTACAAAAATATCTAATCTGATATTTCATCAAAAAAGCCCCCTTTGCATTGAATAACTTTTGCTACACTTCTTGGCATTCTGGCGATTAATTTCTTTATGGTTTCCTGTTGTATATTGTTCCATGATTCCAACAATGCATTCCACATTTCCTCTTTCGACGTAGTCGCTTTTTCTCGCACCTTTCCGTCCAGCTCATCCCATAGAAGCACTATTGGATTCATATCGGGTGACTGGGCAGGCCAAATCATATTTGTTAATATTCCAGATGTTTGCTTGTTCTCTAAATAGCCTCTGCACAATTTGGAGCTGTGTTTGGGATCGTTATCTTGTTTCATCACGAAACCTTTGCCGATCAATCGTAGGTCTGATGGTATGGCATTGTGCTGCAATATCTTTCCATACTCCTCCTTTCGCATAATTCCATCGATTCGAATTAAATTGCCTACTCCACTGCTTGAGAAGCATCCCCAGACCATAACGGAACCGCCGCCGTGCTTCACTGTTGGGATTACACACTCCGGCAGCATGTTCTTTTGGGCACTACGTTTGGCGAAAATTCTTTGATTTGACTCAAACAACTCGAACTTTGATTCGTCATTCCAAAGAACATTTTTGAAGTCTTCTTCGGTTCATTTCTTATAGGTTAGAGTCCATTGAAGTCTTCTCTTTATTCTCTTTATTTATTCTCTTTATTTATTATTTCGTGGTCGAAGTAAGGGTTTTTCGTTAGCAATCCTTTCACAAAGACCAGCATCTCTAGCCGCCTTATTACAGTTGTTAGTGACACCGGGTTTGATCGACTGTTATTGATCTCGGCTTGTATTTCTGGAGCCGTTTTTCTCCTCTTCCGTCTGCTTGATATTGTCATTGCTCTATCCTCATGATTTCTTGTCGATCTTGGCCTTTCGGACCGCGGAAGGACCTCAAGAGTTCGATAATCCTTGTACTTTTGTATGGTGCGATGCACAGAACTAGTCGAAATTTTTAATTTTTGCTCTATTATGCGCTCGGAATTGCCTTCCTTATAAAGAGTAATCACTGCAGATCTTATATCAATCTTATTTTTTGGCATTACTTCGGTTTTTTTAACGTTTGGTCAGTTTGAATCTTGAGGAACAAAGAAAGGTGTCAATATTCTAGGTCAGCCTTTTATACATGACCCAGGGTAAAAAATGGATGGTAATAATTATTCATAATTACCTTTAGTAATTACCCCATAAAAAAAAATAACCCTGAGTACCTGAAAAAGGTTTTTTATAACCCTTTTTCTCAATTTTGTATGGCAAGTGCAATAAACAAAAAAACCCAATTTCTTGACTTAGTGCATTGTTTGAGCATGCAATTAAACAATGAACGCCGTAAACCCGTTTTGGGTTCGAATTACAGTTATCACTTTCCAACCATCCTATTAAAAAAGAAAAAATCAAAATTTATACAATAATATAGAAATGCCACACGATTTTCTATGAACAGGAGTGGTGGTTTGAAACTTTTGGCCGGTAGTGTATATATTATATATTTATTATTATATTATTTATATTCTCTTAACTGGCCTGTTTACGCCAAACGCCGCTCGCCTCAGGTGCCGCTCCTGACCTCGGCATGTCAGCGATCGCTCACACCGCTGACATACATATATACTGCGATTAACTGGAATTATTTTGGCATCCACATGTTGCAGGTTTCTTGAATTTCGGCGCAGTTTTTGCAAGTGTGTTTTTTCCCATCTGAAAATCAAAAGGGATAGTTATGTAGTATATTATTGTAAAACGAAATGTATGTCATTAGAATATATGTATGTAGATCTTTTGATCAATAAAAAAGTCAAATATTAATTTTTCTTGAAGGCTTTTAGTCACATTTTGTACGAAGGCTACTCGCTGCACCAACATTCAATCGCTATAAAAATCCCAGAGATTTTTCCTCTGAAACGTAGACTGTACTAGAAAGCGTTAAATGCTTTTTAGGCTGAACCGCACAGTTCCCAGAATTGTCGGTGTAATGCGTTACAAGCGGTAAATTGTTCTCAGTAGGCCCTTTCAACATCTTTATGTTTAAAACCCTTTGGAGTTTTATTCTACTTCTTATAGAGCGTTTACTCATGGCTATATGCTTAATAAAATATATAATAAATATGATTCTCTTTTACTTACTTTGTTAAAATAAAATTTTCCGCAGCACAGAACGTCCCTTTGCTTCTGTGAACGATTTGCAACTAACTTCGTTTCTTCTAGCGACCGATCGCACGAAGTTATTTTATATACAATTTGCACAAAACGGTAAATTTCAATATCGACTGACTCCCAGCCGCATTACTAGGGTTATTATGGTTCTATTTGCACTAGTAGCAAACTATTTCTTTTTGGAACTAGTTGCGATTTTTACTGCAGGGCAGCTACAAGGGTATATCACACACATACCCATACACACACACACGCATTCAAGCATATACGGATTGTAGCAACGAGTATATATTATAGAGATTTCAACGCATGCTACTCGTTGAAAACAACATGATATCGTGCACGAACTTGGGTCGACAGAGAAAATCGACGCTGACTTCGGCCGCTGCTGCGAACCAAAGAAAGGGAATGAAAACAAACGGCAGCAAAGTTTCATTGGTTTCTCAGCTACACGTGTGAGGGAGTGCAATGCTGATATCGCGACAGCTCCCTCACACCACATGCGTTTTACGCACATATATTATATAGTTTTTTGTTGCCTGCTTATGAATTTGTTTCCTACCTTCGCGTACCCCTGGCAAAAAAGCTCATGACTTGATTTTCATAATTGAAACCGAAAACCGCACGAATTTTATTCCAATTCTCAAGAAGTGTTAAAAAACTCTACATTCTTCAATCAACAACCGTTGTCACCATGGAATATCGTAAGTAAACTTCAATTCTTAACAAAAATCTAAACAAAAAGTAGGAGAGCGACAAAAAACAACTGGGGAAATTTTAAATCGGCCAGATTATCGAAGTTGCAATTTCTCCTCTACACTCTACACTTAAAACTGCGAGCTATCTTTATTAAAAATTGCAATTTAGCAGATTTCCAAGAAGATGTGTATTTAATAAATACTATGTATTTACAATACATAGCAACTCTCTGAGTACGTCGCATTGGTTATTCATCAATACCATTTAATTATTTATTATACAATTTAAGCAACAAATTTTCATCCATTTTTCTACTCCTTCCAATCTCTTCCTTATTCTTCCCTTCAATTCTTAATGTAATTCCTTATTGTATTTTCCCCTCCCGCGTTTAACAGCCTTATCGTGTATCTTTTCGCCTTGCGTTTATTTCGCGTTTTGTTTTGTGCTTTTCGTATTTTTCGAAGAATTGAGAGAGAAAAATTTGTAAACCTCTCAAACGCAATCGAAACTCGAAACTCGAAACCAAACTCGAACGCAGAGTTGTTGGTAATTTACATGCTTAGCAGACTTCACTACGTATTTGTGGCTGATGGATGAGCTATTTCGTGGAAAAAGTCTCTCAAACCAGACGATCGCAAAATGCTCGCGTTTGGTGTGATTCTGAACAGTGGCTCATACAATTTTTTTATGCACGGCGCTACCTTCTCCAAAAGATTCAGAAAAACTTCTTTTTTCATGCGTAGTTCGTCATAAACCTGTTCATTATATAAAATAAAATAATGTGCATACATAAGTAACAAATAACATTAGAGTTACTGAAGTTCCGACATATGTAAAAGATCCGAATTGTCCCTCTTCTGAGTATCCCCGTATTTTGTTCCACGCTATGACGCTGCGCTCTAGTAGTCGCACGAGGAATATTGCTGCTATATTCACTCTCACATAAAGAGCACACGATAATAAACACAATATCAATATGTAAACATTGTGTGCGGCTTATCAGATTTGCTTTTGTTGTACAAATTGTTGCCATACATCAATGATAGCACTAATTCATTGGGATTCCTAAAAAATACTTGTAAAAATGCTAAAAATGCTTCATGCATGGTAACTCTTTGTGCTCTGCAAGCAGGGGAAGTCTGCAAGACTACGTAAAATTTGTTTAACTTTGTGTTTCTCCTCAAAACTGAAACGCAGTCTACTCGAAAAAGTTTGATCATACCATTTGGAAGGCATTGCGTTTGAGTCGCGTTTGAGTTTGCGTTTGCGTTTAAAAATACGCGATAAGGCTGTAAGAGTACATACTTAAATCTCTAGTAAATAACAAGATATCGATAATTCTTCAAACAATAACTGTTAGATTCAAGTAATGGTTTTTAATTTTTAACTTTGAACGTCCATTTTTCATTCTTATATTGGAATTGTACTTGTATTTGGAAATATATTCTTATATTCATAGTTGCTAAATTGAATCATAGAGAAAGAATACTCGTTCGGCTACCTTGAAGCGGGCCGAGAAAGGGAAACGAAGAAGTGAATTGAGTGCGAAATGAATCAACAAGCAGAGAGCACACAATTTCAGTTTCTTAATTTCGGAGCGGAAGATCGACTTTGTTTCTGTTATTTTGCACTAACAATGCAAGCGAATATGCGTAAAGGCAGGCATCCACCAAAAATTCAGCACGCGTTCTGTTCGTCTATAAAATGCGTGATGTTCGCGTATATGTTTTTTAGTGAGTATACTTGGCGTACTGTTCGCGTTCTGCACGCGTTCTGAATTCCGACTGTTCGTTTGCTTTCCATTTCTGTACGCGTTCTGAAATTTTGTTGTTGGACTAAATTCAGAAGAATTTGGAGAAGAAGAAGACGTGCAAGTTTGCGCTGATTTGCCTACTCCATTATTGAATACCAACAAAATCGCACTGATTTGTTCGCCGGTTGTTCGTTTGCTTTCCATTTCAAATGGATAGCAAAAAAGCAGATTGCAAACAATTTGGTTGTATCCACCGAAAAACGAAACAAAAACCGACGTGCAGCTTTCATGCGTGCACTCGTATTTTGGTGGATACGACGCACAAACATTTCGGAAAGCTGTTCGCGTTCAGCGCGCGAGCTGCACGCGATCAGATCGCGAGCAGCTTTTGTGTTGATTTTTGGTGGATACAAAAGAACGCGGTGTAACGAGTTTTTTGTTTCCAGCCTGGATGAAGCTCAGTCTGTCCAGGGTTCGCTTAAAGGGGTCTCGTAACCCTCCAAGTTTATTCAACCGCCACACGAATTTCAAACGACTGTTCTCACAGTCTAGCACTGACTCTTTGCAGAGTTCAGCTCGGTGGATTGGCTGTATTGGTTTATCCTTATATCTACTTAACAATTTTTATAACTTATTATACGTACAATTCAGTCGGTTTTTGCCTACACGAATCTAAGGGCAGAGTGCCACGCAGCAGACGGCTGTACAGTTTACCTACGTAAATCACTTAAGCAGGAGTTCGTTAACCAGCGTATTTCTCTACGGAAGGCCTACGGTAAGGGCTTGGAAGCTTAAGTGCTTCCCGGCGGAAGGCTTTAATTTATACTGGGGAAAGCGAAAGTGCTTCCCTGCGGAAGGCCTAAGGTAAGGACTTGGAAGCTCAAGTGCTTCTCGGCGGAAGGCCTTAATTTACACTAGGGAAAGCGAAAGTGCTTCCCTGCGGAAGGCCCAAAGTAAGGACTTGGAAGTTCAAGTGCTTCCCGGCGGAAGGCCTTAATTTATCGAACCCAAAATGCTGGTTAGGTTAATCTCCTGTTTAAGGGATTTTCCTACCGGTGGCGTGCAAATATGGTTGCACGCCGGTGGCCTGCGCCGATAGGTGAATGATAGAGCATTCACCGGTGACCGAAGTCGATAGGTAATATATAGGGATATTACCGATGGCCGAAGCCGATAGGTGAATGATAGGGCATTCACCGGTGACCGAAGTCGATAGGTAATATATAGGAATATTACCGATGGCCGAAGCCGATAGGTGAATGATAGAGCATTCACCGGTGACCGAAGTCGATAGGTAATATATAGAGATATTACCGGTGGCCGAAGCCGATAGGTGAAGTCGCAAGATTGGTTTAAGATCTTAAGTATAAGGCTTACCTTATACTCAGTGCAACTCGAATTTGAATGTTTTTGCCGTAGCCTTTTATGAGCTGGCTGCCGTAAACGGCACGCGAATTATATGCACGTCGCGAGTGCAAACGGCTGGTGTCGATCATCATATTGTACATTGTGTATGTGTATGTATGACGAAACCGGTTTTGTGTTTGTCTCTTTTGTTTTCGGTGTGTACACAAGAGTACAAACACACATACTAAAAGAATTGATGCGGAGAACAAAAAATGTTTTGATCGCTGGTGGGATTTGAACTTGCGACATGCATTTTTTTAAGCTAGGGTTTGTTTCAAAAAAAAAGAAAAGAATATTTCTTTTTGCCGCTGGTGGGATTCGAACCTACGATTATTTGACGTATTCTGTTGATTAACGCCGTGACTGCGCTGCGACTGCGTTTATGCAGTTTTTCCCTTTGTTTTACTTATTTCTATACGCGAATATTTCAGTTTTTCTTGTGTTTATTAAATAAATTCTTTTTTGTAATGATTTTATATTTTAACTTATTTGTAACGTTGTGCACGTTACAGTCTATCCCCACAAAGGGGTGCAAAAAAAAAGATGAGAAAAAAAAAAGATTTTGTTTTCAGGGTCGAAACCAAAAATAATTTCAAATTAAATTCAAATTCATATTTCCTTAATCTTAATTCTTGCTATTTTAATTTTTCTTATAATATTTTCTTCATGTTTCATTTTAACTCCTACAATTCCTTTTCTATTCTTTAAGTCTAAAATGGTTTGTGTACGGTGCGAATCTGGTTGGTGGTCATCACCCTTCCTTCGGCGGTGTGGGTTAATTCGGCTTATCCGCCTTGTACTGTGACGGTGACTACTTCTTCTGGTTGCTGCAATGTACGGTGGTCGGTGGTCAGCTGCGGTCGGACGGTGATCGGGTGTTGTGGTGATTTTGTTTGTCATTTGGTTTCTTGTGGAGTTGGCGGTGTTCGGTGTGGTTTCTGGTTTCGGGTTTTTCCGCATTTTTGTTGACTTCGGTGTGTTTGGTGATTTCGGTGTGTTTGTTGGTTTCGGTGTGTCTCTCGGTATTTTTGTTGATTTCGGTGTGCTTAGTGATTTCGTTGTGTCTCTCGGTTTTTTTTGTTGATCTCGGTGTGTTTGTTGTTTTCGGTTTGGTTTTGTTGTTGTTGGTTTTTGTTGCTGGCTGTTTTTTTGTTGTTGGTTTTTGTAGTTTGCTGGATTGCGGGTAGTACTTCTGTTTAAAAGATACGTCACCATTTGTACGTATGACATGTTGGGCGATGTTGCACGGAGTGTTGATTTTTCCCATTCGTGTTTTTACATCATTAATGAGTATTTGTAACTGGGCGTGTTCTGGTCTTTGGTTTATTGTATGCAAACTATGGTGGTGGTTGGTGACACTGGGTACTATTTCCTGGTTGCCAATGGTGAGGTGGATGCCTGCTTTGTTCAAGAAATCCATTCCTAGAATTAATTCTTCGGTAATTCCTGGCATGAAATATATTTGGTGTTGGTATTGGTTCGTGCCTATTTTGATGGTCACCTCTCCGTAGTTTTGGGCCGGGATTATTTTTCCATTACCTAATGTAACTGGAATAGTTTGCTGTTGTGCGCGTGTTTGACGTTTCATCTTCTGCTTTAAGTCAGTGCTCATAAACGTGAGCGAAGCTCCGGTGTCGACGAGTGCTCTGACGGTGTGGTTATTGCATTGGACTTGCAGGTAGAAACGGCCGGTGACTGGTGGTACCTCGTTTGCGTTTTGATGGCAGTGACAGTCACGGGATAGTCTTCCTGTGGTTCCACAATACGAACAAAAGAGTAATTTTCGTCCCCGGCAGTTGCTCCTGGTATGTCCCGGTTGTCTGCAAGACCAACAATTCGTCTCTCGTACATAGGGTGTAGCAGTGATGCAGTTGTTGGAGTGGCGGTTGCTTCTAGTTTCTTCTCCGCGAATGTGCTCATACTCTTCTGCCATTGTCATGAGATCGTCAATATTATCGACTTCATTGCGTTTTATGTATAGCCGATATTCTGGGCGGAGTCCTTCATATGCTCGCTCTACTTGTTGTTCTGCTCGCATGTGAGGATGTTGACGTATCAATGACATGAGACTCATTATGAAGTCTTTGGCTCTCTCGCGGATGTTTTGTCTCTTTCGCATTATTTCTTCTTCAAGCCGGTGTAAGTGCCGTGGTGGTTGGAAGAATTTTTCAGCGGCTATTCGGAACTCTCGCCATGTTTGGATTTCGTTTCTTTTGTAACGCCACCATTCTCGCGCTCTGTCCTTCAGGATTTCGTTTAGTGGTAAGAGTAGATGGTTATACTCGATTCTGTAGCAATCGGCTAACTCCTCTATCGTTTCTAGGAATTCGTTGAGTGGGCGGCTCCCATTGAAAGCGAGACCCCATTTTCTAACCGTGTTCATGATGTCCACGGTGTTGTTATTATTTGGGTTGCCTTCGGGTTGTGCCTTTACCAGTGGCGTAGTCGCCAGTGTGTATTGTGTCAACCGGGGACTCAGCGCCGTGGTGGTTCCTCTCTCGACGCGTTGCGTTTTAAAAAAGTCGCTCAGTCGCTGTCTGAGTTCTTTTACCGTTCCCTCTGCTGGTAATCCTGACTCTCTAAGACGTTCTTCTAACTCCTCCTTCTTGAGAGAGTAAATCCCGCTTAGGTTGGATGGTGTGGCATCCGTGTTGATACTTAGTGTTGGTTGTGTTTGTGCACTTTCTAACGTTAGTGCTTGACTCTCTGTTGAAGAGAGTCCCTGTTCGGGCGCCATTTGTAACGAGTTTTTTGTTTCCAGCCTGGATGAAGCTCAGTCTGTCCAGGGTTCGCTTAAAGGGGTCTCGTAACCCTCCAAGTTTATTCAACCGCCACACGAATTTCAAACGACTGTTCTCACAGTCTAGCACTGACTCTTTGCAGAGTTCAGCTCGGTGGATTGGCTGTATTGGTTTATCCTTATATCTACTTAACAATTTTTATAACTTATTATACGTACAATTCAGTCGGTTTTTGCCTACACGAATCTAAGGGCAGAGTGCCACGCAGCAGACGGCTGTACAGTTTACCTACGTAAATCACTTAAGCAGGAGTTCGTTAACCAGCGTATTTCTCTACGGAAGGCCTACGGTAAGGGCTTGGAAGCTTAAGTGCTTCCCGGCGGAAGGCTTTAATTTATACTGGGGAAAGCGAAAGTGCTTCCCTGCGGAAGGCCTAAGGTAAGGACTTGGAAGCTCAAGTGCTTCTCGGCGGAAGGCCTTAATTTACACTAGGGAAAGCGAAAGTGCTTCCCTGCGGAAGGCCCAAAGTAAGGACTTGGAAGTTCAAGTGCTTCCCGGCGGAAGGCCTTAATTTATCGAACCCAAAATGCTGGTTAGGTTAATCTCCTGTTTAAGGGATTTTCCTACCGGTGGCGTGCAAATATGGTTGCACGCCGGTGGCCTGCGCCGATAGGTGAATGATAGAGCATTCACCGGTGACCGAAGTCGATAGGTAATATATAGGGATATTACCGATGGCCGAAGCCGATAGGTGAATGATAGGGCATTCACCGGTGACCGAAGTCGATAGGTAATATATAGGAATATTACCGATGGCCGAAGCCGATAGGTGAATGATAGAGCATTCACCGGTGACCGAAGTCGATAGGTAATATATAGAGATATTACCGGTGGCCGAAGCCGATAGGTGAAGTCGCAAGATTGGTTTAAGATCTTAAGTATAAGGCTTACCTTATACTCAGTGCAACTCGAATTTGAATGTTTTTGCCGTAGCCTTTTATGAGCTGGCTGCCGTAAACGGCACGCGAATTATATGCACGTCGCGAGTGCAAACGGCTGGTGTCGATCATCATATTGTACATTGTGTATGTGTATGTATGACGAAACCGGTTTTGTGTTTGTCTCTTTTGTTTTCGGTGTGTACACAAGAGTACAAACACACATACTAAAAGAATTGATGCGGAGAACAAAAAATGTTTTGATCGCTGGTGGGATTTGAACTTGCGACATGCATTTTTTTAAGCTAGGGTTTGTTTCAAAAAAAAAGAAAAGAATATTTCTTTTTGCCGCTGGTGGGATTCGAACCTACGATTATTTGACGTATTCTGTTGATTAACGCCGTGACTGCGCTGCGACTGCGTTTATGCAGTTTTTCCCTTTGTTTTACTTATTTCTATACGCGAATATTTCAGTTTTTCTTGTGTTTATTAAATAAATTCTTTTTTGTAATGATTTTATATTTTAACTTATTTGTAACGTTGTGCACGTTACAGTCTATCCCCACAAAGGGGTGCAAAAAAAAAGATGAGAAAAAAAAAAGATTTTGTTTTCAGGGTCGAAACCAAAAATAATTTCAAATTAAATTCAAATTCATATTTCCTTAATCTTAATTCTTGCTATTTTAATTTTTCTTATAATATTTTCTTCATGTTTCATTTTAACTCCTACAATTCCTTTTCTATTCTTTAAGTCTAAAATGGTTTGTGTACGGTGCGAATCTGGTTGGTGGTCATCACCCTTCCTTCGGCGGTGTGGGTTAATTCGGCTTATCCGCCTTGTACTGTGACGGTGACTACTTCTTCTGGTTGCTGCAATGTACGGTGGTCGGTGGTCAGCTGCGGTCGGACGGTGATCGGGTGTTGTGGTGATTTTGTTTGTCATTTGGTTTCTTGTGGAGTTGGCGGTGTTCGGTGTGGTTTCTGGTTTCGGGTTTTTCCGCATTTTTGTTGACTTCGGTGTGTTTGGTGATTTCGGTGTGTTTGTTGGTTTCGGTGTGTCTCTCGGTATTTTTGTTGATTTCGGTGTGCTTAGTGATTTCGTTGTGTCTCTCGGTTTTTTTTGTTGATCTCGGTGTGTTTGTTGTTTTCGGTTTGGTTTTGTTGTTGTTGGTTTTTGTTGCTGGCTGTTTTTTTGTTGTTGGTTTTTGTAGTTTGCTGGATTGCGGGTAGTACTTCTGTTTAAAAGATACGTCACCATTTGTACGTATGACATGTTGGGCGATGTTGCACGGAGTGTTGATTTTTCCCATTCGTGTTTTTACATCATTAATGAGTATTTGTAACTGGGCGTGTTCTGGTCTTTGGTTTATTGTATGCAAACTATGGTGGTGGTTGGTGACACTGGGTACTATTTCCTGGTTGCCAATGGTGAGGTGGATGCCTGCTTTGTTCAAGAAATCCATTCCTAGAATTAATTCTTCGGTAATTCCTGGCATGAAATATATTTGGTGTTGGTATTGGTTCGTGCCTATTTTGATGGTCACCTCTCCGTAGTTTTGGGCCGGGATTATTTTTCCATTACCTAATGTAACTGGAATAGTTTGCTGTTGTGCGCGTGTTTGACGTTTCATCTTCTGCTTTAAGTCAGTGCTCATAAACGTGAGCGAAGCTCCGGTGTCGACGAGTGCTCTGACGGTGTGGTTATTGCATTGGACTTGCAGGTAGAAACGGCCGGTGACTGGTGGTACCTCGTTTGCGTTTTGATGGCAGTGACAGTCACGGGATAGTCTTCCTGTGGTTCCACAATACGAACAAAAGAGTAATTTTCGTCCCCGGCAGTTGCTCCTGGTATGTCCCGGTTGTCTGCAAGACCAACAATTCGTCTCTCGTACATAGGGTGTAGCAGTGATGCAGTTGTTGGAGTGGCGGTTGCTTCTAGTTTCTTCTCCGCGAATGTGCTCATACTCTTCTGCCATTGTCATGAGATCGTCAATATTATCGACTTCATTGCGTTTTATGTATAGCCGATATTCTGGGCGGAGTCCTTCATATGCTCGCTCTACTTGTTGTTCTGCTCGCATGTGAGGATGTTGACGTATCAATGACATGAGACTCATTATGAAGTCTTTGGCTCTCTCGCGGATGTTTTGTCTCTTTCGCATTATTTCTTCTTCAAGCCGGTGTAAGTGCCGTGGTGGTTGGAAGAATTTTTCAGCGGCTATTCGGAACTCTCGCCATGTTTGGATTTCGTTTCTTTTGTAACGCCACCATTCTCGCGCTCTGTCCTTCAGGATTTCGTTTAGTGGTAAGAGTAGATGGTTATACTCGATTCTGTAGCAATCGGCTAACTCCTCTATCGTTTCTAGGAATTCGTTGAGTGGGCGGCTCCCATTGAAAGCGAGACCCCATTTTCTAACCGTGTTCATGATGTCCACGGTGTTGTTATTATTTGGGTTGCCTTCGGGTTGTGCCTTTACCAGTGGCGTAGTCGCCAGTGTGTATTGTGTCAACCGGGGACTCAGCGCCGTGGTGGTTCCTCTCTCGACGCGTTGCGTTTTAAAAAAGTCGCTCAGTCGCTGTCTGAGTTCTTTTACCGTTCCCTCTGCTGGTAATCCTGACTCTCTAAGACGTTCTTCTAACTCCTCCTTCTTGAGAGAGTAAATCCCGCTTAGGTTGGATGGTGTGGCATCCGTGTTGATACTTAGTGTTGGTTGTGTTTGTGCACTTTCTAACGTTAGTGCTTGACTCTCTGTTGAAGAGAGTCCCTGTTCGGGCGCCATTTGTAACGAGTTTTTTGTTTCCAGCCTGGATGAAGCTCAGTCTGTCCAGGGTTCGCTTAAAGGGGTCTCGTAACCCTCCAAGTTTATTCAACCGCCACACGAATTTCAAACGACTGTTCTCACAGTCTAGCACTGACTCTTTGCAGAGTTCAGCTCGGTGGATTGGCTGTATTGGTTTATCCTTATATCTACTTAACAATTTTTATAACTTATTATACGTACAATTCAGTCGGTTTTTGCCTACACGAATCTAAGGGCAGAGTGCCACGCAGCAGACGGCTGTACAGTTTACCTACGTAAATCACTTAAGCAGGAGTTCGTTAACCAGCGTATTTCTCTACGGAAGGCCTACGGTAAGGGCTTGGAAGCTTAAGTGCTTCCCGGCGGAAGGCTTTAATTTATACTGGGGAAAGCGAAAGTGCTTCCCTGCGGAAGGCCTAAGGTAAGGACTTGGAAGCTCAAGTGCTTCTCGGCGGAAGGCCTTAATTTACACTAGGGAAAGCGAAAGTGCTTCCCTGCGGAAGGCCCAAAGTAAGGACTTGGAAGTTCAAGTGCTTCCCGGCGGAAGGCCTTAATTTATCGAACCCAAAATGCTGGTTAGGTTAATCTCCTGTTTAAGGGATTTTCCTACCGGTGGCGTGCAAATATGGTTGCACGCCGGTGGCCTGCGCCGATAGGTGAATGATAGAGCATTCACCGGTGACCGAAGTCGATAGGTAATATATAGGGATATTACCGATGGCCGAAGCCGATAGGTGAATGATAGGGCATTCACCGGTGACCGAAGTCGATAGGTAATATATAGGAATATTACCGATGGCCGAAGCCGATAGGTGAATGATAGAGCATTCACCGGTGACCGAAGTCGATAGGTAATATATAGAGATATTACCGGTGGCCGAAGCCGATAGGTGAAGTCGCAAGATTGGTTTAAGATCTTAAGTATAAGGCTTACCTTATACTCAGTGCAACTCGAATTTGAATGTTTTTGCCGTAGCCTTTTATGAGCTGGCTGCCGTAAACGGCACGCGAATTATATGCACGTCGCGAGTGCAAACGGCTGGTGTCGATCATCATATTGTACATTGTGTATGTGTATGTATGACGAAACCGGTTTTGTGTTTGTCTCTTTTGTTTTCGGTGTGTACACAAGAGTACAAACACACATACTAAAAGAATTGATGCGGAGAACAAAAAATGTTTTGATCGCTGGTGGGATTTGAACTTGCGACATGCATTTTTTTAAGCTAGGGTTTGTTTCAAAAAAAAAGAAAAGAATATTTCTTTTTGCCGCTGGTGGGATTCGAACCTACGATTATTTGACGTATTCTGTTGATTAACGCCGTGACTGCGCTGCGACTGCGTTTATGCAGTTTTTCCCTTTGTTTTACTTATTTCTATACGCGAATATTTCAGTTTTTCTTGTGTTTATTAAATAAATTCTTTTTTGTAATGATTTTATATTTTAACTTATTTGTAACGTTGTGCACGTTACAGCGGTCAGAACGCGAACAGTTCGCGTGCTGAATTTTTGGTGGATGCCTGCCTTTACAATAACCAACCATGTGCAGCCGTCCGTCCGTCTGGAATCGTTTTAAATTTTGCATTTTGATATTTTGCTTTTCGTAGCTTTGTTCTTCTTCAGCGTCCAAGCTTTGTAAAGCGCTGGCACGATCTTCGTTCCGAGCATAGCGTGCTCTTGAAGAATTCGTATACGCAGAAATCCACTTTAGTCGGCATATCAAGAAATTTAATACCTTATACGAGTAAAAATAAAAAGTTAATGGAAGCAAAAATAAAAAATGAAAGAATGGAAATATTTCAGAGAAAATATTTACATATATTATGTAGCAATTCGATTTTTTATGAGTATGAAGGAATCGGAAGATCGACTTTGTGTTTGTTATTTTGTACTAAGAATATAATGGTTACCCTTTTAAGGTTGAAAGAACAACCTTTTCATAAACCTTTTTATATACTTCGTTTTATACTTTAATGGCTTCGTTTGGGAGAACAAAATGTTTGTTTTAAGGGTAATTTGCCACATTTTTATTACTGGCTTAAAAAGGTTTGGATGTTGTCCTTTAGAAATATTATAATTAATACAAAAATTCATCTAACAAGCCACGAGTGCTAGTTCCGCTATAAAGAACAGCCATTTTTCACTATTTACACCCTCAAAAGACATCGTAAAAAGATTGGCGTCAGCAAATAAATACTCTCAGAAATGTAGCCCACTAATATTGTTCTTGATCTGGTAGCTCTTAAATAAAATCTTCTCGCAAAATATTATTTATTCTTCTTATCCATTCGGGGACTCATTGAGATATCTTTAAGATGAATTTTGTTCAATTTCTTGTACTAAGTTTTAACCGGGATCTCGTACCTTCATCAGTTTTTCAAATGGCGACCGTTGCAGGACCTTCAACAAGTAATCTGGCCATAAAAACTAATGCACCGGAATATTTCCGATGTGATAACCACTGCCAAGGCGTACTCAAGCGTTTGAGAGGCCGTGAGGATCTCTATGACGTGGTGCTCGTAGTTGGTGACTCTGGTAAACGGTAAGGAAACCGTCTTTACTCTATTTTCGTCTTAACTTTCTCTCAAATCTTTTCTCTTCTCAGCATTTCTGCACATCGTTTGATTCTGATAGCGTCCAGTGATTATTTCTCTGCTTTACTAAGCGGGCCGATGCGTGAGTCCCAAGAGCGGGAAATAACTCTTCGTGATGTAGACGGGGATGCGTTGGAGCAACTGGTCAACTTCTGTTACACCGGAAGCCTGGAATTGCGAGTGAACACAATTGAGTCTCTGCTAATCACTGCGAATTATTTACAGTTAAAAGAAATCATCGAAGGTTGCTGTGAGTTCCTTCAGCGCCATCTACAGCCATCGAATTGCTTGTTCGCCGCTTCCTTTGCAGAGCAACTAAACCTCGAAACACTTCTGCACAACGCCAATAAGTTAATCTGTAAAAATTTTGAAAAAGTAAGTGGGTGGGGTTTAACCAAAAAAGCCACAAAGGTTTGAATATGGAACCTTTCCTCTTTCTAATGTAAGTTGCATATGTTATCCTGTTAATGTTTCGGTCTTCTTTCGTATTTATAGATATAAAATACATAGTTGAAAGGGTTTAGTAACTATGATATTTTCTTATTTTTTTATTTTCTAGGTCTCCAAACATCCCGAGTTTTTTCTATTAACTGCTAAACAGCTGAGTGAATTCATAGCTAATGATGACCTCGATGTTCCATCTGAAGTGTTTGTATTTCGGGTTCTAATCAAGTGGATCGAATACGAACCAGAAAACCGCAGGAAGCACTTCACAGAGCTTCTGGCTCAGGTACGATTACCTCTGCTGTCTCCTACGTTTCTGGCGGAGGAGGTGGAGCCACTCTGCAATACAGTGGAAAGCTACAACTTGTGCGTGAACGCGCTTAAATCTCATTTACAGCTCAAATGTAACTGCACTCAGCTTAGGAATTATCAATCCAAAACTGCTGCGAAGCATTTGTTGGGCATCTACAGAAAAGTAATCATTTTCAAATGCTGATTGAAACTTAAACTCTTACGAACACTTTTTTTCCAGAACCAGAATTTAGCAATCGCAGGCTACAATGTACAGACGAAGGTGTGGACCAAATGGAATACTCCAATAGAAATCCGTCAGCAGCTTGCAGCTGCTCTAATGGATGATAATCTGATCATGGTGGGTGGATCAATCCGTTACTCACCGGTGAATACAGTCACGAGTTTCAATTTGCGTATAATGGCTTCTACTGAAATGACTCCATTGGAAACGAGACGATGGGAACACTGTGTAGCAATACTGAACGGCTTAATTTACGCGATCGGCGGCTACGGTGGGGCTCAAGCTCTAAATTCAGTAGAGAGGTAATGATGTACAATACAATTATGTGGTTAAATATACAAACTTAAGAAGGTCAAATTTCAGATGGGACTCCACGAGTGGAACATGGAATTCCGTCGCTCCAATGAACAATGCTCGCTTCGACTCAGGTGTGGCTGTTATGGATGGACATTTGTATGTATCTGGTGGATATTTCGATAAAGAAGTTTTAATGTCGGTGGAATGCTACGATCCGGTTGAGAACACTTGGAGATCCATGGCGCCCATGAAAGTGGGACGCGCCACACATTGTGTAAATAAGTTAAATTTGATTATAAAAATCAGCATTTGATTTAAATTAATTTTCCCATGCAGCTCGTAGCTCACAATGGTTACTTGTTTGCAATCGGTGGATATAACTCTGTATACAAAGATGAAGGAATTCCCATTGAACGCTATGATCCTCGCACAGAAATATGGACAACGGTATTTTATCCATTGTATTCAATTTAGCACACTGTAAATGAGTCAGTATATCCTTCCAGATACAGTGTTCGCATGTAATTCTTGGGCGTACAAGATGTGTTTCATGTGGGCCTGATGTATTTATTTTTAATAATTCAAACATTTATACGATAAGCAGTGAAGATAGTTGCGACAACCTGAAGCTGCAGATACTTGCCAAAAAAACAGATTTGCCATATCAGTCCGGATATTTTACCATAAGTCCTTTAGAGTGGGTTGCAATTCCATACGAATTCAGACCACCAAGAAATTGGATTAAAGATACAGAATATTAATTTTGGCTTCGTGAAATGCAGTTTGTGAAACGTTGCCTTAAGGATTTTGTTTTGTTAATCTGTTCCGTTTAAATAATTATTTTGAGTTTAAAGTGTTTTCAGTATAAAGAAATGATTAATTTTAAGCTATTCTTTAAGATATTCTTTTCTAAATAAATACACGTATTAAACAAATATTCTACGGTAGAATTATTGTAGAAGCGCTTGCATAATTCGGCGTATAATTAAAATTCAATCACACTCAATTATCATTTGGCGAAAAGGCACTCTTAAATTGAGTTTCTCGGGATCAAAAGTAGGAGTGCTGAAAACAGACTCCTTTACATCGCCCGCAAACGAGTTTTTCCGTTTCCGTTTGTGCATGTTTTCAAGTAGTTTTTTGCATAGTTATTTGCTTATATTTTCATACCCTACACCTCAAGGTTAACGCATAAAAATAGCTTCGAAAATAGATATAGATATAGAAAATTATGTATATATATTCTTCATCAGCGTCACCTCCCGATTAGCGGCGATTTAGCATGTCCATCCGTATGTCTGTCCGTCTGTATGTCTCGTGAAATCACGATCGCAGGAGAACCGGAAATATACTTTATTGTTGCGCAAGAGTTGGTATTGAAAATGGGCAAAATCGGTCAACGGCTACTTTTTATTAAAAATGGGATATCAGCCTTATTTTTTTAGTTACAACAGACATAGGCGTAATCCGCCCCCTTTTAGTTTGCGGGAGAAAATTTAACGTGGGTTTAATTGATATATGATATATATACAAAGTTTTTGAACAAAACTGAGCACAATTCAGGCAGTGACATAACTCCGATGTTGTTGTTATATTTGTTGTTGTCGTTGTTTGTTCTTGAAATCCAACAACATCTTCACATAGTGGAGCTCTCATCTGGTTTCCATGTTGTGGACTTTTAAAATTTGGAAAATTCTATTTTTTCTGGTTGTGTTGTTTTTTTATGTACGAGTTCATTTCAGGTAACCATGATCCTATTTTTCTCAACTCATCTGGTATCCTGGTATCCAAAATGTCATGAAAAGCGTTCTTATTAAGAAAGCAAGAAAAAACTAGGAACATGGACCAGATTTTTCTTGTTTTGTTTATATTTTTGAAATTTTTATACATCAAATTCGTTAGCTTTTATAGATTAGTAAAGAATATTTATAGAATGCTATTTCAGGCAATAATCAGTGAATCATCACATCAATCAACACATCATTCATCATATCAATAATCAAGCAATCATTGCAACAGATTTAATGTTTTCAATTTAATAAATTAAACGTTGATTTAAACCAAACTAAAACTTTATTAGCACTTATTTAAAAATATAAAATTTTCTTTAACTTTGAGATTCGCTTCAAAAATTCATCGTTCTTAAATGTTCTCAAAATGTGTGTTCTTCTCTTCTAGAAAATTCCATTTTGTTAAAGTTCATGATCAGTGAAACTGCTGCCTGTAAAATTCATATCTGCATTTATTTGCATTAAACGATATATCTTGAAGACACACGAATAATCCTGCACTCTATTTTAATTTTTTCTATAAATTCAGCTTGTTTACAGACACCGAATAAACTCAGGAAAGGGATTTCAAATGTCCTACAAAAGGACTCTATAACAGTGTTCGTAAGACGTTTCTTTTTTATACGGCTCAATTCATATCCCTCACTTAAAGTAACAATATTTCCATCCTCATTGATAAATATATTTTTCCATCCAAGTACAAAAAAAAATACCGCTCACTTTCAAAATAATTTCGATCCTCCAACAAAACTATCTGTTGGAATGGAAAATGTCACTCAAGTTGAAAAAACTGCTTTTGTTGACGAATAGCGATCGTCGGTGATGAAAAAAAGGTTGCGCAGGCAAAGAATCGATCTTTGAAGATGAAAATAATTCCAACGCAGAGATCGAAAAAAGTACCTGAGACACTTGCATACTTGAAAATAAAGTTTTGTTTGTGTTTCGTATGAATATGTTTTCGTTTTTCGGATTTGGTAAGCGATGATTAAAAATTAATTTTGCTAAGTGCGTGGTGTGAAGGAAATACTTAATACTTAGATTTACAGCATTATAATGTAAATATAGGGTCCGCCAAATAACTTTTTTTTTGTTGAAAATGCTATAAAACATTGAGTGTAGCTTCGGCTGTGTGGCACATAGCGCCGTCCTGTTGAAACCAAATGTTGCCAATATCCTCCTCTTCAATTTTTGTGAACAAAAATTCGTTCAACATGGCCCGATAACGATCGCCATTGACTGTAACGGCCACACCTTGCTCATTCTCGAAGAAAAATGTGTTAATTAAATCCGCACCAAACAGTGACTCGTTTTGGGTGCACCGGCTTTTCAATGTACATATGCGTGCGGGTTTTCTGTGCCCCAAATGCGACAATTTTGCTTGTTTATATACCCGCCAAGATCAAAATGAGCTTCATCTGAAAAGATGATTTTTTTGGCATCTTCTGTTCAAAGTAATGTCGCAATATTTCCCAGCATTGTTCAAGCGTATAAACAACCATATACGTTCAGCGGAAGCAAGGTTTATAGAATAAAAGGTTATGCCAGTAAACAAAGAAAAGTGGTCTCGTTCTGCGCATCTACGTCAATAAGTATTTCTAAAATCACTAGGGTCACAACACACGGTACAAATGCCAAACTTGAAAAGTCGTATGAAGAAAAGTTGGAACAGGTTTAATGTTACTCGAACGCTCCAATTTTGTTGTTGCTTTTTTGTTGTTGTAGTTTTATGCGGTAATTCCAACAAGAGCAACATTTCTTGTCGTTCTCGTATGTTTTCAGAGTTACATCCCTTTGAAATTTGGAAATTACGAGAGTTTATCTCTTCAACTATACAAAATACTTACATGTTCTTCGTATTGTTGGAAAGGTCTTTTGACCTTTGAAAGACCTTTTATTTGTGTAAAAATGTATAATTACTGTAATAATTACTTTATGCAAAAATGTAAACTGTATAATTAACCAACAAAAACTGAAGCCTTTACGATTAAGCTTTAGTACTTTACGTTTAGCATAACCTAATTTTATGCACGTTATATAAATTGAAAGGTAAAAAAAATAATAAATTTACGTACCCATATTAATTTGCAACTCATTTTCAAAGCAATTTACATTAAAATTATCTTCACAGATGCCTGCATGTTTGGTTTTGAATTCTTTTTTTCGCTGCCAAAACTCCGACAAATTTTTGATAAGCGAACAACTGATTGAAATTTGAAAACCCTTACCACTAACATTATTGCAAAAATTCACAGAGCACTACATTATTGGTATTATTCAATCACCAAAATTTTACATAAAAAATTATTGTTATAACCGGTGTGCAGGCGCCTCGAAACAAAATTTCAATACAAATACTTATTGACGTCATTTGACGTCCCTGTCAAACGAAAAAAAATAACGGACCTGCGCGTGGCGTAACCTTCTTTCTATAAACCTTGAGCGGAAGGATAAAACTAATTATCTGTCAAATCAGACATGAGCTAAGTGTTACCATTCACGAAATAAGAACTAGTTGAAAAAAAAACGTTAGATAGCGGACCCTATAGTTTCAAGACGAAAAAGAAAACACTAATGAAAACGAACACGAAACGAGCCAAACTAGTATAATAGAAGCTTTTCGTTCGTATTGCAGACATTCGTTTAATTGCAGACAGAAAATGTTGCCATGTGTACAATATTTGAAGCATTTTTCTAAGTAATTTCTAGAAACTCAAAGATTTCGGCTAAGGTGTAGTTTACGGGACTGGCGCAGTTCAGTCCCCTAAACTACACCTTAGCTCGCCTTCTTTTCTTGAATCTAACCATGTAAAAAATTTGTGGGGCGTGGCCTCAGTTTAGGATTTATGGGCGTTTGAATGTAAAAAATCTCAAATTTCAAATAGCGATATCTCCTAACTATAAGGTTTACCAGTAAAAAATGATAGGGTATCTCCCACAGTTTCGACCACTTTTAATGAAATATCCAAAATTAGTGTTCGGTGGATATCCGAACACGCATCTTAGACTTGACTACAGGAACGTTTTGTACCGGAATTCATAACCTGCATATCTAATTGAACAAAAAAGAAAACACTTCGTCCGAAATCGTGCGAACAATCCCATTCAAATGGGATCGTTCATAATTCGAAACTTTTCGCAGCAATTCTGACGACGGAACAGTGCGCATTTACATTCAATGTGCGCATTTACAATCAATAACATGCAATGAGATCGCTCGCATGTTTTCGTCAGAATTCTCACGAACGAAAAACGCATGTAGTGTGCGAGCAGCCTTATAGAATAAAAGGTTGCGCCAGTAAACAAAGAAAAGTGGTCTCGTTCTGCGCATCTACGTCCATAAGTATTTCTGAAATCACTGGGGTCACGACACACGGTACAAATGCCAAACTTGAAAAGTGGCATGAAGAAGAGTTAGAACAGGTTAAATGTTACTCGAACGCTCCGATTATGTTGTTGCTTTTTTGTTGTTGTAGTTTTATACGGTACTTCACTTCAATATTCATTATTGGAATAATAATTTACACAAGAATTCACTTCAAACATTCACATTAAAAATTATTTCTATAACCAGTGTGCAGGCTCCTCGAAACAAAATTTTAATACAAATACTTATTGACGTCATTTGACGTTCCTGTCGAACGAAAAAAAAATAACGGACCTGGGCGTGGCGCAACCTTCTTTCTATAAACCTTGCGCACATTAACTTTTTTGTGATATCTGCCGCCAACCTCACTTCGTAGCGCATGTCAAAATTGGAAATTCGAAGTGGTCTCCGACAGAGCGTTTCTTATTTCAGCCACTTCCATAAGACTGCGTGTTTCAATTTAATTTTGACAGAAACTCAACGCAAGACGCACTTATTTAGGTACTACGGTTAAAGGCCTGATTAGACGTACTTAGCACTTATGAGTTTCGAAGAACTTGGGTGTTTACGGGTAGCAGGGGATACCGACACTTCTAATGTAGCCACTAATGTTCGAAATTGGGTATTTTTTTGGTTTTTTGTGGGATTTTACTTGATTAGATATAGATTGCAATTGCCTTCGATTTGCAATCAGCAGCAAAATTTTAGTATTTATATTCACATTATTTATATTACGATGGTTTTTTGTTATAATAGAGATGATTTCGTATAAATTAATTGATTAAAGAATATTATATTGAAATCCCATTAAACTATAAATTCGGCAAGCAAAGACGACATCTTCGAAAATAGCGTTATGTTCGATCTGGCCACGCGTTTTGGCTGTCATTTAGTTCGAACTTAGCAAAATATCAAAATCGATTTGAAATTCCCCTTGTAAGTAAGTACGACTGATCGGATACATATGTTTCCATAAGCTAGAAGGAAAATCTCAAGTCAAAATCCATAAGAATCCATAAGTGGATTTTGACAGCACTTCAAGTTCTTCGAAGTGCTTATAAGTACGACTAATCAGGCCTTTAAGTGAATGAATAGGTTTTGGAAATCATTGATTTTAGTTAAAAAAGGTAATAAAACAGGATGGCTACAACAAGCGTCGTCTATCCGAAAAACTATCGTGCCAATGGAATAGGACTTGTTAACTTGGCCGCACTGGGATTATCGGAAAATATTAAAACCGACAATCCCAGCAGTGGCCTCTACCCTGCTCTGCCTTATCCTATGGCACCACCAGCAGCGCAGCTATCATACGAACCAAGTGCTGCGCCCAGCAGTGCATCATCTCCATATCCTCCATTAGCGCCGTATCCAACAAGTGGGGCTCGCTACCCGACAGGAATGCCGCAACCTTATTCAACGCCGTACCCATCAGCATCATACCCGGGCACACTACCTGGGTGCACCTATCCATCATATAACTCCGGAATGCCAATGCCTTACAATTCTCCACAAGGTGGAATATATCCATCGATTCCATGGATATCGTTGCCTCCTGGCGTTGTGCCAACGTATGGCGGGGAAGGTCGCTCGGCCCCGAATATGTACCCTACTTTACCGGATGTCCCGTCCGCTCCGATGGAAGAAGTGCCAACCAAAGAAGAGGAACCTTCCATAGGTGTTGCTGAAATCGCCTTTTGTGCTGTTAAAGTCCCTGAGAATGAAAACATGTTCTGGCTAGGCGAAAAATCTAGAGGTATGCAGTCGCATTCCGAGGATCAAAATTTCGCTGTTTTACGAGACTCTTGTCTGGAAAATGGAGTGCTTTTTGAGGACGAAGCGTTTCCTGCTAGAAATGAATCGCTAATGTTTTCGCGTCGACCAGACCGACACGTCGACTGGTTGCGTCCGCATGAAATAGTTCAGGACCCACAGTTTTTTGTGGAGGGTTACTCTCGTTTCGATGTGCAGCAGGGTGAATTAGGTGACTGTTGGTTAATAGCAGCAACTGCCAATTTAACGCAAGATCCCAATTTATTCTTCCGTGTTGTGCCACCAGATCAAAGCTTCGATGAAAATTACGCAGGCATATTCCATTTCTGCTTCTGGCAATATGGCAAGTGGATTGATGTGATAGTTGACGATCGTCTACCAACGTATCGCGGTGAGCTGCTCTACATGCATTCAACAGAAAACAATGAATTTTGGAGCGCTTTGCTAGAGAAAGCCTATGCCAAGCTGCATGGCTCCTATGAGGCTTTGAAGGGAGGCTATACTTGCGAAGCTATGGAGGATTTTACAGGTGGTGTCACTGAATGGTATGACCTCAAGGAGGCGCCGCCAAATTTGTTTAATATTCTACACAAGGCTGCTGATCGCAATTCGATGATGGGCTGTGCACTAGATGCTGATCCAAATTTATTCGAAGCTGAAACTCCAGAGGGTTTAATCCTTGGACATGCTTATTCCATCACCAAAGTATGTCTTGTAGATATATCTACTGCTAATCGTCAAGGAAAAATACCTCTAATACGTTTGCGTAATCCTTGGGGAAATGAGGCTGAGTGGAACGGTGCTTGGAGCGATAGTTCTCCAGAATGGCTGTACATTTCAGAAGAAGAAAAAATGGAAATCGGTTTGAATTTTGATCAAGACGGCGAATTCTGGATGTCATTTCAAGATTTCCTTGATCGGTTTGATTATGTAGATATCTGCCATTTATCGCCCGATTCGCATACCGAAGAGCAGCAATTGCATGGAAAAACAAAGTGGGAAATGTCGATGTATGAAGGTGAATGGACACCAGGTGCTACGGCTGGTGGCTGTCGTAATTTCCCTGAGACATTCTGGCATAATCCTCAATATGTAATGTCTTTGGTCGATGCCGACGAGGAAGATGATGATGGAAAATGTACGGTTATTGTTGCGTTGATGCAGAAGAACCGGCGTTCCCGACGTAATATGGGAGTGAAATGTCTGGAGATTGCTTTCGTAATTTACCACTTGACGGATCGTGATTTGCAGAAAAGGCCACAAGGTTTAAGTTTTTTCAAAGATCGTGCTGCAGTTGCACGGTATCCATATTTTATTAATAAGCGTGAAGTCTGTGCACGCTTTAAGTTGCCGCCTGGGCACTACTTGATCGTACCATCCACTTTCGATCCAAACGAAGAAGGTGAATTTATTATACGTGTCTTCTCAGAAAAGCAGAATAATATGCAAGAGAACGATGACCATATTGGATACGGAGATGTCGATGACAGAATAGCTCCAAGTATTCCAAAACCAACCGAGCCAAGCGATCCCCAACGCGAAGGACTTCAACGTCTATTTCAGAGTATTGCGGGTTCAGATATGGAAGTTGATTGGATGGAACTTAAGCGAATTTTGGATCATTCTTTGAAAGATGTTATGGTGGAAAGTACCAACTTCTCAAAGGACATATGTCGCTCAATGGTAGCCACGTTGGATACTGATCAATCCGGCAAATTGAATTTTGAAGAGTTTGAGATTCTGCTCACAGACATTGCCAAGTGGAAAGCTGTCTTTAAATTATACGACCAAAATCGTACTGGAGTTATTGACAGCTTTCAGTTGCGTTCGGCGCTTAAATCAGCTGGTTATCATTTAAATAACAAAGTCCTTAATGCATTAGCACATCGTTACGGGTCGCCAGAGGGGAAAATTGCTTTCGACGATTTTCTAATGTGTGCCATAAAAGTCAAAACTTATATAGAATTCTTCAAGCAGCGAAACAGTAGCGATACTAGCTCAGCTCCCTTCAGCATGGATGAGTGGATAGAGCGAACAATTTACTCCTAATTTGATAATGCTATTGAACTTTGAATCTCCTCTTTTGAAATCCTCTATTGTTATATTAATGCTCATAAGTTGCGGGTGACTATGCATTGTTTTTGCAATTTTTCAATATGTATTTTTTATATTTATATTACATTGTATTACTACGTGTTAATCAACTTTATGAATATTTAAGCTGACAAATTATCATATAATACATTTTGTTATTTTATAAATATTATCTGTCATTACTGTATACGTCTGTTTTTGTAAATAAAGTCTAACACCGTTAATTAGAGGAGTTTTTATTTCTTATATACAAAAAATTCTTGGCACAGGGCCAAGGGCTATTGTTTCTTTCGTGTTTATCATCTTTATTGTATATTAGATTGAAAAACGAGTTTTATTGCTTTCAACATTTATATTTCGAAAATAAACTTATGAAACGATAACATTCATGCATTTCTTTGCATAAATCCTAATTGAAAAGCTTTACTTTGCTAAGGCTAAAAATACCCATCTTTTCGGGTGTGATATAAAAATTATTTTAATAAAAAACATTTTTATATAAAACGCTTTTTAATGAACCAAAAAAATTAAAATAATTTTTCTAGCACCATACAGATTCGCAACTCCATAAAGATGTTAAGATTTAAAACGAAAAACGTGGGGCGCTTATAGAAAGAGCATTATAATCCGCCCCACGTTTTTCGTGTTAAATCTTAACATCTTTATGGAGTCGCGAATCTGTATGGTGCTAGAAAAATTATTTTAAAGTTTTTGGTTTATTGAAAAACGTTTTACATAAAAATGTTTTTTATTAAAATAATTTTTATTTATATTTATTTCTGAATTCTTTTTATTCTCTTTCTTCTTTAAATTTGTACTTCTCTTTTGCAAGCAAAAAATAATTTTAAAATATATAATGTACAGGACTTCTTCATACATATACATACATTCTTATATCAACACAGAAAAACATTCATCACAGTCATTTGCAAATATTTTTACTGCAAATTTAATTAATGCGAACCGAACTGCTGTGCTACTCAACATAATAGCAATAATTTAAAAGGCGAAGGAACAAAAACAATAACAACAACAACACCAAAGATTCCATGTGCTACCAAAACACAGGCAAATAAATTGAATGGAGTTGAAATTAAAGTTGAAGTTGAAGTGGAAGTTGGATTTACGTAGTCGTTGTTTGATTAATGATAAGTGCTGATATTCAGTTGTTCCAAGTTATGATGATTGTACTGTAGATGCTGTAGATACTGTACTGTAGATGGTTGTGATGATGATGGTGATGGCGATAGCGATGTCGTTGATGATTATGATGAGAATGATGCTGGTGATAATGATAACTGTGCAACACCAGTGCCAATGACTAAGTAAGAAAAAAGTTAATAAATGTTAGTAAAAATTGAACACATTTTTTCCTTGATTTTTATAGAAAACTAGTATATAAGCCTGACTTCGCCAGGAAGTTATTATTTTTTATTTATTTCGTAAAAAAGGTTGCGAAGTCTTTTGGACTTTCTCACGATACACATTTTTGGTTTATTTATTTTAATGCATCAAAAGTAAAACATTAATCGCAATTAATATCGATTGTTTGTATTTGATTCAAATATTGTTTGAGAATATTGCATTAAAAACAACATTTTTTGTGAAAACCGTCGTCTCCACCAGCGGTACTGGCAGTTTGAATTGGGAATGGTATGTCGGACCTCATTTTAAAAAGTTAGCCGCGATTCCCGTGGAGGCCACAGGTAACGCTATATCGCCCTTTCCTCGCACCACGCTCAAGAGGGTTTTAAATGTTCATCATTTAAATGTTTATTAGGTTTTTACTTGTCGATACTCCAGCATCTTTAAAATTATAATTATGCACGTACTCATTATTAATGCTTCTAATGCTTAGATCCCGAAATTCCTGGATCCTGAAATTTCCATACGTTTTCAAAATTGACAAGTATTTATACCCTGCACTGGTGAAAAATGTTCCTGTCTATAAATATGAACACTGATTCAACAACGAAATCGCTACTTGATATTGTAAAATCATCTCGTTAGTGATGCTTGTGAGATTCACAAGGGATAACTGTGGTTTTATCGTAGGGACGATTACGACGTGGACATGATGGCAGCGAAGCCTGCAGGAAGTGCAACAAACCGGGGTAAGGACACGCTGATGCATTTGCGTTGCCAATATGCAGTTTTCGCTTGCAGTCCATCCATGGGGTTTGGTTACTACTGGTGCCACACTACATTGCAGTCTCAGCGAAACTGGAGAAATATCTGTAAAATAGTGCTGAGGTTTGGAGAAAAGTTTCACTGGATAAAAAAATCACTAATCTATGTGATTTTAGCGAGTAGTCTAGCAGTAGTGTCCATGATGAGTGTCCACCGGACAAAAAAAACACCCGCTGATTACAACGAAAACTAAATTAAATTAAATGACACTAATTTAAGTTTAGTTAACTGATAATTTCCGATGGAAATCAATTTAACAGTAACTGTTGGCATCATACCTATTCGCCAAAAAGTGCTTTCAAGGATTTTTATAAGACTTTTTAAAAATATTCTTCAACGCTTGCCTTCCGTTTTTATTTTTGTGCATTTCCAAGTATTATTCGCGAATTTTATTTTTTTACAAGGATGAGAATATCAAAAATAATCGCTTATAAAGAGTTTGCATTTTTTTGTATAAACAGTTGTATTTTTTGTGTTGTTTTTCAAGGGTTTTTATATTCTTTTAGCATTTCTTAAAGAATTTGAAGAACGAATTTTTTTTTTTAATTTAAGCGTTTTTTATGTTTTAGAATATTAAGTTTTTTAAAATGTCTTATTTTCGAGGTTCGTTTTTAACTTTTCGATGATTTTTTTAAAAACTATTTATTTACGGGATGAAAGTTAATATAAAGATATAAACTGATTTATTTCTATTAAAATATTTTCAGAGTGCCGTTAAAAGGTTTGACCTACATATGCTACAGTTGACCATAAAGATAAAAGATTTCATGAAATGTTCATATCGAGAGTAACGGTTTTGAAGACTGATTCAACGATTTTGTAATTATGTTAGTTGATTTCTGTTACTGGATCTTTTATGGATTAAAAGTTACTTGTTTCTCTTGGCTCTGTTAACAAATTATTTATGTGACATTTATGATAATCTTTATTTACTTTTTCTAAATTACAATTTTTAGCAGATTTTATTTTGTGATAACTTTGAAAAGAATTGATCACAGATAAGGGCATTTTTAGGTATCTGTTAAATAATTTTATTTCTTTTCCCAAGATTTTTAGGCGTTTTCAAGAGATTTTGTTAAATTATTTGCTTTCAGTGAATACATTTTTTAATGTCGATAAATAGTTCTAAAACATTTTTTCTAATTAAAGTCAAATAAAGAAACGTCGTAAAATTTTATTATAGATTATACTATAATCTATATAGTATAAGTTTATAGTTGTTTTTATTTGCTTGTTTTCTTTTTCCTTACATTTTGATTTACTTCCCGCTTATTTTGTTTGAGTAAAAATAATTATCTACTTAGTTTTTTGTTTGCAGCTTTAACTTTTGTTCACGAAAACTTGGCATCATTCAGCTTTTGGTGACTGAAACTCGTATTATCGATTTTTTTCATTATTAGTACTTTTTAGAAGATACCAATTTTTAGTGGGTTTTATTTTTTTATGCCTTTCTCTCTGTTATTTTCGATCGCGAAGGACTATGAAAAGTAAGACAAACACTTTTTGTACCCTTTTTTAATAGGATGCTCATGTAGGTTCATTTAGTTGAGTCGTAACCTCACGTGACGTGTCAGCTGCTCCAATCTATCTTGCGACTGTCACTGTAGACTATTATTAAAATCGTAAATTGACGATCGAATCTATTGAAATTTGATCATTCTTACTTTCTGTCGCGATAGTATTGCACATACCTGAATATTGTCCTTATGATTTCTATATAAAGAGTGATCGATCGTGATTGCTATGCAGCTCTTTTACTCACTAGTACTGCTTTCGCCGAACTACTTTAGGCCATCGAATAAATGACAATATGACAAATGACTATGACAGAATTTGCTGGCCATCACGATACGTTTATACGTCACGTTACGTCTGGATGAAATTAATGCTTCAAAACTTACAGCTTTTTTATTGTTTCGCTGATAAATTGTTACAATTTTTTGTTGACTTATTCCCTAGTGTAAACTTCCGCTAAAACTTTTTTGTTGGAAATACAGAGCTTGAATTGTATATTGTATTCAGTTTTGTGCTCTTTCTTTGTTACGTAAGCTAACGTTTCTACAAGGTAAAACTATGTTCAATCAAACCTAAAATCGCCACTTTCATATAAAACAAAAAACTGTCCTCCAAAGAAAAAAGTGCATTCGTTTCAATGAAAACGTAGTAAATTGTACGTACGTTTGGTTCTTACAACCATGCGAAATCATGCATCAGCTGTCTGATTACCAGTCGCAGTATAACACTAAACAGTATAAACGAAATTTTCAAAACGATCGTTCAAGTAGAATACAATTCTAACTTATAGTAGAGCAAAGACTACAAGACTGGAAACTCTTTTTTCGCTTTGAATGTGTTGGTGAAATCAGGCTTGGGTGCCGTAGATTACAAAAACAAAACGCATGTAATTTTGACAACTCGGGAGTGAATTTTGACAACTCGGGAGTTTGTTTACAAAATTCAGAAAAATATTTTGAGAGAGGAATGCAACTCTTGTTCTTCTTCATAGAAATAAGCCAGAAATATGATTTCTTAAATTCGTAAAAAAGACCAGGGCGACATTTTAAAACCTACGCATGCTTCTAGAAATGATCAGGGAACCTTTTTTAAGTCTTATAGTTGCACAATATTGAATATTTTGCAAGTAAAACGAAGTTAAAATTCATAAAAATTGCTCATTTCCCAAAATTAATCAGCTGTTTTTAACCTACCACACGTATTTTTAGCCGAAAGAGATGCCAACGTATTCAACCTGTTTTGTTGAATATTAATGTGTGAATTAGTTTATTATTTAGATAATTGTGATTTTAGTTATTTTCGTCTTTAATTTAAATGAATTTAATTTTAAATGCATGAATTGAGAATTTGTTTATGTTTAATTAATTTTAGTTTAAATAAATAAAGTGTAAATTTATTTGTGTTAACACATTTTAATTTAAATAAAAGAAAAATGAAGAATTACAAAAAAAAAATAAGTTTACATTACTTTTTTATATTTCTAAACAGCTTAGAAATCGTCAAAACCTCGAGAACTCATAAATGCAAGGTAGTTTTTCTATTAATGTTTACTTAAAAACCAAAAAAATAATTAGTAATAAAGTTGTGTCATTGGTATCCCTGCCACTAACTCACCCCATCATTTTGTGGCGGTGTGGTAACAAAACAAAACGGTTTACCTTTTCAGATATCATGCTTTGTGTTGGCCTGTTTTAGCTTGTAACAAGTCGACAATTTCAACATGAAATTCACATACACTGTATGTGAACACGCGGACGGACATTTTTTTGAGCTCTCTCACGAAATGAGAGGAGTTTCCAGTCTTGTAGTCTTTGTAGTAGAGAAACTGATTTGTGAAAGAACAGCAAGGAGCGAGGGTTCTACAGTTTTAAATAAAGAGTCAAAAACCCACTCGTATTCAGTCATAATCGCAGTAAAGTAAGTAAATTTAAATTTTTAACAATAAGCTCCAGAAAATACTTGCGGAATGAAATACATACTAAATTTCTCGTAATATGTTGGATTATTATTGGATTTGCATTAAATACAATACAATAACAATACACAAAAAGAGCGTGGCGCGTTTATACACAAAAAATGCTCCTATAGGCTTAAACACAGCAACAACTCACGACAACAAGAAATTCCACTTGAGGCCGCCTTAGAAAACCTTCAACTGTTTTTACATTTTCACCAGCATCCTTTTTTACATGAATTTCCATCTTGTAAAAATGAACATGTTGTAAGGGTTGACAGAGGAATTGCAACCTTTTTCTGCATCTTGTTTTTTATTTATAATTCTAAGAAATATATCCTTTCTTTTCAGTATCTTTTAGGAATTCATAAATAATTGGAGTAATTTTTCTTAAATAAGAATGCGGAATCTTTTCATATTTCAGAAATACATTGCTAGTAATAATAATAACAATAAAAATTACATAATACAATAAAATTCTAATAAAAACAGTAAAGTAAGAAAACACATGAAATCAGCCGAACCGGTTTTTTCATTCAATACATTTTTTATTTCTACCGGCATGCATGTTTTCTTAAGCGAAGCCCTTTCTGTGGCTGCTATGCATAACAAAACAAAAATGAGAAGAAAACAGATAAGAAAAATGACCGTGCTTCGAGTTTGTTTCATATGCCTGTGAATGTTTAGTCTTAAACACAACTAGGGATGCAAGATGTAGATTCAAGTTAGAGACGCAAGAAATGGCTCGGATTTAAACCAAATAGCAGCATTTTCGGGAAGCAGAAGTATGAAATGTTTTTAATCTATATTAAAATATATTTAAAAAAGACACCGACAAAGATCGCTGGCATTTTCCGAAACAGCTATACGATCTTGCCAGTCAAATTGGTAGTTCAAATCCTGTTCCAAATGAAACGCAGAAGCCGAAAAAATGGTTGGTGTATTTACATATGTACGTATGTATATACATCACGTGTATAATATAACAAATATAATATAATAAATATATTCACATTCTTCAGCGTTTAGAAATATGCAAATTAAACAATTGATTTGCAATAAATACAATACAATAACAATACAGAAATAGTTTTATTTATTTAGATTTTCTTTGCAGAACAATAACATTAAAGAGTAAAATATAAACTTAAACTAGAGGGAAGATGTATTCACAACAAAATAATTAATATAATATGTAATAGTAACATAAGTAAAACTGGGCGGACCACGACGTTGACCGATTTTGCCCATTTTCAATACCAACCTGCATACCGATTCTCCTGTGATCGTGATTTCAACGGACGGACATGGCTAAATCGACTCAGGAGGTGGCGCTGATCTAGAAATACATACTTTTCTCCAGATAGAAATCTAGAAGATATTTTCCATAGAAATGTTATGGTTGCTATTTAAAAACATTATAATTAATGAAAAATTCTTTTAACATGCCAGAACTGTTAGTTCTGCTAAAAACAACAGCCGACATTGTAAAAATTTCAGGCAAGATTATAAATCTTCGATTTAGCGCCAGAAAATAAATATTCCCAGAAATGTAGCTCACTAATATTGCTCTTGATCTGGTAGCTCTTAAATAAAATCTCGCAAAATAATATTTATTCTTAACCATTTAAGATTAATTTTATTTAATTTCTTGTACTAAGTTTTAATCGGAATACCTTCACCAGTTTTCAAATGGCGACCGTTGCAGGACCTTCAACAAGTAATCTGGCTTTAAATACTAATGCACCGGAATATTTCCGATGTGATAACCACTGCGAAGGCGTACTCAAACGTTTGATAGCCCGTGAGGATCTTTACGACGTGGTGCTCGTAGTTGGCGACTCTGGCAAACGGTAAAGAAACCGTCTTTACTCTCTTTTTTTGTTAACGCTAAATCTTTTCTCATTTTAGCATTTCTGCACATCGTTTGATTCTGATAGCGTCCAGTGATTATTTTTCTGCTTTACTAAGCGGGCCGATACGTGAGTCCCAAGAGCGGGAAATAACTCTCCTTGATGTAGACGGGGATGCGTTGGAGCAACTGGTCAAATTTTGTTACACCGGAAGCCTGGAGTTGCGAGTGGACACAATAAAGAACCTGCTAACCACAGCGAATTATTTGCAGTTGCAAGAAATCAACGAAGGCTGCTGTGAGTTTTTTCGGCGTAATCTACAGCCATCAAATTGCTTATCCGTCGCTTCCTTTGCAGAGCAAATGAACCTCGAAGCACTTCTGCACAACGCCAAGAAGTTCATCTGTGAACATTTTGAAAAAGTAAGTGGGGGAAAAAATTGGGTTTAACCAAAAAAAGTCACAAATGTTTGAATATGAATATGTTTCTAATAGAAGTTGCTTATGTTATCCTTTTAATGTTCTGGTCATTACGTATTTATATCTGGATTTTTATAGATGAAAAAGTTTAATAAGTTTTATGTTTTCTGATTGTTTTTGTTTTTTTAGGTCTCCAAACATCCCGAGTTTTTTCTATTAACTGCTAAACAGCTGAGTGATCTCATAGCTAATGATGACCTGAATGTACCATCTGAAGAGTTTGTCTTTCGGGTTCTAATGAAATGGATCGAATACGAACCAGAGAACCGCAGGAAGCACTTCACAGAGCTTCTGACTCTCGTACGATTGCCTCTGCTGCCGCCTATTTTTCTGGCCGACGCGGTGGAGCCACTCTGCAATACATTGGAAAGCTATAGATTGTTCGTGAAGGCACTAAAGTCCCACATACGGCTCACAAGTAATTCCACTCAGCTCAGGAATTATCGATCAAAAAGTGCTGCGAAGCATTTGTTGGGCATCTACACAGAAGTAATCATTTTCAAATGGTGCTTCAAACTTAAATTATTACGAACATTTTTTTACTACTTAACAGAACCAGAATTTGGCAGTCGCAGGCTACAATGTACACACGAAGCTGTGGACCAAATGGAGTTCTCCAATGAAATTGCGTGATGAATTTGCAGTTGCCCTGGTGGATGGAAACCTGATCATGGTGGGTGGATCATTAAGTCGCTCACCGGTGAATACAGTTACGAGTTTCAATTTGCGTACAATGACTTCTACTGGAATGCCTCCATTGGAAACGCGTCGATGTGATCACTGTGTAGCAATACTGAATGGATCAATTTACGCGATCGGCGGCTACGATGGGCGCCAAGCGATAAATTCAGTAGAGAGGTAAAGATGTACTATATGGTTAAAAGAAAAAATTTAAGAATGCCAAATTTCAGATGGGACCCCGCGAGTGGAAAGTGGAGTTTTGTCGCTCCAATGAACAATGCTCGCTTCAACTCAGGTGTGGCTGTAATGGATGGTTATTTGTATGTATCTGGTGGCTACGACCTTAATCTAATAGTTATGACGTCTGTGGAATGCTACGATCCGGTTGAGAATACTTGGAGATCCATGGCGCCCATGAAAGTGGGACGCGCCTCACATTGTGTAAATAAGTTAAACCTGAGTATAAGAATTAGTAAATTATTTAAATTAATTCTTCCGCGCAGCTTGGAGCTCAGAAAGGCTACTTGTTTGCAATCGGTGGATGTGTCAAGGAATACGAAGATGAAGACGAAGAAAACGAAGATGAAGACGAAGAAAACGAAGATGAAGAATACGAAGATGAAGGAATTGCCATTGAACGCTACGATCCACGCACAGAAACATGGATCACGGTATCTTATCCAATATACTGCATTTAGCATTTTAGAAATGAGTCCATATATCCCTCCAGATACCCTGTTCGCATGTATTTTTTGGGCGTACAAGATGCGCTTCATGTGGTCCTGATGTATTTATTATTAATAATTTTAACATTTACACGATAAGCAGTGAAAGTAGCTGCGACAACCTGAAGCTGCAGATACTTGCCAAAAACATAGATGTTTTACGACATACCAAATCGTTAGAGTGGGTTGCAAATCCATACGAGTTTAGTCCTCCAGGAAGTTGGGTTTATAATACAGAATCTTAATTTCGGCTTCTGGTGATTTCGTGAAATGCAGTCTGTTAAATGTTGGCTAAAAGAATTTTTTGTGTTAGGATTTTGTCTATAAACGACTGCATATTTATGTAAAACCACATCGAGATCTGTTCCGTTTAAATAATTATTTTGAGTTTAAAGTGTTTTCAATATAAGGAAATGACTAATTTTAAGTTGATATGCTTTTCTGTATAAATACACATATTAAACAAATATTCTATAGTAGAATTATTAAAGAATTGTTTGCGTAATTCGGCGTATGATTAAAATTCAATCACACTCAATTATTGTTTGGCAGAAAGGCAATCTTAAGTTAAGTTTCTCGCCATCAAGCTTGCAAGATCGAGCGAGATCGATCGAGCCTTGCAAGCAGAATCCTCAGCCCGGTCTATAAATCGTCCTGCTCGAGGTCTACCTAACAGTAATATTGTTCTTACGAAAATCGTTTTTCTTTCCGTTTCTGCATGTTCTCAAGTAGTTTTTTGCATAGTTATTTGCTTATATTTTTATACCCTTCACCTTAAGGTTAACGCATTGAAATAGAGAAGATAGATATAGAAAAGTACAGCGTCACGTCTATCTTTGATTTAGCCATATCCATTCGTACATCCGTCTGTCCGGTAAAATCTCGATCACAGGAGAACCGGAAATATCCTTTATTGTTGCGTAAGAGTTGGTATTGAAAATGGGCAAAATCGGTCAACGGCTTTTTTATTTAAAATGGGATATGAGCCTAATTTGTTTAGTTACAACAAACAACAACATTTCTGGGTATAGGGTAACATTATCCGTTAATGTGCCGAATTTGGGCGTGATCCGCCACCTTTTAGTTTGCCGCAAATAGTTTAACATCGTTTAATTCATATCTATACAAAGTTTTTGAACAAAACTGAGCACAATTCAGTCACAGCGACATAAATCCGATGTTGTTGTTATTTTTGTTGTTGTCGTTGTTTTTTTTTAAATCCAACAACAAGATCACTTAGCGGAGCTCTCATCTGGTTTCCAAGTTGTGGCCTGTTAAAATTTGGAAACTATTCAATTTTTTTCTGGTTGAGTTGTTTTTTTATATACGAGATGATTTCAGGTAAACATAAAGTGACCACATTTTCTTTGAGACAAAGCGGGACAAATGGGAGAATGAGAATGGGATGAAATTAGTTTTATATATTTTATTGTATACATTCATATACGTACATTAGGGTGGACCTTATTTTTCGACCATAACATTTTTACCACGCCGCCCTCTAAACATGTACTATTTCATGAAAAAGTAATTTGTACAAAATTTCAGATCAATTTGACGTCGGGGAGCCGCGGGAAGCCACATTTAACACCAAGTTTTGAAATAGAAATAATTGCGTTTCTATATTTATTTTATATCACAAAGCGTTTTTATATTTCTCCGAAAATAATGGTTAGATCAATTTAACTTTTGCTTGCTGATTTTCAAAGTCAAATGTCCGCTTCTTAACATCCTTTTTAAATTAGGTTCCTACGTCAAACAGTTTTTGAGAAAATTAATGCCAAAGTAAAATTTGGAATAAAAATTCCGAAAAAATTTTTGGTCGTACTTTGCTTTTAAATACGGTATTAAGTATAAATATTTGAATCAATAATTGAGAGGCCTTTAAAGGACAATGATCTGAATGACATGATAATAGTTCCAGGTGAGGGTGTACCGTGGTAGCGAAGACGAAGATGAAGACGAAATTCCATAATTAAGAGCTGAATTAATTCGCGAGGGTTTGAAATTTGGCGCAAGTAGGGAAGAACATTTTGTCACCCATGATCCCAACCTAGCCTCGCTCTATCCTCACAAATTTCAACGTAATTCGCAGATGTGTATGGCCGGGTATCAGGAAATGTATAAGCACTTTAAAAAGCCAGCAACATATTACAAATTTTTTGAAAAGGCTCGATTTAAGGTCAATTGAACTTTTCAATATATCTAGTGATTCAAATCAAGACTATTTAAACTAAAAAAAATAATAAAGTATGTAATTTAAGTGCCTGTGTTAGTTTTTGGTGTCGTAATTGTATTCTTTTTTTATGGTATTTTTAAAAATGTGCAAATATTTAAATATGAATAAATTTAGTTTCCAAAAGTTCTCTTCGTTTTCTTTTTTACACGGTTTTCCAAAGAAAATTGAGCAGTTTTTTGAATCAGCACGGTTTTTTTTATTTGCGGAACGAATCCCCTGATTTTCCATAAGGTATGTACATATGTATATTTTTTTGCACGAATTTTTTTGCGCGGCTCCTCGCTGGAACGTATCTACCGTGTAAAACGAGAGTTGGGTGTATATTATATTTTTTAATTGTTTATTTTTTCTAGGTGTCCAACCATCGAGAGTTTTTTTTATTAACTGTTAAAAAAATGGGTGAATTCATAGCTAAGGATGACCTCAATGTACTATCTGAAGAGTTTGTATTCCGGGTTCTAACGAAATGGATTGAATACGAACCAGAAAACTGCAGGAAGCACTTCACAGCAGAGTTGGGCAAAGTTATTAACTAGTTACTTTTCGTTAAAGTTAATTTAACTTCGTTACTTTCACAGACGCCTTCGTTATCGTTAAAGTAACGAAGTTGCTTTGCAATCGTTAACGTTAAATTACGAAAGTAGGATCGTTGTTCTGATCGTTATCGTTAAAGTAACGAAAGTAAGATCGTTGTTCTGATCTTTTTCGTTAATGTAACGAAGTTACTTCGTGTCGTTAACGTTGAAGCAACGTAGTTGTTCTTGAACTAGTTAAAAGAACGAGTAACTAAAATCTTTAACGACGTTACTTTAATGAATCTTTTTGACTTTTGTAGATTTATAGTAGGTATTTACAGCATAATGGGATTCTGTGAAAGACAAATTTTTGCTTTGCTAATCTATAGTAAAATTAACAAGACAGATTTTGGTGATTATCTGCGAGAGGTGCACATAATATTATATAATATTTAAATTTTACTATTTATTTAAAAAGTAATTATTTAAGTTAATTCTACATTTAAGACTAAGTATACATTAGGGTGGTTAGCCCCCTTTAGGTGGTAGGCCCCTTAGCTATAGGGGCCGAAAATTTTGTTGAGTTTTTTTTTGTCTTACCCTCTTCAAATACGATTGTAGGTCAGGAAATGATATGTGCGAAATTTCAGCGAGATCGGCCAACGGGAACCCGGGCCGCATATGTGCGAAGGATACCGAATGAACTCATCGTCATGAAGTTTGGCTTGGCTATTTACTCTTTTGTTTTGATATCGAAAATAGAAAAAAATGGGACCACTGTCACACCTACTAATTAGGTAAATATTAACACATCCGACTTGGGAGCAGAATTTCTCAACTAGTACTCTAAATCTAAAGTTGAGTTTCTATTCCCGGATTTAATATATCTGATCAAATCCGCCCACTGAAAAAGGGGCGCGATCCGCCCACCCTAAGTATAAATGGGGGTGTAAGGTATATGAGTTTCGGACAGGCAGAAACTAACTCTGTTTATTTTTTTTGGTTGAAAAGTGTTCGAGTCATTGAAAATAATTCATCGAAATATACAATAAATGTTGAGGAGAACAGCGTATATCAGAATAGAGTCAGAGTAGAGCAGAACAGAGTACCATCGATAACACTTTTAAAAGAGACTAGGTTTTTCATTTAAATATCTTAATGTTCGAGACTGTGAGTGAATTTAATTATAAACTCAATTCAACGAGTGATTTTAAGTCGCCTTGCACCTCATAATATAATTTAATGCTAATGGTCTCGTCCATAAGAGGTATCTCTCATTCTCGGCACACTAAAAACGTGGCCCTGCCTTTGATGAGTTGAGTTCTCATTGAAAAGCGGAGATTACACAATTTTTTGTTGTTGTACGTGTGTCCTTTTTAATGTAATTGACAGGGACACTCTTCAGTTGTTTTTGCTACTCTTGTACTTAAAATCTCATCTCATCTCAAAGAATCTGTAGAGTGAACACTTTGAGGAAAAGCTAATTCGTGATTCTTAGCGATGATTTTATCGCCGGCTCCTGTTAAATTGGCTGTGAACCATTGCGTCGACTCGTATTTAACTTGTTTCAATTTAAAAGTCAAATGAAGATAAAACTTGAAAAGAGTCTTTCTTTTCGCCCGAGAACTGTTGGAACATTTCACCCAGATAATCGTACTGTTCTCTGCTTGGTAATGAAATGCGCTCGTTAGCCACTTACGGAGGATGATTCAAGACTTTGCGATTTGATTTAACTATAGAAGGGTCACTACAGGTTGATGGGCTCCCTTCGTCCCATCCCTCCCTTCGTTGCTATTAATTTTGTGTACGACAGTAAAAAGAGAGAAGGAGATTGCACACATTTATCATTCATTGCTGTTTCTGGTTTTCTTCATGAGTTCCTTCATGTTGTTTTCATGATTTTCCTCATGACTTTCTTCATTATTTCCTCATGATTTTTCTCATTTCTTCATTTTATATACATATTCATTCATTTTCTTTCATATTCATATTTTCTTCATGATTTCCTTCACGATTTCCTTTTATGATTTTCTCAGATTTGCATTTTTGTTGTCTTGAATATACTCGTAGTTATCCTATTTAAAGGAAGTCATTGAAAGTTCTTCCGCTTGTAGTGCCGCTTGAAAAACGATTTTGGTTGTTGTTATTGTTTGTTGTTTAGTTTCTTTCGAAAACATTTTTGAAAATTGGCCTGAGTGCGAAAATAACACTTAAAAAAATGTGTTAAATTTGTATTTTATTGTATTTTTGTTTGGCATCGAGGAGAAGATGAAAAAATTGTAGCATAGAAGAAAGAAGATAACGAAAATCATAACAGGGATTAAAAAGGAAAGAAGAGGTTGTTTTTATTGCAAATCTTTGAGAACAACTTTCTTTCGTCCACTTACTAAAATTAGATTATTTTTCAATTATAATCACAGGATCTTGCAAGAACTTTCAAAACCGTTGGGTACCGAGTACTCTTGCTGTAGCTTTCCACCACCGAAATGCAACCCAGAAAAGGCAACCCGTTTTTAAAATTGTACGGCCGTGGTTATGCTATCGAGTTTTGCTTGGCAAGTAGGACTTTTTTTTGTTGTTTTGTGTGTAAACAATTCTCTCTTTTACACACAAAACAACAAAAAAAAAAGTCCTACTTGCCAAGCAAAACTCGATAGCATAACCACGGCCTACCCGATTTAATTCCTTTCTTTCTCCTTTTTCCTCTTTCCCTCTTCCTTCTTCTTCCTTCCTTTAATCTAGCAGAAGTGAAAAACGAAGGAAACGATTTTTTTGTATCTCGGTTTTATTTTTTGTTTGGCCGTTCGCTTTTATTTTTACGCCAGTAATTTAATTCCCATTAAAATCCTGCATGACACAAGCTCAGAGAACTGAAAACTTGTTGCTTTGAAAAGCGAAGGAAGTTAATATTTATAATAATAATTCTAATAATAGGAATAATACTGTGAATTTTCTTCTAACTTCTGTGAGCTTTAATTGAAGTCGAGGTTGATAACAGAAAAAACATATTTTTAGCAGTGGGCGTGATCCACCCACTTTTATATATATTTTATTCTTACCATGTTTGAAATATAAAAAAATTCGTTAAAAGGCCAAAATTGTAAATTGTGTTGAATTCAATATTTTCTCACAATTGAATTAAGAAGGAAAAAAGTTCAATTCGAGCGCTCCTGGAACACTCGCAATCCGATCAACATGTCATGTACAGCAGTCCTGTTCGAAGGTCTACGAGGATCAGCTGTGGACCATTTATGTAAAAATTAAACTAAGCTCATTACGTTATAGTTTACAAACATAATTAACTAAAACAATTCAAGCTCTGATGTCAGAGAGTGTGTGGAAGAAGCTCTGAAAGAAACTCAAGCCTTAGCATGAAATCCGAAAAGTGGTTGAAAAGAAGATATCCGTGCCATTAAAATATGTAGCAAGTGATACGAACCCCGATACGGAGTCTCAGTCCGTTGAGCTTCAAAACTTTTAAATCCAATTTGAGACTATTAATGAGGAAAAGCGGGAGACCGAAAAAGCACACGGAAAATCAGGCCGACCAAGAAAAACAAATGGACGAACGTCGTCTTGAACGAAGATTGGATTGGAACATTTATGTTATCTACCTATGATAATAAATATCGAGAGTTCAGGTGTCGTATTCACAGGTGACTATGTAAAATCCAAGGAACTCCAGGCCATGCCAGCTGTCACGGATCAATTTATTGCACTTTTCGGAAGAAAAAGTGTCACGAAATAGAGTCCTTAACCCTTTGAAGGCAATTATTGATTATAAGCAACTTCTAAATCTACGGCTCTAAAACTTTAGATTGGAGTCTCTGATTTATAACGGTAAATTGCATACAAAGTTCGATCTTTTTTTTAGTAAAATGACACCAGAGTAAATGTTCTAGTTCTGTTGGTTCTTTCATTTTGTTAAGTTATTCAATGCAACTTAAGTAAGAAACAACACGTACGAAAAAGGTGCCGCGGAAAATAATTGTTTTTAAATATATAGATAATAGGTACAAAACTAAAATTGACAGTATGTCTCAATATAAAGGTAAGTTATTTTATTTATGAATTTATTAGGAGCCAAGGTGTTGACTTTAGTGTTGCTTATAAGCAACATTTCACAGGACCTCCTAAGAAGGACATAGGGCTTTGAAATTTTATAAATAGCTTGCTTAGGGGTAAAAAATTATGGCCGGCAACACTGCGAACTTTTGATACCACAGGTCTTAGTCGTACCCGTATAACGTGTTCAAATAATTGATATGACGATTAAAATATATTTTCTGCATATCCAAATTCTTCAACAGGGCGCTACGTTCGGAACGTATATCGTGCCAGCGCTTTACAAAGCTTAGACACCAAAGACTACAAGACTGGAAACTCTTGAAAATGCTATGAATGTGTGCGTGCCACGAAGAGCAATGCAATAACAATTGCTAAGAAATTTTTGTTTACATAAAACCCCGGGGTCTTTACGTACACAAAACAAATGAGGTGATTTTTGTGTCTAGAAAATTGCGTTTTAGATAGAATTTTCACAGCACGAAATGAGCACATTCACTTTAATGTCCACTTAATTAATTGTATAGAATATGTTCAAAATCCTTACAGACACCTTTTTTTGACAAATTACTAGGTATCATTATTGTTATTTAATAGCAATTTAGGGTGTGTGCCAATTGGTTACTTTTTCCTCGATATAGAAAATTTTGACATACGAAACTGAAATTTTGAAGTGAATGAGGTGAATTCAAACGTCAAAATTTTATGTAGCCCTGAGGGCTAGGTAAATTTTTGACAACCGTTGAATATTCTCTTCAACGTCGAGTATTTCAAAATTATTGAAAAATGGAAAAGAAAATTAGGAAAACTTTTATTATTATTATTATAAGATGTTGTGCTTTTAATATAATAGCTAGTAAACAAGGAAAATCCTTTTTTGATATTCTATGCATAATTCTTTGTTTAATTTTACAGACAATCTTGAAACTCAAAATTTTTGTTTTGTCAAAATTTCATCCATGAATTGGCACAGCAAATATAACAAAATTTTACTCAACAGAGTAAATTTATTTCAACATTACTTACCACTAGTAAAAAGTAACCAATTGACACACACCCTTAGAATAAAACTTTATGATTTCTCGCTTCCCGACATATATTTTTTTCTGCTTCTAAGCTCACCACCGCTTGTGTATCCAGAGATACCAACTAACAATTAAGTAATATTTGTAATATTTATACATTTGTATAATAATATTTGTATTTAATTATATGGATGCAAACTGTACTTTATTGGTATCAGTGGACAGCTATTCAAATTACCTATCCTTTATATTAAACAATCTTTTATCAAAAAACGTTTGTTTTTCAAGAAAAAATCAATTTTAGATTTGGCAGGCGTGTCTTTGTTTTTATAATGTTTGACAAAAATTGGTATTTTTTTAGTGTTATTGTTGGTTTTCTCCTAAAATATTGCACCGATTATGATGTTATTACGGTAATTATATAGGTTAATTATACATTTTATTCAGAACAAAATTATTGAATAGAAAAAATTATATAAAAAATCTTACATATTATTTTTCTCTAAAAGTAACAGTTACTCCAAAAAATGATACTTTACATAAATGAAAGGTAATTCCATTACCTTTTCAACGATAATAATAACATATAGGCATCTCAAAAAGATTAGGAGAAATAGACATGAAACTTTCAAATTCCAAAGGCCTGTAACTTAGAAGCTATATGAGCTGGAGAAGAATTGTTGTTGATTTGTAACAAAAAATTTTAAAAATATAATTCACCATTTTTTTATTAAATAATATTATGCAGGTTGGCATCTCCATCCGTTGCCATGTTAACGAATTTCTTCCCAACTTCACCAAAAGGACAACAACAATTCAATGCGAAATTACACGTATAGTGTACATGTTTTTTGATTTTACGATTTTTGAGTGTAGTGGAAGAGTTTCAGTCTTGTAGTCTTTGTTAGACACCGAAACTGTAGCAGAACGAAGTTAGAAGAAGCCAAATGTCATTCAAAAGCCAGAAAATGCAAAATTGAAAACAAATCTGTTTGTTCGGTGGACGAACGGCAGCACATGTTTTGTTATTGTGAAAGAACAAAACGAAGACGAATTGCACCGTTCTTCTCATGGCCCGCTGTACACCACAAAATTTATCGATTCTCTCTTTCACACTTTATCTGCCAACCGAGTGCTCGATGAATCAACTCTTCTTACGCATCTTCACATACGAAGTCATACAGAATACCACAACCTTATGCAAGCCATACACGTTACAACCGTTGGTACAACATGGATAGCAATCAAGTTGTGTGTTTTGGCCACAAACGATACAACCTCTTTGTACAACTTCATTTTGCAAACAATTCATTTTGAGTAAAGATGACGTCTGATGTTATAAAATATATGTTAATAAAATGTTAATAATGTTAATAATATGTTATGTTAGTAAAATCACGCATTTCAGCTGAGTCTTCCATTTTTGTGTTGTTTACTCGGCAATTAAACTCCCGAATCTTGCCCACACGCGTGCTTCTCCCGCAAAGTCAAAATGAGAATGAAGTACCAAATCGCATGGCCAGCCCACAAACGTTACAATCTTGTATACAACCTGCTCAAGTTGTGCCAACGGTTGTAACGTCTATGGCCTGCTTTATGAACATCAAACACCATCAAACGCTGTTCGAGTCCAACCAATCGGTGTGCCCTGATCGATGTAGCTAATGTTGAAAAATACTCTGCGTTTAAATCGCCTTTGTAATCTCTTCATGATACAACCTCGTTGCCTTCAGACGGACGAAGTTTCCTCCAATTTAAAATTTTAAAGTGCTCTAGTGTTGAAAAAGCTCAAAATTCTTCAATCAACAACCGTTGTCACCATCGAATATTGTAAGTAAACTTAAATTTTTAACAAACAGCTAAACAAAAGTAGGACAGCGAAAAAATAAACTGGGAAAATTTTAAATCGGCAAGTAATCCATTGATTCTAGTGACAAGATCATCGAAGTTGCAATACTTCTTTAAACTGAAAACTCTAAAAGCTATCTTTATTAAAAATTGCAAATTAGTAGATCTCTAAGTTGTGTATTTATAATATATTAAATAAACGCAACTCTGAGTACTTCGCATTGGTTCTTCATAAATACGATTTAATTATTTGTTTATACAATTTAAGCAACAAACTTTCATCCATTTTTTCCTCCTTCCAACCTCTTCATTACTCTCTTCCTTATTCTTCACTTCAATTCTCAATGCTAACTCAGGCCTAACAAAAGACTGGAAACGCTTCCACAACACTCAAAAATCGTAAAATCAAAAAATGTGTACACGTGTAATTTCGCATTGAATTGTTGTTGCCCGTTTGGTGAAGTTGGGAAAAAATTCGTTAACATGGCAACGGGTGGAGATGCCAACCTGCTAACAATATTTAATTCAATTTAATTAATAATAATATGGTGAATAATTATATTTTAAGAAGTTTTTATTACAAATCGTGGGAAAAGGTATAAGGTTGTTTCTCTCAAGAATTGTAAGAACAACAACAACTTTTCTCCAGCTCATATAGTTTCTAAGTTACAGCCCTTTGAAATTTGAGAGCTTTACGTCTATTTCTCCTAATCTTTTTGAGATACCTATATGTTATTATTATCGTTGAAAAGGTAATCGAATTACCCTCCATTTATGTAAACTATAATTTTTTGATTAAGGGTGTGTGCCAGCCTCGATATAGAAAATTTTGACATAAGAAACTGAAATTTTCACGTGAGTGAGGTGAATTCAAACGTGAAATTTTTATGTAGCCCTGAGGGCTAGGTAAATTTTTGACAACCGTTGAATATTCTCTTCAGCGTCGAGTATTTCAAAATTATTTAAAAATGGAAAAGAAAATTAGGAAATCTTATATTATATTTATTATAAGATGTTGTGCTTTTAATATAATAGCTAGTAATAAAGGAAAATCCTTTTTTGATATGCTATGCCTAATTCTTTGTTTAATTTTGCAGACAATCTTGGAACTCAAAATTTGTTTCTGTCAAAATTTCATCCATGAATTGGCACAGCAAATAGAACAAAATTTTACTCACCCGAGTAAATTTATTTCAACATTACTTACCACTAGTAAAAAGTAGCAAATTGACACACACACTAACTGTTACTTTTAGAGAAAAATAAAATGTAAGATTGTTTATATAATTTTTTGTATTCAATAATTGTTTTTATGAATAAAATGTATAATTAACCTATATAATTATCGCAAAATTGAGAAATTATAATCTCTTACCTTTCTAGATGTACATATATATATAACATGATCGGTGCAAGATTTTAGGAGAAAAACAAAAATAACACTAAAAAATATTGGGACTACAAATAGAAACCCGCCGGTTTTTAATAAAAGGCGCCAGCAATAAATGGTGGTCACATGTGCCAGGTTAAAAACGTCACACAGTAAGGCTAGGCATCTGTCAACATTTCCACGTTATTACATTTGTAAATCCATCGGATTACCACTTATTCCGATCGATGACGCATGGGTTGGCTGAGCAGCCCTTCCGTTCTTTCGAAGAGGCTAAAAATTGGATCGATTTGTGGATCGTCTCAAAAGACGAACAATTTTTTCGACGAGGAATCCGTATGCTGTCAGAAAGATGGGAAAAAGCTGTGGCTAACGATGGACAGTACTTTGAAGAATAAGCCTATTGTCATATTTCCGTAATAAACTACGAAATTTGGAAAAAAAAAACGGCGATTTTCCATTTGTAGTCCCAATACCAATTTTTGTCAAGCATTATAAAAAAAAACGCCTGCCAAATCTAAAATTGAATTTTCCTTGAAAAACAAAGGTTTTTCAATAAAAGATTAGTTAACATACTATTTGAATAAAGTACAGTTTGCAGCCATAAAATTAAATACTTTATTATACATATATATATATTTTACATTACAAATATTAGTTAGTTGTTAGTTGGTATCTCTGGAGACACAAGCGGTGGTGAGTTTAGAAGCAGAAAAAAATATATGTCGGGAAGCGAAAAATCATAAAGTTTTATTCTAAATTGCTATTAAATAAAAATAATGATACCTAGTAATTTGCCAAAAAAAGGTGCCTGTAAGGATTTTGAACATATTCTATACAATTAATTAAGTGGACATGTGAATGTGATCATTTTGTGCTATGAAAATTCCATCTAAAACTCAATTGTCAGACACAAAAATCACCTGATTTGCTTTGTGTACGCCTCAGTTGTTCCAACCGCACCGTAAAGCGAAAAGGTATTGCAGGTCGAGATGCAACTTCTGTATACTATTTATTCTGCGGTATCGCACTACTTAACCGTTAAGTTTTGATCCTTCAAACGGTTCTTCATGCGTTCCTTTATCTGACTTCGTTTAGGAGATATTTGATATTGGTTAGCAATTATTCCTATGAATAACGGTCACAAAAATTAATGAAATTAATGAATGAAAAATTAATGAAAGAATTAAAGTAAATACGTATTTCTATTTATAGTTAAGTTTCACAAATTATTCGAATTAATGGAATTTCAAACTTTTATTGATATTTAATATTCCAAAATAATTCCAATAAATGTGTACTCTATAATAACTCTTTAATAACTCTATAAATTCTCAACTCAAACAATCAATACAATATTGGATCAATACAATTATTTTACTCCAGAAAAGGTCTTATAAAGTTCTGGATAAGTTATTTTACTAATTCATTAAATTTCAGTTTAATTAATTTCTTTTATCTTTAGTTTAATCTTACATTTAATCAGCACAATGTTAATTTAATTTATTTATAATCAAATTTATTCATATTTAATTTCATTTCAATTCAAAACCAGGGGAGAAAAGTAAAACAAGTCTACAAAAACCCATTTTTAAATATGTAAATGAGTTATTAAAATTTAAAGTTTTTAAATAAACATTTTAGAGAATAATGAATAGTTTTTAAAAACTCAACTCAAGAAAATTCTTAAAAGCAGACATAAAAAATAACACGCAAACTTATCATAAAATTAAAAACAACTCCAGTCAATTAACAATTATAAAGAATTTTTATATAAATGGACAAACATCAGCTACTGAAAAATATTTGATGCATATTAAAAGTTAGTGTTGGGAATTATCGAGTGATTCCAACTAAAATCGTTTGGAAGATATTTTCTATAGAAATCTTACCCCTGTAAATAATGAATATTTCTTTTGTGGATTTTACAGAGAATATATTTTGTTTTATAATAGCCAGGGCAACTAAATGACAGGAAGAATGGTTAAAAAAGTTTCGATTCGAAATTCCAAAATCGAAATTACTATTTAAAAATATTATAATTAATAAAAAATTCATCTAACAACCCACGACTGTTAGTTTTGCTAAAACAACAGCTATTTTTCATTATTTACACCCTCAACAGATATCGTAAAAATTTAAGGCAGGATTATTAACAATCGACTTAGCGCCAGGAAATAAATATTCCCAGAAATGTTGTTGATCTGGTAGCTCTTAAATAAAGTCTTCTCGCAAAATAATATTTATTCTAATCCATTTAAGAATAATTTTATATAATTTCTTGTACTAATTTTTATTCGGATTTTACTACCTTCACCAGTTTTCAAATGGAGACCGTTTCAGAACCTTCAACAAGTAATCTGGCTTTAAATACTAATGCTCCGGAATATTTCCGATGTTATAACCACTGCGAAGGCGTATTCAAGCGTTTGATAGGCCGTCAGGATCTCTACGATGTGGTGTTAGTAGTTGGCGATTCTGGCAAACGGTAAGGAAACCGTCCGTACTCTCTTTTCGAATTAACGTTAAATCTTTTCTATCTTTAGCATTTTTGCACATCGTTTGATTCTGATAGCGTCCAGTGATTATTTCTCTGCTTTACTAAGCGGGCCGATGCGTGAGTCCCAAGAGCGGGAAATAACTCTTCGGGATGTAGACGGGGATGCGTTGGAGCAACTGGTCAACTTCTGTTACACTGGAAGCCTAGAATTGCGAGGAGACACGATCGCGGTCTTGCTTACTACTGCAAATAATCTGCATTTGAAAGAAGTCGTCGAAGGCTGTTGTGAGTTCCTTCAGCGCCATCTACAGCCATCGAATTGTCTGGCCGTCAGTTTCTTCGCAGAGCAACTCAACATCGAAGCACTTCTGCACAACGCCAAGAAGTTCATCTGTAAACATTTTGATGAAGTAAGTGGGAAAAAACGAGGTTTTAACCACAAAAAACGCAAAAATACTTTATTCTGAAGAACATGTTTACGATACAAGAGACTTTATCCCGTTCATGTTCCGAATCTTTCGTATTTGTATCTGTTGTTGAATGGGCTTAGTAACTTTTATATTTGTATAATACTTATAATATTAATTGTTTATTTTTGTTTAGGTTTCTCTCCAACCAGAGTTTTTTCTATTAACTGCTAAACAGCTGAGTGAATTCATAGCTAGCAATGACCTCAATGTACCATCTGAAGAGTTTGTCTTTCGGGTTCTGATGAAGTGGATCGAATACGAACCAGAGAACCACAGGAAGCACTTCACAGAGCTTCTGGCTCAGGTACGATTGCCTCTGCTGTCGCCTACTTTCCTGGCCGAGGAGGTGGAGCCACTCTGCAATACAGTGGAAAGCCACAAATTGTTAGTAAACGCGCTTAACTCTCATCTACAGCTCACAAGTAATTCCACTCAGCTCATGAATTTGTTGGGCATCTACACAGAAGTAATCATTTTCTTCAAATGCTGATTCAAACTTAAATTCTTATGAACATTTCTATACTACTTAACAGGACCAGAATTTAGCAATCGCAGGCTACAATCTACTCACGAAGGTGTGGACCGAATGGATTTCTCCAATGAAATTCCATGATAACTTTAATGCTATTCTGATGGATGATAATCTGATCATGGTGGGTGGATCAATCCGTTACACACCGGTGAATACAGTCACGAGTTTCAACTTGCGTACAATGGTTTCTACTGAAATGACTCCATTGCAAGCGAGTCGACGGGGACACCGTGTAGCAATACTGAACGGCTCAATTTACGCGATCGGCGGCTTTGATGGATGTGATTATCTAAATTCAGTAGAGAGGTAAAGATGTACAATGCAATTCTGAGGTTAAAAGAAACAAATTTAAGAAGGTCAAATTTCAGGTGGGACCCCACGAGTGGAACATGGAGTTTTGTCGCTTCAATGAAAGATGCTCGCTTCGACCCAGGTGTGGCTGTTATGGATGGACATTTGTATGTATCTGCTGGCTACGACCTTAATCAGGAAGTTATGACGTCGGTGGAACGCTACGATCCCGTTGAGAACACTTGGAGATCGACGGCGCCAATGAAAGTGGGACGCATGGAACATTGTGTAAATAAGTTGAATCTGATTATAAAAATCAGCATTTTATTTAAATTCATTTTCCCATGCAGCTCGCAGTTCACAATGGCTACTTGTTAGCAATTGGTGGATGTAACTATAAATACATAGATGAAGGAATTCCCGTTGAACGCTATGATCCTCGCACAGATATATGGACAACGGTATTTTATCCATTGTATTCAATTTAGCACACTGTAAATGAGTCAGTATATCCTTCCAGATTCCCTATTCCCCGGCAATTTATGACTTTACAAGATGCGCTTCATGTGGTCCTGATCTATTTATTTTTAATAAATCCATCATTTATACGATAAGCAATGAAAGTAACGGCGACAGCCTGAAGCTACAGACATTTGCCGAATGCAAAGATAATTTACTATATGTCAGCGAGGTAGAGTGGGTTGCAATTCCATTCGAATTTAGACCACCAAGAAAGTGGATTAAGTAGATTTAAAATATCTATGTTTTCTGTTAGGATTTCTTTTGTTCGAGATCTGTTTCGTTAAAATAATTATTTTAAGTTTAAAGTGTTTTCAATATAAAGAAATGACTAATTTTAAGCTAATAGTCTTTTCTAAATAAATACACGTATTAAATAAATATTCTATAGTAGAATTATTGAACAATTGTTTTTTGCATGATTCGGCGTATGATTAAAATTCAATTACACTCAATTTTCGTTTGGCAAAAAAGCAATCTTAAGTTGAGTTTCTCGCGTTCAAAAGTAAGAGCGCTGTAAGCAGAATCCTTTGACTCGCCCACAAACGATCCTGCTCGAGGCGTACCAAACAGTAATATTGTTCTGACGAAAATCTTTTTTCTTTCCATTTTTGCATGTTCGCAAGTAGTTTTTTTGCATACTTATTTTCTTATATTTTTATACCCTACACCTGAAGGTTAACGCATAGAAATAGAGAAGATAGATATAGAAAAATATATATATTCTTCATCATCAGAAAATGTAACATGGTTTATTTCATATCAATACAAAGTTTTTGAACAAAATTGGGGCTCAAGAACAAAGAGCAAGTGAAGGCATGAAAAGTGTCATGCAACTTTATGCTGAAAATCAACAACAAAAATTAAAACATAAACAATAAGAACACCACAACAAAAATAACAATAATAATAAAAAAATAGCACCAACATCAAAATTAATAACACTGAAAGTACTACTAACAACCTCCTTGTAGTTACCACAACAATAACAACAAACAATCGGTGTTCGTAGTTAAAAAACAAACATGAAGACGAAGTTGAATCGTTAACGTCGAAGCAAAGAAAAAAAAAGAATCCAACGTTTACGATCGACCAAGGAAAAGAGGGGTTTCTGTCTTAGGGCCTTATTTCTTAACAACAACAACGAAACCAAACAATAGCCACTCCTGCGGTTAAACACTTAATACGCTGTTAAGAGTGTTTTTAAATCTAGGCTGCCCATGTTTAGGTAGACAATTGAAAATGCCACACCCACAAAATATTACAAGCTTTTCTATGGTCAATTGACTGAATGAAGGACTAAAGAACTGAAGTACTAAAAGGAAAACGCACTGAAAACTAACCTGGAACACTGTGTTCTGAGGTTCAAGAATCGAGGATCAAGCAACGGAGCAAACATAAAGTGTAAACAGATTGCATGAACATTTGTTGCCGACATTATCCTGAATTCATGTGCGAAGATTGGGGCAGCTGCCCGTAGCTCTGTAAAGAAACAGCAGCGCTGTAAAAGAGAAAACCGAAGATATTCTTCGTGCTTGTATTCTTGCTGGCTTTCAGCTCGTCAGCGTACACTGATGTTTGCATTGTGATGTTTCGGTTTTTATGCTTTATGAAAAGCATGCCATATATTCATAGTTTTCTAATAGGTTCTAATAAAGTAATCTATATAAAACCGAATTACTTATTAAACTTTAAATTGTGCTTTATTTTTGTATTCTAAAAAGAACTCTGAATGAGGTTAATTTAATCTTAACTGTTAATCTTAAATGTTATTAAACTTTATTTGCATTTTAAGCTAATTTAATTAAATTTGTCTCAAATGTTCATGCAATCTCTACAAATACGAGTATATGCTCGTTGCCCTTTTCATGTGGCGTATTTATAGTATATGGATTGTGTGTCATGATCTTGAACCCTCTTCCTTTGCGAACGACTGAATTTGGATCTAACCGTAGACGCACGTTGGGGTCGTTTTCGACCAAAATTCGATTTGAAAGTATTATAACTAATGGATTAACGGGAATAAGAAACTGAGACGTTTTGACTTTTAATTTTTTTGGAGTTTAAGCATAAATCTAGTAGTTTTACTTTTTAAGCTTTTTTTAAAAAAAAATAAATCGACAATTACAAATTAAGTATGCTAAGGGTCGTTTTCGACCCCAGTACAATAATGTTGATTTTATTTTATTAATTTCAATTAATAAGTAAAATCTTAGAGTTTAATTTGAACTCCATATTTTTTCTGGTCTGCCAGCAAAAAAAATTGTTAAAATTTAAAGAATTGCGTTAATTTCAGCTTACGTCAAAATTGTTACCGTTATTGGTTATGCGTAAATCAAGTGGTAGTATTTAGTTATTGTGTGAAACAATTATGTCGCGTCCAATAGAAGAATAAATTGCAAAATGATTGCAGAGGAAAGCGAAAGCGATGAATTTAATGAGAGTGATGAAGAATATGAGCCAAGCCAAGAGCAATTAGAAGAATACGAGGAAAGTGAAAGCAATTCTTCAGATGAAGGGAACTTGGATCCCCTGCAGTGGATTACCTTTTTACATCAAAATCCTCTTCAGTCAATATCACTTGAAAGATATAAATCTTACTGTATATTTTTCACAAAACTGGAATCAGGTCGTGCACAGAGCTGTTACGTTTTAAATTTACAATCTGGGGTAACGCGTTACTCAGCTTTACGTGTCAAAAACATCAAAGATTCTTTTCTGCTATTTTTCCCGGCTCCAATTGAAAATATTGTATTACAAAATACTAATGAATAATGCAAATGAAGAATGCAAATAATACAAAGGCGGAGAAAAGCACAGACCAATAGATCGAGATTTACTCCATGCATATTTTGGAGTTCTGCTTCTGGCCGGCGTATACGTAATTCATTGATGGAAATATATACTTCAAAGTATTCAAATTCAATTTCGTAGAGCATAACACATTCACAAAACATAGTGAATTTGTTTGATGCAAACTACGGACGTCCAATTTTTATAGAAATATTATGTCGAAAGAAACCTTCTTTCAAATTACGTCTATTTTACGCTTCGACAACCCATTCACTCGCCGCCAAAATATGTCTCTAAACGTAAAGTTTGGTCCGTTTCGCACACTTTGGCAGAGATGGGTCGAACTTCTGCCAATGTTCTATAATCCATGCGAATATGTAAAAGTTGATGAGCAATTGGGTTTCAACGGACGATGCTCTTTTTGTCAGTATATTCCAAGCAAGCCCGAAAGGTATGGCATTAAGTTTTGGGTGCTGGTTTGCTCAAAAACGTATTATGTATGAAACGTAGAACCCTATTTAGGCAAGCAACCAAGAGCTAAGCCAGAGCAAAATCAAGGCCAAAGAGTTGTCCTGGATTTGGTTGAAGGCCTAAAAGGCCAAAACATTGCTATGGACAATAACTGGAATGTTTGTCTGGCCTGCCTTGCAAAGAATAAATAAATATTTTTACTCTTTTTCTCTGTTTTCTCTAAAAGATTTATTAATTTGGACAGAAATGATATGAGGGGTCGAAATCGACCCAAACGTATGATTCTTAAGTTTTTTCTACCGTGCGTCTACGGTTAAATGCACATTGAGTAATCACCAAACCAAAAGTATTTTACATTTAAAGTTAAACTAATAACTAATTTTAAGAAAATATTTTATACTAAATAAATACTCTTAATTAATAATCTAAAGTGGACTTAATAAAAACCTGTTGTTTCGTTTTCATTTGAGTCAGTTAAAAAAGATTAACTATGAAACAATGACTGAGGCTAACAGAATTATATAACAATCACATGCGATTTAATCGATTTGAAAATTAATCTTGAGAACTTTGATTAGCTATCACTGTAGAGTACAGTTGTGGCTGCTATTTGACAAAAATATTAATATTATATCGGCTTGGAAGAGAATAAAATTAATTTAATCCTGTCGAAGAACAGAATTATTTTAAGCAAAGCGTGTAAAGCCTTGAAACAACTCGGTTTTTATGAACTCGAGACTTTAATAAAAATAATAATATTGATATTAATAATAACTAATAGTAATAATAATAATAATAATAACTATAAATAAATAACAATAAAAAATTATAATAAAAAATAATAATATTGATAATGATAATGACAATGATAATGGTAATAATAATGATAATAATAATGAGAAATGATAATGATAAATAATAGTGGTCATTTGCCAATATATTGTATTATTTACGATATAAATAATTCGAAATTTTTAAATTGTAGTTTACTTTTATTGATGAAGTATATTAATAAATTAATTGAACCAAATTTTTACAATTATTATCTGTGCATTAGAAATCTCTATTTTGTTGTCGGATGTTTCACTTTCTTTAGAAATTGTTTACTTGCGATAATCACATCGCTTTTCGAGAACTTTTTCTGCCGCGTCACGATTCCGTAGAGAAGGTAGAATTTAATCGTGGTTCACGTATTCTCGTGGTGGGGGATGCTTTTCTTGCAGACGAATTAAATTCACACAAAAATTTTCAGAAAATGATGTGATTTATTGAATTTAATTTTTTTTCTTTATAAACAGTTTTTCACGATATATCTTTTTTTTATCAAAATAGATTTTTTAATGGGAAGTTTTTTAAGTGGTTTAATATTCTTTATTTGTTGAATTGACACTTTTTTCTCTTCGATTCTTTACTGTCTCAAATTTTTTTTTCATGATTTTTTTTTGACTTCCCGTAATAGAAACTTTTGTCTGGCCAACTCCACCGACGAATGCTCAACCGTTAACTGATGGAGCTGCATAAAATTGTTCCTGGAGGACCAACACTACATGATACGAAGAAACACGAAACTCGTCCTCTTCGAACTCATCCTCGGTTTCCTTGTCGTCGAACAAAAATTTATCAATGAACTCTTTTAACCATCACATGAAATGAAAGAGATGCTGATAGGAAGAGAGAGAGATTTAGAGAAAGGGTTGAAAAGTGAGAGAAGAAAGAGAGAATGGATTGGTGAGCGATAGAGAGAAAGAGGAAGGGAGGAAAAAGAGAGAGAATTTGTGTCATTAAAACGAGAGTGTGTATAACAGTTGGAAGGAAGCGGAAATGAAACTAACGAAACGCACGTGGTTTGGCCCACTGATAAGCAGAGAGAGCTACCAACTGATAACAAAGGTCAGGGAAATCAGGTGACAGATAACAGTTATGCGAAGGTTTGTACGCCATACAGCACAAGAATGGCGAGGAAAGATAAAGCGAAATGGAGAGAAAGTACACAGACTGGACATCGAGATAAGAGAGCCATATTTTGAGAAATAAAATAACTACGAAGTTGAAAGCCAAATCTTTGAAACAATTATAATATTCAGAGATATAATTATATATTTTGTACCTAATATTTATAAGTATAAAAATGAAAGGTCTGACTCACTCACTTCCCATCATCGCACAGGCTAAACTCTTGAACTCAGAAAGGTGAAATTTTGCACAGAGGTTTCTTTTATAATGTATGTAAGGAAGAAGGAAAGATTTTTCCATTTTTACTTCTAAGGATTTCAAAAAGGACAAAGGCATAATTTTTTTGTTAGCAATCAAATATGGATTTTCTTTTTTCACGAAAACATCTCGTGTATAAATGCCTAAAAAACGTTTTCAGGATTTTCCTAAATTCACCAAGGACATAATTTGGTAAAAACACACCTAATGACATAGTAAAATAAAACGAAGCATGTTATGAATTTTTGTCATGTATCAAAGAATGTATTACAATATATTACTAAAATTACAATATATTACTGAAATCATAAATAAATAAATAAAAAAAAAAATAAATTTAATAATGACTATTGAAATTGAATCACTAAAAATAAGTGGTACTATGGTGCCTCACACTGGTATTACTGGAGATGGAGCCTGTTTGTTTCGGGCATTTTCTTATGTATTGTACAACACACAGGTGATGGCCAGAGAAGTACGCGAAGAAATCGTTGCTTATATGGTGACCAACTGGGATGTATTTGCTATTCTATCCTACAACAGAAACAAGGACAATTACTCCAGTACCGCTAAATACCACGTTGACATGACAGGCCTTCATACCTTTGGTGGTTTATGAGATCTAGAAGCGGCAGCGCAACTCTATCCGTGGATATCTGTAGTATACTGCAGGTAAGTGTTTGGAATTTACAGTCACCGTGAGCTGCACATTTCGGTACTGCAGGTAATCGTGTGGGACGACTACGCTTTCCACATGATTTGTCACGTGGGCATTTCGATGTGTACATATGCAGTGAAGTTGCTGCGACAATATCCGAACCCGCCTTTTCTTCTTCAATTCGCCCTGTCGTTGCCAAGAGAATAATTAAAAGAGGTGAAGTGAACTCACGAACTTAACCGGTAGGAGCTCCAGTAATGCTACTGCGAAATCTTAATCCGTCAAAGTTGTGCAATGGCACAAGGTTGCGTGTGAAAGCATTACACAAAAATCTGGTAGAGGCGATTATATTTACTGGCTGTTCTCGAGGTGAATCAGTTTATATACCGCGGATACCACTTATCCACCGTCAGATTACCCTTAGGCAAGACTGCTTTTCACATGGCAGTTTTACGTCGCCTGCTCGAGAGTGAGCTAACCTAACAGCTTGGTTGTGCTAGCAACTGATGGCAAAACCTCTAATTTAGTGTATAAAGATGTACTTTAATTAAAACTAAACATTAAAACTAAACTAAAAAACATTTCTAATATTGTACAATAAAAAATTAAATGTACAGCCTCCGCTTCTCGAACTTCAAGTGTAACGAGTTTAACTCCGCTGATGTTGCTTTTGTTGCAAATCCTTGAGAAGAACTCTTTTTCAAGCACTTTTCCGCCCACTAATTATATAAAACTCGATTACAGGAGAACGAATAGAGATATTTTCATCAAATTTGGCACGAATATCTCTGTCATCATAAGCTATTTGAGATTGAAGAGGAAAAAATTAGACCATAGCCACGCCTAATTTTTAAGTAAACGTGTGTAGGGTATATGAACTTCGGCCAGGCCGAAGGTTCGTCGTCGTCGTTAGGCGGCGCTTTTCAAAATTCCTTCAGTGCTGTTTTTTGATGTTGGTAAATTTTTTGTTTGGGTCAATTCATACTGTGTAAATTTTTGAGTAAACATTTTAATAATGTAAAGGATGGATAATTCCTAGTATACATATAAATCTATTTTTTAACACTGTTAATTTCAATAATAAAAATATGACAATTTGTCATACAAACTTCTTCCTTTAATCTAGCAGATATGAAAAACGAAAGAAACGGTTTTTTGTATCTCGGTTTTATTTTTTGTGTGCTTGTTTGCTTTTATTGTTACGCCAGTAATTTAATTCCCATTAAAATCCTGCATGACGCAAGCTCAGAGAACTGAAAACTTGTTGAAGTGGATGTAATCCTAAACAAGAATAAAAGAGATGAAGTGAAATTTTGTGAAGTACACTCAACTCTCGTTTTCCACGCATTTTTTTTACACGATTTCGAAACAACACGGTCAAAAAACTGGAACCGATCCTCCTTTTTTACACGATTTCATTTTTTCTACACGATTTTCAAAATAGGTTTCCTTTTGAAACTCTTTACACAACTTCCACTCTTGCGTCTAAAGAAGCGTCATGGAAGCGAAGACGTAGATGAAGACGAAATTCCACAATTAACAGCTGAATTAATTCGCGAGGGTTTGAAATTTGGCACAAGTATGGAAGAACATTTTTTCATCCATGATCCCAACCTAGAGCGTGCCTCAAAAATTTCAACGTAATGTGCAGATGTGTATGGCCGTGTATCAGGAAAATGAATAAGCACCTTAAAAAGCCAAAAACCCAGCAACGTATTACAAATTGTTTGAAAAGGCTCGATTCAAGGTCGATTGAACTTTTCAATATATCTAGTGATTCCAATCAACACTATTTAAACTAAATAAATAATTAAATATGTAATTTAAGCAATTGCCTGTGTTAGTTTTTGTAGTCGTAATCGTATTCTTTTTTATGGTATTTTTAAATATGAGCAAATATTTAAATATGAATAAATTTATTTGCCAAAAGTGATCTTCGTTTTCTTTTTTACACGGTTTTTCAAAGAAAATTTAGCATTTTTTGAAACAACACGGTTTCTTTTATTTGCGGAACGAATCCTCTGTTTTCCCATAAGCTATGTATATTTTTTTACACGATTTCTTTTGCACGGCTCCTCGCTGGAACGTATCTACCGTGTAAAACGAGAGTTGGGTGTATTTATTACATTTACCTGAGGACTGCGCAAAATTGTTGTCCAGGTTGATTTTGAATCAACGAAATTATTCTCTTCATTTTTAGTAAAAACTAGAGTAACCCTGCCCGCGTTGCTGGACAACATAATAACATACGTTTACGTCTTTGTATTAATAATTAAATTTTCTAGAAGGAATAGACATTTTCCTGAAAAAGAAGTGCAAAATAATATAAATTTTTTAAAGTGAGAACATCAAAAAGGAAAAAATTTATTGCAGAGCTTGGTGGTAAACGACATTTTTAGTATTGCCATTTCCACAAAGACAACGGCTTCCCAACACGTGAACATGCAACATACAGTTGACCGTGTGAAAATACAGGAAATTCTAAATTTATTCCGCAAACTTGTATTCGTAGAAATTTTTCGATGTTTTTTTATAAACCATCAGTGAAAGTAGACCTTTCCAACGCATGTACTCGTTTGAAAATCGGTTGAGTGGTTATCGAGTTATAAAATCACGAACATAGGACAACTTATTTTTATATATATAGATATTCTGTTTTAAAGTTTCAAGTTTTAATGTTAACCATATGAAATCATGAACAGCAATGAACATTTACATAATTCTATGAATTGACAGCTTATTTCCAGAGAACTTGTCAAAAACAAAATAAAATTCAATGCAAATAAAAACGCATACGACGACTAAAAAACAAAACAAAGTCACAAAAAAAAACTTATAATAAAAATGAAAAATCTAAGAAGGTTATAGAAAGGATGAGGGATGTGCAAAAGGATGAGTGAATAAATGAATGAAAGGGTGAATGTGCAGAAGGATGGACGAATGGGTGAAACGAATGAATTGAATCATTCAGAACAGACATGTTTTTTCTGTGTGCTCTATACTTTTTCACTTTGCTTTATGATTTCGTATTTACAACGTCGTGTACACTATTCATTGTACAATATATTATTCATAGTGATTCATTCATTACTTTCATTATTAATTATTTTGTTTATTAACTTATTATTTCTAAAGGTTATTTTATAAGCTTTAATTAAGGGCAACGCAGTATTTCAACCTCCTTTCTTTACTCCACTCATCCTCCTCCAGTCCTGTCTTGTTCAATATTATGAACAAATGATTGACATCTTTTTTTATTTGGTCTCCTTTTTTGGTGAGTTTTTTTAATTAGCTGCCACAGCAATAAAAATAATGACAGTTCTGCAACAACACACATTGATGTGTTGTTCAAATCAACTCGCAATACCAACACCATTTATGACCGACGTTTCGCCACATCCGTCAGGAGCACGGAATTGGACAACTAATGAGAGCAACAACAGAAGAGCAAGAACAATAATAATAATAACAACTACTACAAGAATAGCAAAAGTTACGACTTTCTGGTTAAAATAGAGTCCTTAACCCTTTGAAGACAATTGTTGCTTATAAGCAACTTTTAAATCTACGGCTCTAAAACTTTAAATTGGAGTCCCTGATTTATAACGGTAAATTGCATACAAAGATCAATCTTTTTTTAGCAAAATGACACAAGAGTAAACGTTCTAGTTCTGTTGGTTTTTTCATTTTTTTAAGTTATTCAATGCAACTTAAGTAAGAAACAACACGTACCAACAAGGTGCCGCGGAAAATAATTTTTTATAAATATATATGTAGATAATAATAATAAAATTAAGCTAAAATAATAACAAAACTAAAATTGACACTATGTCTCAATATAAAGGTAAGTTATTTTATTTATGAATTTATTTGGAGCCAAGGTATTGACTTTAGTGAAATGTGACTTTGGTGTTGCTTATAAGAAACATTTCACAGGACCTCCTAAGAAGGACATATGGCTTTGAAATTTTATAAATTGTTTGCTTAGGGGTAAACAATTTTGACACCACAGGTCTTAGTCCTACCCGTATAACGTATTCAAAGAATTGATATGCCGACTAAAATATATGTACAATGCCTATACAAATTCTTCAACAGCACGCTATGCTCGGAACGTAGATCGTGCCAGCGCTTTACAAGGCTTAGACACCGAAACCAAAGACTACAAGACTGGAAACTCCTCTTATTTCGTGAGAGAGTTCAAAAAAATGTCCATCCGCGTGTTCACATACAGTATATCTGAATTTTATGGAGAAATTGTCGACATGATACAAGCTAGAACAGGCCATCACAAAGCATGATTTCTGAAAAGGTAAACCGTTTTGCTTTGTTACCACACCTCCACAAAATGATGGGGTGAGTTAGTGGCAGGGATACCAATGACACAACTTTATTACTAATTATTTTTTGGTTTTAAATAAACATTAATAGAAAAACTACTTTGCATTTATGAGTTCTCGAGGTTTTGACGATTTCTAAGCTGTTTAGAAATATTAAAAAGTAATGTAAACTTATTTGTTTTTGTAATTCTTCATTTTTCTTTTATTTAAATTAAAATGTGTTAACACAAATAAATTTACACGTCATTAAATTCAATTAAAATTAGTTAAACATAAACAAATTCCCAATTCATGCATTTAAAATTAAATTCATTTAAATTAAAGACCAAAAGAACTAAAATCACAATTAACTAAATATTAAACTAAATCACACATTAATATTCAACAAACATGTTGAATACGTTGGCATCTCTTTCGGCTAAAAATACGCGTGGTAGGTTAAAAACAGCTGACTAAAGGCCCAACCATGCAATGCATATGCATGCTATGCATGAAAAGAGAGAAACTACGAATACACTGAATCCCATTTGCGCACCCATGAACATGCATGCTCTGCACATGCATAGTTTCGTCAAGTTCGTTCTCTCTCTTCTTGCATAGCGTGAATAAGAATATGCGGTCTGGATCATACTTTCCGTAACAAGCAACGGAAAAAGAGTTACCACCGCATACGAATTTGCAACTTAAATTTTTGCAACCTAAAATTTTATTTTTTTTATTTAGTGGTTTCCTATTGAAAAGTCCCAGAAAACTATTAAAAGTTATAAAAAAAATACTACATGACTGTCTTTAAGAGCTGGGCCACAATACGGCAGCGACAGTGTCAGTGTTTCTCTCACCATGCAAACCTTAGAGCTGGGCCACAATACGGCAGCGACAGTGTCAGTGTTTCTCTCACCATGCAAACCTTATGGGAAAAAACACTGCCGAGTAGGGGAAAAATTATAGACTCTAGTCCGGCAGTGAGCAGTGAAATTAAAATCCTCTCATTTTTTGGATAAAAGTGTTGCAACCCTTTTAGAAAAAATCTCACTTATTCTATAGGAATGAAACAAAACAAATACTCAAATAAATACAAATGTGAAAACAAATGACAAATGACAGCTAGCGCTGCGCGCTGCCACTGTTTTCATTGTAGGCTGACAGCGAAAGTGAGAGAAACACTGACACTGTCGCTGCCGTATTGTGGCCCAGCTCTTATGGGAAAAAACACTGCCGAGTAGGGGAAAAATTATAGACTCTAGTTCGGCAGTGAGCAGTGAAATTAAAATCCTCTCATTTTTTGGATAAAAGTGTTGCAACCCTTTTAGAAAAAATCTCACTTATTCTATAGGAATGAAACAAAACAAATACTCAACCAAATACAAATGTGAAAACAAATGACAAATGACAGATAGCGCTGCGCGCTGCCACTGTTTTCATTGTAGGCTGACAGTGAAAGTGAGAGAAACACTGACACTGTCGCTGCCGTATTGTGGCCCAGCTCTAAAGTTTTTAATTAATTTTATGCAACATTAAACAATTTCTTCAGTTTTGAGGAGGCGTACTACGCGATTCTCAACTTTTCATGTGAGGCTAGGCAACCCTTAAAAGCAGAAGAAAACATATGTGGTGCTTTTCTGAACTATGAAACAGCTGTTTTAATTGCTTTAAATTTCATGCAATGCTTGGTCGTTCTACTGATGCATGGAATGAATAGCTTGCTTTTCGTTGAGCTCTCTCATAAAACTTAACATGCATATGCATTGCATGGTGAATTTTAACTTCGTTTGGCCGTGGTTATGCTATCGAGTCAAGGTTTATAGAATAGAAGGTTACGCCAGTAAACAAAGAAAAGTGGTCTCGTTCTGCGCATCTACGTCAATAAGTATTTCTAAAATCACTAGGGTCACAACACACGGTACAAATGCCAAACTTGAAAAGTCGTATGAAGAAAAGTTGAAACAGGTTTAATGTTACTCGAACGCTCCAATTTTGTTGTTGCTTTTTTGTTGTCGTAGTTTTATGCGGTAACTCCAGCAAAAGCAACACTTTTTGTCGTTCTCGTATATTTTCAGAGTTACATGCCTTTGAAATTTGGAAATTACGAGAGTGTATCTCTTCAACTATACAAAATACTTACATGTTCTTCGTATCGTTGGAAAGGCATTTAAAAGACCTTTCATTTGTGTAAAAATGTATAATTACTGTAATAATTACTTTATGCAAAAATGTAAACTGTATAATTAACCAACAAAAACTTAAGCCTTTACGCTTAAGCTTTAGTACTTTACGTTTAGCATAACCTAATTTTGTGCACGTTATATAAATTAAAAGGTAAAAAAAATAATAAATTTACGTACCCATATTAATTTGCAACTCATTTTTAAAGCAATTTACATTAAAATGATCCTGCACATGTCTGCATGTTTGGTTTTGAATTATTTTTTTCGCTGGCAAAACTCCCACCAAATTTTTGATAAGCGAACAACTGATGGAAATTTGAAAACCCTGACCACTAACATTATTGCAAAAATTCACAGAGCACTTCATTATTGGTATTATTCAATCACCAAAATTTTACATTAAAAATTATTGTTATAACCGGTGTGCAGGCGCCTCGAAACAAAATTTCAATACAAATACTTATTGACGTCATTTGACGTCCCTGTCAAACGAAAAAAACTAACGGACCTGCGCGTGGCGTAACCTTCTTTTTATAAACCTTGCTATCGAGTTTTGCTTGGCAAGTAGGATTTTTTTTTGTTGTTTTGTGTGTAAAAGAGAGAACGGGATATTTTTCTGTTCTCAACATCACTCTCTCACACCGAGCACGAAAACTCGGTCTAGCGTACACCGAGGACACCGAGTAAACCGGTGTTGCTTAATCTCAATATTCACAAGAGTACTGAAGAGTGGAATGGAGTGAAAAAATGGTATTAACTGATAAATCTATCAAGTATATTCCTGTGATTATCGTTCCAAAATATTAGGACTTAATATATGTTAAGCAGATTTCAAATAATATAAACATTTAGTCCTCCATCGCGTCGAAAACTACACCGCAAATAACACGTTTTCTCATTTGTGTAGTAAACGGGTTGCTGTTGAAGGTGAGAACAAATATATGTACATATTTGAAGAAAGCAAGCGTGGATCAAGCACAAGCGTAACCACTCTTTTTGCACGGACTCCGATCACAAAAATGAGAGTAATTTCCCACCAAGTTTTGCTCGATAGCATAACCACGGGCTTTTACTTGCAAAATATTAAATATTGTGCAACGCGGACGGTAGTCTTTGGCAAAGACTACAAGACTGGAAACTCCTCTTATTTCGTGAGAGAGCTCAAAAAAATGTCCGTCCGCGTGTTCACATACAGTGTATGTGAATTTCATGGTGAAATTGTCGACTTGTTACAAGCTAAAACAGGCCAACACAAAGCATGATATCTGAAAAGGTAAACCGTTTTGCTTTGTTACCACACCGCCACAAAATGATGGGGTGAGTTAGTGGCAGGGATATCAATAACACAACTTTATTACTAATTATTTTTTTGGTTTTTAAGTAAACATTAATAGAAAAACTACCTTGCATTTATGAGTTCTCGAGGTTTTGACCATTTCTAAGCTGTTTAGAAATATTAAAAAGTAATGTAAACTTATTTGTTTTTGTAATTCTTCATTTTTTTTATTTAAATTCAAACACAAAAAAATTTACACTTCATTTGTTTAAATTAAAATTAGTTAAACATAAACAAATTCTCAATTCATGCATTCAAAATTAAATTTATTTAAATTAAAGACCTAAAGAACTAAAATCACTATTAACTAAATATTAAACTAAATCACACCTTAATAATCAACAAAACATGTTGAATACGTTGGCATCTCTTTCGGCTAAAAATACGCGTGGTAAGTTAAAAACAGCTGACTAAATTTGTGAAATGAGCAATTTTTATGAATTTTAACTTCGTTCTACTTGCAAAATATTCAATATTGTGCAACTATATGAATTGAAAAAGCTTTCATGTACATTTCTAGATCCATGCGTTGGTTTTAAAACTGGCTCCTAGGTCTTTTTTACGTATTTGAAAAATCATATTTCTGGCTTATTGCTATGAAGAAGAACAAGAGTTGCATTCCTCTCTCAAAATATTTTGTAAACAAATTCCCGGACTGTCAAAATTCGTTCCCGAACTGTCAAAATTACATGCGTTTTGTTTTTGTAATCTACACCACCCAAGCCTGATTTCACCAACACATTCAAAGCGAAAAAAGAGTTTCCAGTCTTGTAGTCTTTGGTCTTTGGTAATCTCTTCATGATACAACGTCGTTGCCTTCAGCAGAGATAATGAGATAGGAAACTTCTAAAAAATGCAACTCTGGTTGTCAAATCGTGTATTCGTGGTTGTGTAATTGTATGGTAGTATTTGTGAAAACTCGATAATTGATGACGTTTTTGCTTAGCAACTCACCACCATTAGACCCAAACAAATAAATTTAGCTTGGCAACCCACCACCATTAGACCCAAACAAAGTGTTCAGTTTTTAATTTATACAGCACGTTTGACATTTGTCAGAGCCTTTTGTTTTGAGATACCAATTTACTTATATACTCAAATCAATGAATGAGCTTATGAAAGTTAGATATTTACAAATACACTACTTAACAATCACTCGCTCTTAATAATCGAGTGATAACTTCAATTTGTAATGTAGAATGTTATATGTACATTGAATGTAAAATACGATATATTTTAATTTAAATATTATCTGAACAATTTCACGCTTGTAAAAAATAAAATTAAGTGCGAAAAGCCAAATATTTTGTTAAACAGAAACGTTTTAATATACTTTACTTTTAATCGAAATTTAAAACATGTCTTTTATGCTTAATAAACTCTCAAGTACAACAAATTAGTTTGGATTACTGAGAAAAGAATTTTCTTAAGATCTGGAATATTGGAAAATTGAAAGAAGTTATACACATATTGTATTGTTTTACTCATTTGTAAACATATTTGTTTTACTTAATTTGCACTTTCAATCTCAATAGTTACAAAAAATGCTTGTCAAAAAGATTTAGAAATATATAACCTAAAAAACACGAAAAGCAAATAGGTTGTTAAATTTATGTAAATATATAGGCAAATTAAAGTTGGTGTTGGCATATCTATATATTTAATTCACCTCATTATTACATTCGATTTTCTGGTTTGCAAACTTCAAACTTTTTTGTTCACTTTGGTACTTAAGTACTGCTGCTAGTTTGCTACGGTTTAACCAAGAAGTTGTTTTTTTTAGTTGAAAGATACACTAGTACGTTCATATATGCCTAATTTATTAACCATTGTTGTAATTAAGCTTTCCTTTTCATTTTATCAACAAATTTTTAATTTTATTTAAGTGCAGTTTTTCCTACTACCCCTTTTACGCAACTTCGTACATTTATAATTAAATTTGGTAATGTGAATAGAAACGCTGTTTCGTGACGTCATTAAATTTTTCACCTCAACTAAATTTTTTAATTCAAGCAACATTTTGTTTGTTTTGATGTTTTTTTCTCTATTTCAGAAAAATTTGTTGATGAATGAAGCTCAAAGTATTTTTATATTACAAAAAACCACATACAAATACTAACACATATGCGTTTTTTATTTATTTATTGTTTTAGTTTCTGTAACCCTTTGCTTTAGCCTTTATTTTCGAATAAACGCACACAACATTCGCCACAATTGCATTTTAATTACAACATTTACTTCTTCGTTTATTTCTTTTATGCTTAAGATTAATTGTAATATAATAAATTTTAATTGTAATAAATAAAAGTTAAATGCATTCCGTAACTTTTACTGCAACGGTTGTCGTGTTATGGACAGGAACAAGTGTCAATGTCAAGGACATTGATGTGGTCTTTGGCGGAGGTCACTTCTCAATACAAATTCTCACCTTTCTCTGGACAGCTCTTGTTAACTGCACATACATATATTCTGAAATAAGTAGATAAATGAAATCTGATCACATTTCAGACAATTACCCTGTTTTTAATTGTACATGTTTAACTATTACCTTGTTCTCTTCCTTACTCCGCATTAGATGAACACTTCGTTCGACTGTAGCAATCCATCTTGCGATTCCTTCGAGACGTCAAGACGTTCTTCTTCTTGGTCGCTTGGTATATGCCTTAGACAAGATGCCACAATAGTTTCCAATCATTGCTAAGTGGATAAGAAACAACTATTGTATTAAAAACATTTTAATAATATTGAATTTGCTTCACGTTTCCACTACAAATATCTATTATAAACAAATAATTTCAACTTACGGAATTCACTTCACACTTGCAGTACACTGAGCTGTTGATGTTGTTATACAATTAAGTAAACTCTTGGCACTCGTCGATCTTCATCACAAATGCAACCTTTGCATTTAATTTACTTCTCCTTGTCAATGTGGTTTTACTTGTTCTTTTTTTTAGAACCGATGATATTTCGCCTAACAAAACTTCACACGGTAGCAATGGATTGTTAGCACTGGCCTGCTTTCTCCGATAATTGTCGTCACTCGAATATCAGCTTGGTTAATATTATTTTACACACAATCGTGGATCTCAATCATCAATATTTTCGTCTGTTCAATAGCGATGTCGATAGCTAGTCAATTATAAATATACTGCCTTAGAACTGTTTTCGTACCACGCACACACTTTTATACACAATTTATTTTAATATCTATTAATTTAATGCGCTTATTAATTCAATTTAATTCAATAAACAAAAATGCTTGCCCGATTCCTTCAAAAACTTCTGTAAATGAACGAAACGTCATTTAAAATGTCATAAAACCATGACGTCTTATGGTGAATAACACGGATACTATACGTGTAATAAATTTTCGTTTTATTTTGACACATTTATTGGCGGGAAAAGAGTTTCCCATCTCATTATCTCTGGCCTTCAGCAAGATCGGACGAAGTTTCCTCCAATTTAAAATTTTAAAGTGCTCAAGTAGTGTTGAAAAAACTCCAAATTCTTCAATCAACATCGAATATCGTAAGTAAACTTAAATTTTTAACAAAAAGCTAAACAAAAGTAGGATAGCGACAAAAATAAACTGGGAAAATTTTAAATCGGCGAGAAATCGGTAGATTCTTATGACATCATGGAAGTTGCAATATTTCTGCTCTAAACTGAAAACTCGGAGCTATCTTTATGAGAAATTGCAATTTAGTAGATCTCTAAGGTGTGTATTTATAATAAATAAAAGCAACTCTCTGAGTACGCATTGGTTCTTCATCAATACCATTCAATTATTTTTTTATACAATTTAAGCAACAAACTTTCATCAATTTTTTCGCCTTCCAACCTCTTCAATATTCTTTTCTTTAAGGCAATGCATACAAGGTTTATAGAATAAAAGGTTGCGCCAGTAAACAAAGAAAAGTGGTCTCGTTCTGCGCATCTACGTCAATAAGTATTTCTAAAATCACTAGGGTCACAACACACGGTACAAATGCCATACTTGAAAAGTGGTATGAAGAAAAGTTGGAACAGGTTAAATGTTACTCGAACGCTCCGATTTTTTTGTTGTAGTTTTATACGGCAACTCCAACAAAAGCAACAGTTCTGGTCGGTCTCGTTTATTTTCGGAGGTACAACCCTTTGAAATTTGATTGATGAAAATTACGAGAGTATATCTCTTCAACTATACAAGATACTTACATGTTCTTCGTATCGTTGAAAAGGCATTCAAAAGCCCTTTCCTTTGTGTAAAAATGTATAATTACTGTAATAATTACTTTATGTAGAAATGTAAACTGTATAATTAACCAACAAAAACTTAGGCCTTTACGCTTAAGCTTTAGTACTTTACATTTAGCATAACCTAATTTTGTGCACGTTATATAAATTAAAAATTAAAAAAAATAATAACTTTACGTGCACCATAATAATTTGCAACTCATTGTCAAAGCAATTTACATTCAAATGATCCTCACAGATGCGTGTATGTTTGGTTTTGAATTCTTTTTTGATAACCAAACAACTGATGGAAATTTGAAAACCCTTATCACTAACTTTTCCTACATTATTGCAAAAGTTCACAGAGCACTTCATTATTGGTATTATTCAATTACAAAAAAAATTGTACATCAAACATTATTGTTATAACCGGTGTGCAGGCGCCTCGAAACAAAATTTCAATACAAATACTTATTGACGTCATTTGACGTCCCTGTCAAACGAAAAAAAATAACGGACCTGCGCGTGGCGCAACCTTCTTTCTATAAACCTTGCAATCAGAGGTAATGAGATAAGCATTGAACACAATCGGAGCAACAGGATAAGCAACATTTCCAGGCAACAAGAAATTCCATGGCGTTAATTATAATGGCTGGGCAACTGTTGCTCAGCAACAAAAATGTCATATGTCAAATTCTTAATGGTGGTGTAACACTAGGCCACTTGAGGCCGCCTTAGAAAACCTTCAACTGTTTTTTACATTTTCTCCAGCATCCCTTTTTAGAGGATTTTCCATTTCTTTCAGCAATTGATAAATATTTTGAGTAATTTTTTTTAAATAGGAATGCCGTATATTTTCATATTTCAGAAATAAATTGCTTGTAATAGCAATAATAAAAATTTCGTTAAATATTAACTTAAATAAATTGGCGTTAAGGTGCCTAGTGTGACACCCCCCAAAATGCAAATTGTCAAATTTTACATGACAGAATGTAAACAAACACACCGAAGAAGAACAAGAATGATTCTGTTGCTGTCAAAATTAGAAATTAGCAACAAACTGGAAATCAAACTTTTTTCTCGATCTCCATAAGAGCCCATGTAAATTTGACAGCTAAAAATGTTTCTTGTATCCTGTTGCTCCGATTGTATTCAACGCTTAAGCATAAACCACAACCAAGGCTACAGGCTACAAGATACAAGCGGCATCTGTCAAAATTACATTGTCCCTTATGGGGAACAAGAAAAAAACATTGATTTCCAGTACCGCTACGTATCTGTGGTTAGCCGCTACGCATCTTTCAGTTAGCCGCTAGCCTTCACGCCGCTTGCAGTCGAACAAATTCTTCTTCTTTTATGTTTGTTTACGTTTTTTGACAGATATTATTTCAAGGGAACATTTTACCATTATACACTATATAATAAGTTATATTTACTATTTTAGTTCATATGTCTTTTGCTTATTTTAGAAAAGTTGGAGAGAAAATAATTTGACTCGCAATGCAATTTTTTTTCGTTTCATTGAATTTTAATATTATACACAGATGGCAAAATATGTATAAAGTTTAGACTATAGAAGTTCACTAGAAATATGAAGCAATATTGTGATTATATTATCTTAACTGCATGCGAAATGTTTATGTAAAATTTTACGCAGTTCTGAACTAAACTCCTTCCCTTTTCCATATTTTTACACCAGTAATAAAACACAAGTGCCAAAAAATTGGTGTTTGAAAGGAAAGTATGTTTCGTAATTTCCACTTTTCTCGGAAACTACAAAACATAGATCCTTCCGGTTTGAAGCATTCTCTCTAGAATTGATTAGAGAATTTTATGGTAGGAAAAAAATTCATACTTAATACCGTACTTTTAAAAAAGTTGCGACCAAAAATTTTTTGTTCGGAATTTTTTTTCCAAATTTTAACTTTGGCATTAATTTTCCCAAAAACTGTTTGACATAGGAACCTAATTTAAAAAGTATATTAAGAAGCGGATATTTGAAAATCAGCAAGCAAAAGTTATCTAGGTCAAACAATTATTTTTTAATATTTTTTTTTTTCGATGTTAAGTCGAATTTTTATAAAGTGGCCCCTCCTGTGTAAACGGGGGGAAATTGACCCCCCTCCCATACGATTTTTTTCTTGTCTCGACCCAACCTACACGCCCTGATCTTCTGTCCCCTCTTATGCGAAACACCCTGTATAATGACATCGGCGTGGACGTTGTTGGGTTCTATAATTTATACGAAACTTTTCTACAGAAAGAAAATAAGCAAATACTAAATAATATTGAGTTGTTGTTATGTTTTGTTGTTGTATTGTTATGTACTCCCACATTCTGAAGCAAACACACAGAAGTAAAGGCGCGGAAAGTTTTCGGTAAATATGGAATGCATGAGGACAACTCCTCCAAATACACATTAAATTATATAGATTGGAGTAGTATTTTATTTCATTTATTTATTCAATGTGACTCAAATCATTAGAAAACAATGTTCGTTTAAAATAATATCAGAACATATACAATTTAGCAACTATGTATATAAGCATATATTTCCAAGTACAAGTACAGTTCCAATGTTAAGATTTAAGAATTAAAGTTCAAACTCAAAAATTAAAAACTATTACTTGAATCTAAGTCATTGTTTGAAGAATTGAAGATATTTTTTTTTCATTTACTACACCATTTCCAAGTGTAAATGAGAAGAGGTCAATTGTAAATGAGATTTTCCAAGTGTAAATGAGAATAGGTCAATTGTAAATGAGATTTTCCAAATGTAAATGAGATTAGGAAAATTGTAAATGAGATTTTGGAAGTGTAAATGAGAATAGGTCAATTGTAAATGAGATTTTCCAAGTGTAAATGAGAATAGGTCAAGTGTAAATGAGATTTTCCAAGTGTAATTGAGAATAGATCAATTGTAAATGAGATTTTCCAAGTGTAAATGAGAATAGGTCAAGTGTAAATGAGATTTTCCAAGTGTAAATGAGAATAGGTCAAGTGTAAATGAGAATAGGTCAATTGTAAATGAGATTTTGGAAGTGTAAATGAGAATAGGTCAATTGTAAATGAGATTTTCCAAGTGTAAATGAGAATAGGTCAATTGTAAATGAGATTTTCCAAGTGTAAATGAGAATAGGTCAATTGTAAATGCGATTTTCCAAGTGTAAATGAGAATAGGTCAAGTGTAAATGAGATTTTCCAAGTGTAATTGAGAATAGATCAATTGTAAATGAGATTTTCCAAGTGTAAATGAGAATAGGTCAAGTGTAAATGAGAATAGGTCAATTGTAAATGAGATTGTCCATGTGAAAATGAGAATAGGTCAAGTGTAAATGAGATTTTCCAAATGTAATTGAGAATAGATCAATTGTAAATGAGATTTTCCAATTGTAAATGAGAACAGATGAAGTGTAAATGATAATAGGTCAATATATATATTCAATGCTGTTAATTTAGTATTTAATAATTATTATTTATAATTAATAATTTAGTATTTTAAATAATAATAATAATAATAATTTTCATAAATTATGTTACGAGAAATTATTGTTCAATATAAATTTTACGTTGATTTACAATATCAAAATCATTGAAAAATTAAAAAAATGCATAGAATTACAATAATAATTAGAATTTTCAATAATAATAGAATAATTAGCTTAGAATTTTCATTAGGTGCCATAGTTATTTATTCCTAATTGAATGAAATGCTTTTTCAGACGATTTTTTTCCTTACTGTCTGTGGGATATTAACAAGCTCAACCGGAAGCTCATTAAATACACTCGTAACTAAAAAAAAAAGTCTCATTACACTTGATTTGTTCTCGTTTACAATTGATCTGTTCTCATTTACAATTGACCTATTCTCATTTACACTTGACCTATTCTCATTTACACTTGGAAAATCTCATTTACAATTGACCTAATCTCATTTACATTTGGAAAATCTCATTTACAATTGACCTAATCTCATTTACACTTGGAAAATCTCATTTACATTTGACCTATTCTCATTTACACTTGACCTATTCTCATTTACACTTGGAAATAGTGTAGAGGTTTAAATACATATGTACTCTTAAACGCGGGACGGGAAAATACAATAAGTTAGCATTCAGAATTGAAGGGAAGAATAAGGAAGAGAAAAAACAAGAGTTCGGAAATTACAGCACTACTATAGAAAGGGAAATTCGAGGAACAAACAAATTGATGACAATTTATTGCTTAAATTGTATAAATAAATAATTAAATGGTATTGATGAAGAACGAATACGAAGTACTCAGAGAGTTGCTTCTATTTATTATAAATACACAACTTAGAGATTTACTAATTTGCAGTTTTTAATAAAGATAGCTACAAGACTGGAAACTCTTTTTTCGCTTTGAATGTATTGGTGAAATCTGGCTTGGGTGTTGTAGATTGCAAAATCAAAACGCATGTAATTTTGACAGTTCGAGAACGAATTTTGACAGTCCGGGAATTTGTTTACAAAGTATTTTGAGGGAGGATTGCAACTCTTGTTCTTCTTCACAGCAATAAGCCAGAAATATGATTTTTTAAATACGTAAAAAAGACCAAGGAGACAGTTTTAAAAGTTTTAAATGCTTCTAGAAATGTATGTACCTTTCTTAAGTCATATATATTGTCACAATATTGTATATTTTGCAAGCAAAACGAAGTTAAAATTCATAAAAATTGCCCATTTCACAAATTTAGTCAGCTGTTTTTAACCTACCACGCGTATTTTTAGCCGAAAGAGATGCCAACGTATTCAACATGTTTTGTTGAATATTAATATGTAATTTAGTTTAATATTTAGTTAATACTGATTTTAGTTCTTTTGGTCTTTAATTGAAATGAATTTAATTTTAAATGCATGAATTGGGAATTTATTTGTGTTTATCTATTTTGAATTTAAATAAATGATTTCTGAATTTATTTGTGCTAACTCATTTCAATTTAAATGAAAGAGAAATGAAAGATTACAAAAACAAATAAGTTCACATTACTTTTTAATATTTCCAAACAGCTTAGAAATCTTCAAAACCTCGAGAACTCATAAATGCAAAGTAGTTTTTCTAGTAATGTTTACTTAAAAACCAAAAAAATACTTAGTAATAAAGTTGTTTCATTGGTATCCCTTTCAATAACTCACCCCATCATTTTGTAGCGGTGTGGTAACAAAGCAAAACGGTTTACCTTTTCAGATATCATGCTTTGTGATAGCCTGTTTTAGCTTGTAACAAGTCAACAATTTCACCATAAAATTCACATACACTGTATGTGAACACGCGGATGGACATTTTTTTGAGCTCTCTCACGACATAAGAGGAGTTTCCAGTCTTGTAGTCTTTGCCAGAGATAATGAGATAGGACACTTCGAATTCGTCGCAAAACACAATGGCATTTTCACTAACACTACGATAAAAAATTGTGATTTTGTGCGAAAAACTTGTACTTCGCTGTGAAAAACTTGTACTTCGCTGCAAAAAACTTGTACTTCGCCGAAAATAAATTGATCGCATGAACGCATGCAATATCTGTTGTTCAGGGGTTCGTTTATGGAACGTCAAAACAAAAAATAAAAATATTATCTTTTTTATATGTGCAAAATATATATAAAACATAACTCCCCGTACCGTATAATGGTAATTAATATATGCTTCCATATTTTACCAAGTATTGGTTGTTTATTTCTCATTATTACTTTGGTATAAAATAGACGTTGTATTAATTTTTCGTTGCAAATATAGTTGTTCACCTTGTGACAAAAAAAAATTTCGATTTATAACTCCAGAATGGTCGCATTTATATTTTTTAATTTGTGTTTTAATATTTTTGAAAATTATGTATTGTTATACATCGGTAATGCACTTGGGGGGTCAAACATCCGTTCGCACCTACCATTTTAGGTTTGGGAAACTTCACCACCTTTGTTTGCATATGGTGAAATTTATATTTTAAAAGCCAGTGGCCTTGGCTATACGCAGTATCTTTTAAAACCGGTTTCTCTCAGTTTATCGGGCAGAGAGATGAGGAAGAAAGAGAAAAGTCTATACTTTGGTATCGAGTGTAGAGAATTTTTGAAAATAGACCCTGCTTCTCAGTTTCTTTGCACGCACACAAGAAAGCAGTTGTCAAAGGAAAGAAGAGCATAGTTTGCCGAACGTGTGTTCATATTTTCTCTCACTCTGGCCAACATTTGGATATTCAGTAAATTTCACACACACTTTGGCATCACATGTTTACGACTTTTGAAACATGTTTACGACTTACGAAAGATTAGGGCAGCTGTTAATTAGCGGGACTTAGCACTGTAAAGAACAAAACATCTCTGTAAAGCAGGAAACCGAAGATGAAAACGAACTTCGTTACAGAGTACAAAACCCCTTTTGTATTCTACGCTGATAGCAAAGCAAAATTGAATGCTCTACTAATGAGTGAGTGGTTCGGAAGATCTTTTCTAATGGGTATGAAGGGATCGCAAGATCGACTTTGCTTCTGTTATTTTGCACTAACAATACAAGCGAATATGCGTAAGAAGAGATCGATCCAGCACTCGTATGCCAAGTAAAGTGTGAAAGAAAGAATCGATAAATTTGTGGAGTACAGCGGGCAATGAGAAGAACGGTGAGATTTGTCTTCTTTTGCTTGTCTTACAATAACAAACCATGTGCAGCCGTCCGTCCGCCTGAAATCGTTTCAAATTTTTCATTTTATGGTTTTTGAAAGAATGTTTGATTTTCTTAGCTATGTTCTGCTTCTTTTTCGATGCCCAAGCTTTGTAAAGCGCTGGCATGATCTACGTTCCGAGCATAGCGTGCTGTTGAAGAATTTGTTTTTGTACAGAAGATCTATTTAGTCGGCATATCAACAAATTGATAGTCAAATAGCCCCGATGTTATTTGTAATACTTATTAAACATTATTATACCCTACACCTTAAGGTAAGGGTATATTCACTTTGTAACGAAATGTGTAACGCATAGAAATAGAGACGATAGGTATAGAAAAGTATATATATTCTTGATCAGCGTGACTTCCTGAGTCGATTTAGCCATGTCCGTCCGTCTGTCTGTCTGTCTGTTGAAATCACGATCACAGGAGAATCGGTGAAGATATCGTGATGAAATTTTGCATAAACATTGTTTCTTGTGGTGTGCAGGTTGGTATTGAAAATGGGCAAAATCGGTCCGGGACCACGCCTATTTTTTATTAAAAATGTGATATCAGCGTTCGTTTTTGAGCTATTACAACAAAATTTCATTCCTGGGTATAGAGTAGCATTATCCGTTAATATGCCAAATATGGGCGTGACCCGCCCACTTTTAGGTTACACAGGCAAAAGAGGGTTATATTGTTAAATATATAAACTTCCTGAATAAAACTTTAGATAACAACTTGTTTTACAAAAAAACATTATTACATGAAAACTGGGTGCGGTCCGCCCACTTTTACACTACATATACATATGACCACGCCTACTATTTATACAGAGTCGTAGCTAGGTTTCATGGAGCCCGGGACGGTTAATCAACTTGTAGCCCCAAAAATTCCTAGAATTCAATAAGTCAATACTTGATTTCCACAACTGCCGCCCCCGACATTGTGCCGCCCAGAGTGGACCGCCACGGCCGCCCTACCCTAGCTTCGGCACTTTTTTCAAAACTTTTAGGTGTAGGGTATCTAAGATTCGGCCAGGCCGAATATAGCTTTCTTACTGGTTTTACAACACTTATTTGTAATATTATATAAATTACCATACATATATGTATATGAAGCTAATTTTTATTATTTATTATTATATTATTTTCCCAAAAGTCTTCGCAATTTTACATCCGCCATTGATCCAGGTTTTGTTCGTTTTTTTGGGGTAATTTTCTCGGTTTCTTTCTGTTTTAGCCACTTTGACTATTTTCGAATTAGAATGGAAATTAGATATTTCAAAATTTGCTTAATGTGGCGAAAACAATTCTCATTTGGATTAAACCATCTCGGGAAAGAAACGTTCGAAGAAAGATCCTACAAAACAACATTTCTGTATACAAAAAACTACAGTGAAACGCAACTTTATTTGCAAAACCCCTCCGATAACTTTTTTAATACATGCTTACAGCACTTTGCGATTTGTTTTAAAAAAGCTCTTTTTTAAAAAAAGTTGCCATGAGTCGCATTTGCACGAAAAAATTATACAAGAATTACTTATACAAGAACATTATACAAGAATCAATAAGTATTACTAATAACATCGGGGCTATTAGACTGTAGTAGATTTATTTCAAATTATACCTTGTATTACCACAGACATATAATATAAATATTTCCATAAGTTTGCTTCCATTAATATTTTAGTGTTACTCGTATAACGTATTGAATTTGTTGATATGCCGACTAAATAGATCTTCTGTCCAAAAACAAATTCTTCAACAGCACGCTATGCTCGGAACGTAGATCGTGCCAGCGCTTTACAAAGCTTGGGCATCGAAAAAGAAGCAGAACATAGCTAAGAAAATCAAACATTCTTTCAAAAACCATAAAATGAAAAATTTGAAACGATTTCAGGCGGACGGACGGCTGCACATGGTTTGTTATTGTAAGACAAGCAAAAGAAGACAAATCTCACCGTTCTTCTTATCGCCCGCTGTACTCCACGAATTGATCGATTCTTTCTTTCACGCTTTACTTGGCATACGAGTGCTGGATCGATCTCTTCTTACGCATATTCGCTTGTATTGTTAGTGCAAAATAACAGAAGCAAAGTCGATCTTCCGACCCCTTCACACTCATTAGAAAAGATCTTCCGAACCACTCACTCCTTAGTACATCATCCAATTTTGCTTTGCTATGAGCGCAGGAGTTTCAGTTCTCAGTCAAAGTGGTCGACCGCGATATCGACCAGTTTTTCGACCTGAGCTTAACTCGACTCATTCAAACTAAATGTTGATAGCATCATTGGTCTCGTGAAATCTCTTTATCTATTAATACTCTTTGATGTTTGATGCTTATAAGGTTGTTGAATTCTGTATGACTTCGTATGTGAATATGCGTAATGCCTTGAACACAATTGGAAGCACAAAACATTTGTTTTTAGATAAAGAAACGCATGTCCGTCAGATAGCTCTATTTCTATTTTGACAGCTTTTGTTCACAAGCTCTTCTTCTGATTCTTTATATTCAATTTGTTTACAAAAGAGAATTGTCATATTTGTTTCAGAAATGACAGAATTTGTTTTTTGTGCGCGAGGTCCAATTGTGTGCGTGTTTTAAGCAAAAGATACAGAGACAAATGTGTTTAGTGTTTTGTGCTTCCAATTGTGTTCAACAAAGACTACAAGACTGGAAACTCTTGAAAATGCTATGAATGTGTGCGTGCCACGAAGAGCAATGCAACAACAATTGCTAAGAAATTTTTGTTTACATAAAACCCCGGGGTCTTTACGTACACAAAACAAATGTGGTGATTTTTGTGTCTAGAAAATTGCGTTTTAGATAGAATTTTCACAGCACAAAATGAGCACATTCATTTTAATGTCCACTTAATTAATTGTATAGAATATGTTCAAAATCCTTACAGGCACCTTTTTTTGACAAATTTCTAGGTATCATTATTGTTATTTAATAGCAATTTAGAATAAAACTTTATGATTTTTCGCTTCGCGACATATATTTTTTTCTGCTTCTAAGCTCACCACCGCTTGTGTATCCAGAGATACCAACTAACAACTAACTAATATTTGCAATGTAATACATATATATGTATAATAAAGTATTTAATTATATGGCTGCAAACTGTACTTTATTGGTATCATTGGACAGCTATTCAAATTACCTATCCTTTATGTTAAACAATTTTTTATCAAAAAACGTTTGTTTTTCAAGAAAAATTCAATTTTAGATTTGGCAGGCGTGTCTTTGTTTTTATAATGTTTGACAAAAATTGGTATTTTTTTAGTGTTATTGTTGGTTTTCTCCTAAAATAATGCACCGATTATGATGTTATTACGGTAATTATATAGGTTAATTATACATTTTATTCAGAGCAAAATTATTAAATAGAAAAAATTATATAAAAAATCTTACATATTATTTTTCTCTAACAGTAACAGTTACTCCAAAAAATTATAGTTTACATAAATGAAAGGTAATTCGATTACCTTTTCAACGATAATAATATGCCTATATGTGCATCTCAAAAAGACTAGGGGAAATAGACGTGAAACTTTCAAATTTCAAAGGGCTGTAACTTAGAAGCTATATGAGCTGGAGAAGAATTGTTGTTGTTCTTATAATTCTTGTGAGAAACAACCTTATACCTTTTCCCACGATTTGCAATAAAAAAATTCTTAAAATATAATTATTCACCATTTTAATAAAATTAAATATTGTTAGCAGATTGGCATCTCCACCCGTTGCCATGTTAACGAATTTTATCCCAACTTCACCAAACGGGCAACAACAATTCAATGCGAAATTACACGTATAGTGTACATGTTTTTTGATTTTACGATTTTTGAGTGTAGTAGAAGAGTTTCCAGTCTTATAGTCTTTGGTGTTCAAGGCACAATTGTGTTCAAGGCATAAGAAGAGTTGAATCATCGAGCACGCGGTTGCCAGATAAAGTGTGAAAGAAAGAATCAATTTGTCGTGTACAGCGGGCGGTGAGAAGAACGGTGCAATTCGTCTTCGTTTTGTTCTTTCACAATAACAAAACATGTACTGCCGTCCGTCCGCCGAACAAACAGATTTGCTTTCAATTTTACATTTTATGGCTTTTGAATAAAATTTTGCTTTTTCTAACTTCGCTCTGCTACTGTTTCAGTGTAAAGCGCTGGTACGATCTACGTTCCGAGTATAGCGTGCTGTTGAAGAATTTGTATAGGCATTGTATATATATTTTAGTGGGCATATCAATTCATTGAATACCTTATACGGGTAAGACTAAAAAGTTACCCGTCAAATTATGAAAATATTTCAGAAGTCTATTTTTTACATTTATTACATTTATTTATTACATGTCTATTTAATTTAATTTTTAATAAGTCATCACAAAGAAAACAATTAAACAAGATAGATAGAAATCATACATAATAAATTATTATTTTATATCGAATACTTGTGATAATACAATATAGTAAATGTATTAACTACTAAGGTTTTACTAATATTTCCGATATTAATTTCAAATAGTAAAGCATGTTCAATAGTTTTTGACACACTCTGTTTTTTATGTTCTGGTTTCATAAAATCAAATTAAATTTAATGGCATGCCATAATTATACATTGACACAAATATTGTATGTGTAATTCAACCAGATATTAGTAATGAAATATAATAAATTAGTGCTAACATACATATATAAAAAACCGACGTCAACCGGGAGGATCATTAACTTTTATTCTCAACACCCCAAACACGTAATACACAATGTACATATCCACACAATCCCACATATGCGAAAAGGTATATGTAGGGACAACAAAATCGAAGCTAGGGATAAGATTAGCGACACATAAATCAGATTACAAAGTCAAAACCAACGAAAGCTGTAATAAAACAGCACTTGTGAGTCACTGCATTACATTTAAACACTCTCCAAACATAGAAGACACTCGAATACTACAACAAGAAACGAATTACAAAAAACGATACACAATGGAAATGCTACATATACTAAATGTCCCAACCAAAAATCGAATGAACTACAAAACGGACACTGAGCACTGTGCTCAAATTTATAACACAAAATAAAAAGGAATTGCAAACAGTATAAAATAACTTAGACTCTCGCGGAATAACAAAAACAACCGCAACATTAGTACACCTGAAGACGGACACCGGTGGTGTCCGAAATATTGTGACAATTATTTAAAAAATAATAAAGAGATGAAAAAATAAAAAGTAAAGTGTTGACGTAATTTTATATGTTTTTCTGTTTCTTTGTTATGAAGACCTGGAGTCCATCTAATTAAGACAATAATAATTTATTATGTATGATTTCTATCTATATTATATTGTTTGATTGTTTTGTTAGATTAATTGAATTAATACTTATTTGTTAGACTCTTTTTTATAAGAACAACAACAATTCTTCTCCAGCTCATATAGCTTCTAAGTTACAGCCCTTTGAAATTTGAAAGTTTCACGTCTATTTCCCCTAGTCTTTTTGAGATGCACATATAGGCATATTATTATCGTTGAAAAGGTAATCGAATTACCTTTCATTTATGTAAACTATAATTTTTTGGAGTAACTGTTACTGTTAGAGAAAAATAATATGTAAGATTTTTTATATAATTTTTTCTATTTAATAATTTTGCTCTGAATAAAATGTATAATTAACCTATATAATTACCGTAATAACATCATAATCGGTGCATTATTTTAGGAGAAAACCAACAATAACACTAAAAAAATACCAATTTTTGTCAAACATTATAAAAACAAAGACACGCCTGCCAAATCTAAAATTGAATTTTTCTTGAAAAACAAACGTTTTTTGATAAAAAATTGTTTAACATAAAGGATAGGTAATTTGAATAGCTGTCCAATGATACCAATAAAGTACAGTTTGCAGCCATATAATTAAATACTTTATTATACATATACAAATTTCATATAAATACGAATGAGGTTTTATATGAAATTTCTGTAAATTGTTTCAACGATATTGTGGAAGATTTTTAACTATTTAAGCTAGAACTTGGAAAACATATATGTAACGCTGGGAATGAAAGGGTTAACAGCTATGCGGTAAATCATACATCATACTCTAGGTCTTCTATTTCGCGTTCAGATTCATCGTCGACAGTTTTTAATATTACACCTAAATATAATAAAATACGATTATTTTGGGTCACCAAAACATAATAAAGTGCAAATTCCTGTGAGAGATAGCAGATGCGTCCAAGAATGTAATTTCTCAAGCGGAAATTATTATTATTACTATGCAATTCTTATTTTGCAGTATCGCAATGGGAATGCAATTCATGCAAGCAAACACAAATATGAACTATCTTGACGTCACGCTCTGGAATGACGGTTGTCAAAATTTTTGCGCTGCGAATAACGGACCTGCGCATTGCGCAATCTTGTATTCTATTATTCTTGGGCACGATATCATGTTGTCTTCAACAAGTTGCTTGCGTTGAAATCTCTTTATAATATGTACTCGTTGGTATATCTGAATAGCCGAGAGAAAAACGATGATAGGGTGCCAATATTGGAACCCTAGAACAAAATTTGCTTTGTACGAGATGCAACTTCTGTATATTATTTATTCTGTGATGATACATACTCGTTGCTCGGTGTATGCTAGACCGAGTTTTCGTGCTCGGTGCGAGAGAGTGATGTTGAGAACAGAAAAATAACCCGTTCTCTCTTTTACACACAAAACAACAAAAAAAAAGTCCTACTTGCCAAGCAAAACTCGATAGCATAACCACGGCCATACGATACCAGCGTTAGTTTTTGAGTTATGACAACAAAATTTCATTCCTGGGTATAGAGTAGCATTCTCCGTTAATATGGCAAATACGGGCCTGATCCGCCCACTTTTAGGTTACACAGGCAAAACAGGGTCTTAAATGGTTACATATATTGTTAAATATATAAACTTCCTGAATAAAACTTTACATAACAATTTATTTTCGAATAAAACATTATAACAGCAAAGCTGGGAGCGGAAATAAAGTTTAAATTTGAACACAATAATAAAACAACTAAGCTAGTTATTTTGTTTTGAAAACAGGTAACGACCACGCCCACTATTTATACACAGGTGTAGCTAGGACTCATGGAGCCCGGGACGGTTAATCAACTTGCAGCCCTAAAAATTCCTAGAATTCAATAAATCAATACTTGATTTCAAAAACTGCCGCCCCGGGCGGACTGCCACTATATTTATACCCGTCTAGTATGAGTTTGGATTTCACTATATATTATATAATAGCAGTCCCGGCGGACTTCGTCCCACCCAAAAATAAAACGAAACTATTGCATTTTTTAAATAAAAAATTTTCTTACCAAAAAATCATCTTTATTTTAGTACTTTGTGATACACAATATTTTTGGTTTTTTGTTCCGGTGCCAACACAAACAAAGCAGATGGCTTACCAACACGTGAACAGGCTACATACAGTTGGCCATGTGAAAAACATTCATTTTCCAAATTTAGACCACAAACATCCAATGATTGGCCTTGAGCCTTGTTGATTGTCATGGCGAACGCAAGACGAACCGGGAATTGAATGCGTTTGAATTCGAAAGGCATGTCTGTCGGTATCAAAGGAATACGCGGAATGAGAACTTGTTCTCCTTTAAACTTGCCTTTGAGAATTGTTGCGTAAATGATATTGTTCATGATTTGCTTTACAATCAAACGCGTTCCGTTACACAATTTAGGAGGTTGCAAATTTCGAAGCATAATCACTACTGAACCAACTTTAAGGTGTAAAATGTGTTGCGGAACACCAGGCAAATCCAAAGAATTCAAAAATTCAGTGGGGTAATTCGTAGCTTCATCTTCATTTACCACACAATCAACAGATTTGAATGAATGCATTGGACCACCAATTTGATTTTGAATTTTAAAATTAATCTCATTCACATCCTTGTTCTTCGCTGCCAAAATTGCGCGTTCACTTAACCAATCGTGATTCAAATAATTAACAACAATATCCGGAAACACTTTACGAATTAGTTCATCTTTCGATGTAACGAAATTACAAAAATTCGACGGAAATGAAATCAAACCGGTTGTGACATCGACGGGAACTTCACCATTACCGATGGCTATCAGTTGTTTGGAGAACACATCAGCTGTAGGATCGTTTTGTAATGAAACTCGCATATTCGTATTCAATTTAAGTTTCTTCACAAAGCGCCACAAAGACGATGACTTCAAGGAAGCGTTAACTGCATCAGCAGCAGTTGATTTTGGAATGACAGGTAACGTTTGACGGAAATCACCAGACAATAGAAATTCATCCCAAATGATGATTTTACAACATTGCAACACTTTTCCCATAGCGGAATTTCTACTAATGTTGCATGTGGGTTCTTCAACCACTTGGAGATTCAACGGCAATTTCAGCGCTGAATGTGCTGTCCGGCCTCCTTCCAACAATGTAGCAGCTATTCCTGAAGAAGCGACAGCCAAAGCAATTTGAGATCTCGAACGAATAGTAGCCAAAAGCAAAGAAATAAGAAATGTTTTCCCAGTACCACCGGGAGCATCGATAAAAAATATTCCCCCATTTCCGTTCTCAATCGCCTTCATCAATGTTTCATACACGATTTTCTGCTCAGGATTTAACAATGGAACATTATCACAAACCATTCGGCTCAATGCGTCTCGATCATATTCACGTTCTCGTTCTATTTCTTGATTAAAAGCATCGTGGATTGAACGATTAGGCGCTGGTATTCCTAAAGTACACAACAAATAAGCAAATAATATATCCTCAATCGCAATCAACGATTCATTATGAATCTCATCAGTCATTCCCAAATTGAAATCTCCGGTTGCAGCACGAACTCGATGCAAAAAATCCTCTGACATGTTGTCCTTGTATTTATCCCACAAATCTTTCGGATTTGATGGATTACACGTCGAAATTATGAATGCAAACAATGAACGTATTTGATTTGCAGGTGCGCACATAATTGCATCAGCAAGAGTCATATGTGTATCATTCTCCAGCAATTGCAAACGTTGACAGGCATCACGATATGTAGGACAGAGTACTCCATCGACGGTTCGAAGTGACTCGAATGAAGTTGGCCCACGAAAATTTACCAACAGTAATCGCAAATAGAAACAATCTGCATTTCTAGATGGATGCACTGTGTAAATACGACCGATGGCATCTGTTGAGAATACATCTGGATAATCCGGAACTCGCTCGCCTTGCTTTCGCCGTTGAAACTTTTTCGATGAAGCATTCCAAGTGTAATAACGCGGCATCTGAGAGTAGAGCAATGTTCGTGCGAATGGATCACTCTCACATGTTGAAAAGAAACTGGTCAATGTTGTAGCTGGTGGTCTTTCAGCACGTTGAATGGCAGTGTGTTCAGTGAAATAAACACGTTGACCATTCTCCAGATGCACCGCCAAATGAACTACAGTTGGATGACGGTCGTGAATTGGAAATGAAAAAATTCGCCAAAGAGCCTCATTGCAACTAACATATCTTCCAATTTGATACCGCGTTACTTCATCATCGGCATTTGGATCCGGAACACCAAACGCAGCCATATCACTACCTTTTGTAATATACTTGCAAACGTATTTGATTGCTTTAATCGAATTACAGTCCTCCACATTGATATGCGCATCAAATGTTTTGCAAAGTAGTGGTGAATATGGAACAATCCAACTGTTATCGACCACAACATCATTTTGTTTCACTTTCAATGTAACTGTTCTGCCATTATCATCAGGTGAACGACGTCGATAAAGTGGATATCCGTCGTCGCCGGTAATAGTTTCCGCAGTGAGAGGACGTGGGTAGCGTTTAGAACACTTCCCGTTATCCATGCACGGTGAATCCATGTTATTGTTGCCACACGGTCCGTGAATCATATTCTTGATGACTATATCATACAATTCTTGATCAATTTCTGGATCCGGTATCTCTGCGCAAATGACAGCATCGATTTCGTCTGGTCGAATCTTTTCAACGAACCAAAGTAGAATATGCGCGTGCGGCAGACCTCTCTTCTGCCATTCAACAGAATACATCCAGCATCGAACATCACCAAATACACGTTGTTTAGTAATGAAATCCATTAGAACCTTCAGCTTCTGTCTGAACACACCTGCAGTGATATCATGTCGATCACTCGATGTTTGGCCGGGAATTAAATTGCACTGAATATCAATCCATCTTGAGTTGCAAGTGAAGGTGACAAATAAATCAGGACGACCGTACTGTCGAACAAACGCCATCGCATCTTGAGCATACTCGTGCATGTGGCGTCGACTGCCAACATACGTTGCCGGTAAGATTGTTAGTCGACCGAGAAGATGGCGTTAGTTTGCGTGTCTATCTGACAGTTCAATTGTTCAAAATAAATAAATACAAAATGAAAAAAAAATTTTTAAAAAAATCGAAAAAAACCTGTCGTAACACTCTTGGTTGTCAAAATAAGACATTTTGAAATTATGATTTTTTGACCTTTTTTCGATTTTTTTTTTTTTTTTTTTTTTTAACCCGTACTGAGAAAATACCTTTCCATCAAAGTACAAATCATCAAAATCGATTCGGCCACTCTCGAGTTATGGGATTACATCGCTTCGGACACTTTCTTTTATACATATATATAGATATTATTATATTATTGTTCTGGAATGAGAAATCTAAATAAATTAAAAACCTAAATAAATAAATTTTAATAATTTTAATATAATTAATAATAAGATAATTTTTCAAAACCTTTAGGTGTAGGGTATCTAAGATTCGGCCAGGCCGAATACAGCACTCTTTCTAGTTAATCTTCGATTTAGCTCCATAAATATTTCCAGAAATGTAGCCCACTAAAATTGTTCTTGATCTGGTAGCTCTTAAATAAATTCTTCTTGCAAAATAATATTTATTCTTCTTATCCATTCGGGGACTCGTTGAGGTCCCCGTACCTTTAAGACGAATTTTGTTTAATTTTCTTGTACTAAGTTTTAATCGGGATCTCGTACCTTCACCAGTTTTTTCAAATGGCGACCGTAACATTTCCTTCAACAAGTAATCTGGCTTTAAATACTAATGCACCGGAATATTTCCGATGTGATACCCACTGCGAAGGCGTACTCAAGCGTTTGAGATGTCGTCAGGATCTCTACGACGTGGTGCTCGTAGTTGGCGACTCTGGCAAACGGTAAGGAAACCGTCTTCACTCTCTTTTCGTCTTAACTTCAAATCTTTTCTCTCCTCAGCATTTCTGCACATCGTTTGATTCTGATAGCGTCCAGTGATTATTTCTCTGCTTTACTAAGCGGGCCGATGTGTGAGTCCCAAGAGCGGGAAATAACTCTTCGTGATGTAGACGGGGATGCGTTGGAGCAACTGGTCAACTTTTGTTACACCGGAAGCCTGGAATTGCGAGTGGACACAATTAAGCCGCTGATAACCACTGCGAAATATTTGCAGTTTAAAGAAATCATCGAAGGCTGCTGCGAGTTCTTTCAGCGTAATCTACAGCCATCAAATTGCTTGTTCGTCGCTTCCTTTGCAGAGCAAATGAACCTCGAAACACTTCTGCACAACGCCAAGGAGTTCACCTGTGAACATTTTGAAAAAGTAAGTGGGGAAAAAATGGTTTTATCCCGAAAATGTCACAAATGTTTGAATTTGATGAAGCGGAACTGGTTTCCAATACAAGCTGCATAGTAGCATGTTAATGTCGTGTCGTATTTATAGATATAAAATACATAGTTTTACATACATAGTTGAAAACGTTTTGTAACTTTTATATTTTTTAATTTTTATTTTTTCCAGGTTTCCAACCATTCCGAGTTTTTTCTATTAACTGCTAAACAGTTGACTGAATACATAGCTAGTAATAAGCTCAATGTACCATCTGAAGAGTTTGTCTTTGGGGCTGTAATGAATTGGATTGGATACGAACCAGAGAACCGCAGGAAGCACTTCACAGACCTTCTGGCTCTCGTACGATTGCCTCTGCTGTCGTCTACTTTTCTGGCCGAGGAGGTGGAGCCACTCTGCAATACAGTGGAAAGCCACAAATTGTTCGTAGGCGCGCTTAACTCTCATCTACTCCACACAAGTAATTCGACTGAGATCAGGAATTATCGATCAAAAAGTCCTGCGAAACATTTGTTGGGCATCTACGCAGAAGTAATAATTTTCTTCAAATGCTGATTCAAACATAAATTCTTACGTCTTACATTATTTTACTACTTAACAGAAGTTTAAGTTTCAACTGGCAAGCTACAATCTACACACGAAGGCGTGGTCCGTATGGAATTCTCGAATGAATTCGCTTGATCACTTTGCAGTTGCTCTGATGGATGATAATGTGATCATCGTGGGTGGGTCATACTATTCCTTATCGATGACTACAGTTACGAGTGTCAATTTGCGTACAATGACTTCTACTGAAATGCCTCCATTGCAAACGGGTCGATGTCGACACCGTGTAGCAATACTGAAGGGCTCAATTTACGCGATCGGCGGCTACGGTGGACATCGAGTTCTAAATTCAGTAGAGAGGTAAAGATGTACAATGCAATTCTGTGGTTAAAAAAAAAATGTAAGGTCAAATTTCAGATGGGACCCTGCGAGTCGAACTTGGAGTTCTGTGGCTCCAATGGAAAATGATCGCATCATGCCAGGTGTGGCTGTTATGGATGGACATTTGTATGTATCTGGTGGACGTTGTGGTACAGATTATTTAACATCGGTGGAATGCTACGATCCGGTTGAGAACACTTGGAGATACACGGCGTCTATGAAAGTGGGACGCGAATCACATTGTGTAAATAAGTTAAATCTGAGTATAAAAATTAGAATATTAAATTATTTCAATTAATTCTTCCGTGCAGCTTGGAGCACACAAAGGTTATTTGTTTGTAATCGGTGGATGTAACGATGATAAACGAAATAAAGATATTCCCGTTGAACGCTATGAACCACGCACAGAAACATGGACAACGGTATTTTATCCATTGCATTCAATTTAGCACACTGTAATGAGTCAGTATATCCTTCCAGATTCCCTGTTCCCCGGCAATTTATGGTAGCACAAGATGCGTTTCAGGTGGTCCTGATCTATTTATTATTAATAATTTCAACATTTATAAGATAAGCTATGAAAGTAGCTGCGACAACCTGAAGCTGCAGCAGATACTTGACGATAACATAGATATTTTAAGATACATGAGTCCGTTAGAGTTGGTTGGAATTCCATACGAATTTAGACCACCACCAGGAAATTGGATTAAGGAGAATTAATATATCATAGTTTTGTGAAACGTTGGCTAAAAGAATGATTTGTGTTAGGATTTCGTCTATAAATAACTACATATTTATGTAAAACCACATCGAGATCTGTTCCGTTAAAATAATTATTTTGAGTGGTTGAGAGGGTTTTCAATGTAAAGAAATGACTAATCTTAAGCTAATATTCTGTTCTAAATAAATACATATTATATATTAAACAAATATTCTACGGTAGAATTATTGAAGAATTGTTTGCATAATTCGGCGTCTGATTAAAATTCAATTACACTCATTTATCGTTTGGCAGAAAGGTAATCTTGAGTTGAGTTTCTCGCCATCAAACGTAAGAGCGCTGTAAGCAGACTCCTCCGCCCACAAACGATCCTGCTCGAGACCTACCAAAAAGAAATATTGTTCTGACGAAAATCTCTTTTCTTTCGGTTTCGGTTTTCGGCATGATCTCAGGTAGTTTTTTGCTTATATGTATGTACATATATTTAGATCCTACACCTCAAGGTTAACGCATAGAAATAGAGAAGATATAGAAAACTATTTATATATTCTTCATCAGCGTCACCTCACGCGTCGATTTAACCACGTCCATCCGTCTGTCTGTATGACTGGTGAAATCACGATCACAGGAGAACCGGAAATATACTTTATTGTTGCGTAAGGGTTGGTATTGAAAATGGGCAAAATCGGATGACGTACATACATGGCTAAATCGACTCAGGAGGTGATGCTGATCACTAATATATATGCTTTTGTATACCCTCATCACTTCGTGTGTAGGGTATAATAATAATATTGATAATGGTAATAATAATGAGAAATGATAATGATAAATAATAGTGGTTTTTTGTCAATATATTGTATTATTTACGATTAAATAATTGGACATTTTTAAATTGTAGTTTACTGTTATTGTTGAAGTATATTATTATAATAAATTAATTGAACAAAATTTGTACTGTTATTATTGAAGTACAGTACAACCTCCCTAATCCGGACAGATATAGTTTCAGCATCTGTCCGGATTAGTGGATCGTCCGGACTACAGTTAAAATTAAATTTTAAACGCAATACATATTTGTACATATATATTATTTATTTTTATTACTGAAACATAAGTACTCATAAGAATTCATTTGTATTGAATTAATTTACAGAAACATAAAGGAACATACTAAAAGCGACCGAAAATTCATTTTGAAAAATAAGAATTTATTTTTGTTTGAATACATGTATCTTTATGTAATTTGTCAGCTTTATTTTTAAATTCTTTTAAAAATAAAATATCCTTATCTGTCGCTTTAGTTTGTTCAGCCCATAAAATAGCTTTTGAAAACAGTTCACTTGCCTCTTTATGTGAGACTTTGTTTTGAGCATTTTCAGACTCCTCCAAAGAACTATCAAGTTCTTCAATATTTTGGTTAGCAATTACTGCCACTTGTCTGATTGATTTTCCACTATCAATTGTATCCAATATTTTGCACTTTTCAGCCAACGTTAATGTTTTATGTTGTCGTTTATTTACGGGAGCCATATTTACGTTTTAACTCCACGCAAACTCAAGTAAACTAAAATATTTTACACATTCTTTAATTCTTGCTCACACACAATGCTTATTTTGTCTAGCGGTAAAATAACGAAGAAATTTTACTGAGGAAAAAGAACACTTGTCCGGACTATAGAGGAAAAATTTCTAAACTGTCCGAAAAATTTAAATGTCCGGATTACTGGATAGTCCGAATTAGCGAGTGTCCGGATTAGGGAGGTTGTACTGTATATTAATAAATTAATTGAACAAAATTTTTACAATTAATACCTGTATTTAGAAATCTTTGTTTTATTGCCGGCTTTTTCACCTTTTTTAGAAATTTTTTACTTGCGATAATAGCTGCGTTTTTTTAATGAACTGTATAGATCTTCGCCATACAACTGACACTTACTCAGGTTTTACCCAGGTCTCTATCTGGGTTATAGGGAAATTTTAAGATTTCCCTCTATTTTGAATGTAGCTGACTTCACGAATTTCGAGAAACTTCAAAAAATAAAATTGAAAAATGATTTTGTATGAAGACCTGTATAGTTCATTAAAAAAACGCGATTCAGATTACTCTACATATGAAAGATCATACAATGAAGTTGGGCGCGATTTCGATTTTACCGAAATTTCCCTCGTCGTTCTTTTAATGAACTGGATCTTCAGTTCATTAAAAAAACGTAGCTAATAATATCGCTTTTCGAGAACTTTTTCATTCGCGTCAGGATTCCGTAGAGAAGGCAGAATTTAATTGTGCTTCACGTATTCCCGTATCCAAGAGGAGTGCTGGAGCATGGAGGTGTTGAGTGGCAGTCGTAGTGAGTGCTAAAAAGTTTACTATTTTTCGATTAACTGGCAGATTGCGAAAATAATAAAAACACTAACAATTACACTTTTATTTTCTTTATTTTTTTGCACACAAAACAGTTGAATTAACTTTTAAACACAAGCGAAAATTTCACAAGATGAAGATGATGAGCAGCAACAAAACGCGCTCAAAATACGACTGATGCTTTTCTTGCAGACGAATAAATTCCAAACAAATATTCCCAGAATATTATGTGATGTATTGAATTTTTGTACTTTATTTTTTTGAGATATTTCTTTTCTTTTAGCAAAATAGATTTTTAAATGAATAAAAGAATTTTCGATTCTTTTCTGTTTCATTTATTGTTTTTTTTTTTGATTTCTTTTTGATTTCCCGTAAAAAGGAACTTTTGGCTAACTGAACAAGTGAACTCCACCGACGAAGGCTCAACCGTTAACTGTTTGAGTTGCATAAAATTGTTCCTAGAGGACAACACGACATGACATGAAGAAACACGAAACTCGTCCTCTTCGAACTCATCCTCGGTTTCCTTAGGCCGTGGTTATGCTATCGAGTTTTGCTTGGCAAGTAGGACTTTTTTTTGTTGTTTTGTGTGTAAAAGAGAGAATGGGATATTTTTCTGTTCTCAACATCACTCTCTCACACCGAGCACGAAAACTCGGTCTAGCGTACACCGAGGACACCAAGCAAACCGGTGTTGCTTAGTCTCAATATTCACAAAAGTACTGAAGAGTGGAATGGAGTGAAAAAATGGAATTGACTGATAAATCTATCAATTATAAACCTGTGATTATCGTTCCAAAATATTACGACTTAATATATATTAAACACATTTCAATTAATATAAACATTTGGTCTTCAATCGCGTCGAAAACTACACCGCAAATAATACGTTTTCTCATTTGTGTAGTAGACGGGTTGCTGTTGAAGGTGAGCAAAAATATATATTTTTGAAGACAGCAAGCGTGGGTCAAGCACAAGCGTAACCACTCTTTTTGCACGGACTCCGATCACAAAAATTAGAGTAATTTCCCACCAAGTTTTGCTCGATAGCATAACCACGGGCTTAGGCCCATATTACATTGCAAACAGTTGTTCGATCGAACAGTCACATTGTTTTTGTTTTCTGTATAAAGCTGTCAACTCTCAGTTCATCCGTGAGAGAATTGAAACGGATGAACTGTTCGCATAGCAAATACTCTGTTCGCAGGCGATGAGTGCAAACTACAAACTAGTGTTGGGAATTCTAGTTCACTACAGAGAGCGATCTTTCTAGTTCAATCAGCTGTCGTGAACTAGTTCGTTCATATAGTTCACTCGGTCATTTAGTTCAGTACTTTACGCGGTCATTTAGTTCGTTAGTTCTTATAAGAGATAACGAGATGAGAAAATCGGTTTGATATTTAATTGGTAATATCTAATACTGAATACATGATTAAATTATATATTGTTAGATTTTTAGTAACATTTTTTTCCATTCTTAATTTTTTTTTATAATAAAATATATAATTAACCTACCTATACATATATATTTATCACAATATTAAGAAAGTAGAGTGACCAATATAAGGAGGTGTATTCGAACGTAATCGGCGGAGGAAAATGCATTGTAAAGCTTACACTCACGTAAGTACCAAACGCTTGTTACATAAATTCTACTACTCATTACGGAAAACGAGAAATTACGAAAAATTGTTTTGAAAAATTGCGCTTGTTTTATATAAATGAAAGAAAATTCCAGTACCTTTCCAAAACCAATGACATGTAGCTACAGTTCATGAGATATAGTTCTGAAATTTCAAACTTTAAAGACACATAACTCGGAAAAAAAACGAGAGCTCCACTGATATTGTTGTTGTGGTCCCAACAATAAACAAACAACAACGACAACAAAAAGAACTAAAAAATCGGAGTTATGTCATTGTGCCTGAATTGTGCCAAGATTTCAAATAAATATTTCGTTTGGAAACATCCTTTGAAATTGATCTAACGAACTGAAACATACAGAAAAACTAACGAGCAGCTGAACTGAAACGAACTAACGAACTGCTGAACTAAAAGAACGAAAGACCTACTGAACTAGAAGACCGACTGAACTAAAAGACCGAGTGAACTAAAAGAGCGACTGAACTAAAAGACCGAGTGAACTAAAAGACCGAGTGAACTAAAAGAGCGACTGAACTAAAAGACCGAGTGAACTAAAAGAGCGACTGAACTAAAAGACCGAGTGAACTAAAAGAGCGACTGAACTAAAAGACCGAGTGAACTAAAAGAGCGGGTGAACTAAAAGACCGAGTGAACTAAAAGAACTAAGAAGTGTGAACTAGATCTCATAGTTCACGCAAGTGATTCGTTCAATTGAACTAGTTCGTTCACGAACTACCCAACTCTACTACAAACAGAACAGGGTTGTTGTGTGGTGTAATAAAGAAGTATGCATGTTTTGGAGTGAAAAAGCTCCACTTATGTCGGAAAAAGGAGGATTGCGTGAAAATAATTGCACAAAGCAACTCCAAATATGTATATATACTACGGAAAGTGTTTGACTGTTGTGTTTGCAATGTAACATAGCAAGCGAACAGATTTGACGGGAGAGTAAAATAGTTCATTTCTTTGGACTGTTCGATCGAACAACTGTTTGCAATGTAATATGGGCCTTATCGTCGTCAATAATTCATCAATGAAATCTGTTAACCATCACATGAAATGAAAGAGATGCAGAGAGAAAGCAAGAGAAAGATTGAGGAAGGATGGAAGAGTGTAAGGAAGAATGGAAGAGAGAGGAGAAGGATAGAAGAGTGAGAGAGTGAGAAAGAAAAACATTTTATAAGAGAGCATTTGTTTCACGAACGGGAGAGCCTGTATAACAGTTGGAAGGAAGCGGAAATGAAACTAATGAAACGCACGTGGTTTGGCCCACTGATAAGCAGAGAGAGTTGTTATACCAACTGATAACAAAGGTCAGGGACATCAGGTGACACATAACAGTTATCCGAAGGTTTGTATGCCATACAGGACAAGAGCGGCGAGGAAAGATAAAACAGAATGGAGAGAAAGAACACAGACTGGACATCGAGATACGAGAGTCATATTTTGAGCCGTCGGCGTGATCCTCCACTTTTATATATATTTTATTCTTATATATACCATATATTTAATATATCAAAAAATGAAGAGTTGAAGAGGAAAAAGATTAAACACGACCGCTCCTCGACCACTCGGAGTGTCATAATCATGTCATCCACAACAGCCGTGCTCCGAGCTTTAACAAAGACCAGCTCTGGTCCGATTACGTAAATATTAAGGCATCCGATTTGGAACCTGATTCCCTCAGCTTGCATTTTAGATCTAAAGTTATGATTATATTCCCGGATTTAATATATCTGGTCAAATCTGCCCACTGAATTCAACTATAAATGATGTGTAGGTTATATGAGCTTTGAGCAGGCAGAAATTAGCACTGTTTCTGTTTAGTTTTTTTAGTTGAAAAGTTTTCGAGTCATTGAAACTAATTTGTCGAAATATACAATAAATAGAGTTGAGGAAAACAGAGTATACCAGAATAGAGTCCGAGTAGAGTAGAATAGAGTCTGCTCTATGAGCAGCATAGAGTACAGCCGATAACACTTTTAAAAGAGTTAAATTTCTTAATGTTCTTAATGTTAAAGGCTGTGAGTAAACTTAATTATAAACTCATTTCAACGTGACTTTAACTCGCCTTGCATTTTATAAAGTAATTTAATGCTAATGGACGCGTCCGTAAGAGGTGGCTCTCTTTCGGCACACTAAAAACGTGGCCCTGCCTGTGATGAGTTAAGTTCTCATTGAAAAGCGGAGAGTACCAAATTTACAACCTTTTTTGTTGTATAAATTTTTGTTGTGTAAATTTGTACGTGTGTCCTTTTTAATGTAATCGACAGGCACACTCTTCAGTTGTTTTTGCTACTTAAAATCTCATCTCATCTCAGAGTGAACACTTTCAGGAAAAAGATGATTCCGGATTCTTAGAGATGATTTTCTCACCGGCTCTGATTAAATTGACTTTGAAACATTGCGTCGATAAAACTTGAAAAGGGTCTTCCTTTTAGCATGAGAACTGTTGGGATATTTCACCCAGAGAATCGTACTGTCCTCTACTTGGTAATGAAATGCGCTCGTTAGCCACTTACGGAGGATGATTCAACACTTTGCGATTTCATTTAACTATAGAAGGGTCACTACAGGTGGGTGGGAGGCTCCATTCGTCCCTTCCCTCCCTTCATTGCTCTTATTTTTTGTGATGTCTTTCTCTTGCGTCCCTTTTTTAGAAATCTTTCCTTTATTCTGTGATATTCTTGCAACTTTTTATTTCCCTTTTTTTGGTGTTAGAATATAATATTGTAAGAATTTTAATGCGTTGTATTATTGTTGTTGTTGTTATTGAAGCTGTTATCTTGCAATCTCCGTCCTTGTGAAATGACAAAATCCTTATCAGGTACACAGTGAGATGGAGCGAATGGAGGAACGAAAGGACTATTAGGAAGAAAGGGTACGACAGTCAAAGGAAAGAAGGAGGATGCACGCATTCATAATTCATGGCTGTTTCTGGTGTTCTTCATGAGTTCTTTTATGTTGTTTTCATGATTTTCCTCATGATTTTTCTCATTATTTTCTTTATGATTTCCTTCACAATGTTCTTTTATGATTTTCTCAGATTTGCTATTTGTGTTCTCAAATACAGTTATACTACTTAAAGGGAGTGATTGAAAGTTCTTCCGCTTGTTGTGCCGCTTGGAAAACGATTTTGGTTGTTGTTCGTTTTTGTTGTTTGAATTCATTTGAAAACACGACAGACAACCAGAACAGAATATTCTGGTTCTCTGTCGTCTGGTTCTGGTCTGGTTCTCTCTGTCTGTTATATTCTCTCAAGAATATAAACAGAAAAGAGTTATAGAAGGAAAGAGATGCGAGGGGGAGGAGGAAGAAAATATGTACAGTGTACATGCTTAAATCCGTTGATGTCGTTTTTGTTGCAAATCTCGAGAAGAACTTTTCAAGCCCTTTTTTCATAACTTTCTTTCGTCCACTTAATAAAATTAGATTATTTTTCAATTAAAATCGCAGGATCTTCAAGGATCTTTTAACTCCGTAGGATACCGAGTACTCTTGCTGTAGCTTTTCACCACCGAAATGCAACCCCGAAAAACCAACCAGATTTAAAATTGTCCGCGATTTAATTCCTTTCTTTCTTATTTTTCCTCTTTCCTTCTTCTTCTTTCCTTTAAACTAGGAGAAGTGAAAAACGAAAGAAACGGTTTTTCTGTGTGTCAGTTTTACTTTTTGTTTGGTTGTTCGCCAGTAATTTAATTCCCACTAAAAACTTGCATGACACAAACTCAGAGAACTAAAAACTTGTAGCTTTGGATTTAATTAAATTTTTTGCACTTTTCGGAAGAACAACGGACAACTGCTTTTGAATGCATTCATAAACCGCACCGCGATTTTGAAAGATACGGCAGAGAAAAAGAATAACCTATCCTCTGTCGGGGATATCACGCATATCAAAGTCAACCAAAGCCAAATCAAAGCAATATCGTCGTCACCCAACACATCTTCGATACTGCTGCACTTCAAAATCGAATCAGACAACACCGAAAACCAAGACATCGAGTGAAAAGCGCAAGGATCAACAGGACAAAGAGAAAGATGACGGCTTTGGAAGAAGCTTAGCTAAACTAAGTTAACATGTATACATATAACTTAACTTATAAGTTAATATAAATAACTAAAACATTCAAGAAAAAATAACAAATTTAAAATCTTCTGTTTTGTGAATATGAAATATGAAAAGTTACAGTTAGTAAACAGTAGTTAACTAAAAATTACAGGATACAGAATTAAAATCAGCACCAACGTTCTGAAGGAATTCATGCTGCAGCATCTACATGTAGATATGAAGTTCTGCCAAAACTTGGATGAAGAGGATCAAATCGCATCCGGTTGCGATGAGGATCATTAACATTAATGCTGGGCAGAAAATGTGGGCTATCAGTAATACCTTGTAGTATATTCAAGATAAAAGTTGCGTTCAACAGCTTACAGCGATTAACTAAGTGATGGTAAGTTTATCGGTTTTAGACGTGATTCAAAAGATGGTAAGTTTACGGATTCATCCCAATGGAGATGGCGTAATCAAAAAAGTAAGGATTTCTTTCGAGCTGATTCAAGCTCAGCTGAGTAACAACCAATGTCTGGGCAGCAAACAGGCGAGGTAACATTGGCGTAAAATGTGAAGTATATATAATAATAACTTGGTAATGTAGAAGAAATGTAGAAGAAACTCCATAGCCCACCGCTTTATAAATCCCAAGACACTGTGACCTCCTCTAGATATGGGGTTAATATTGCTGCGTACGCGTAATTTTCGATCTAGACTCACTCCTAGATCGTCAATAGCTTCAACTGGATCCACTTTCCATCCCTCAATAGTGCAGTTGAAGAAACAACGACTCTGACAACGTAATGTTATTTGCTTGCACTTCTTGAGATTAGGTCCATATCTTTGTTGCTCCATGAATTAAGGAATCCAAATCCATTTCCACAAAGAGTTTCACATCATCAGCAAACATTACTACAGATTGTTGAAATGGATGCAGTCCTAACGTTTAGGACCTAAACGAGAATAAAAGAGACGAAGTGAAATTTTGTGAAGTATTTTTACATTTACCTGAAGACTGCGCAAAATTGTTGTCCAGGTTGATTTTGAATCAACGAAATTATTCTCTTCATTTTTAGTAAAAATATTCTGTTTTAAAGTTTCAATATTAACCATATGAAATCATGAACAGTAATAAACATTTACATAATTTAATAAATTGACAGCTTATTTCCAGAGAACTTGTCAAAACAAAATAAAAATGACAAAGTATAAAAATTCTTAAGTATTGTATGTGTAACTCTGCTCGAAAAACTGTTTTCAATCATGTTAGCATTGTGTTTCTTTTTGAAGTGAGAAGTTGTTGCTATAGTAATAAAATAAAGAAAAGAAAACAAAGAAAGTGATTGCAGAACTAAAAATGGAGTGTTTTGTGTTCCGTTTTCAATGCGTTCCGTTTCAATGTTTTTATGTTTCTACTACTTGAACTTTTGAACAAACTTTTGTTGTTGTTGTTCATTTTGCAAACTTTATCGAAAGTCCACCAAAATCTGATTTGATTTTATTTAATGAAAAAAAGGAGAGCGGAGGGTAGAAATAGTTTTAGTTTATGATCAGAAGAGAGTAAAAATTTCAATTATAGTAAATCTTTTGCAGCGTTAACGGGTCGAAGTTAACCCTGGAAACTCACCCAATAATAACAACAACAGTATTCAAAACTTAATGCTTCGAAAGTTCACTTGAGCCGTGACAGTGAGCCACTCTGATTCATTTATTCATTCATTCATTCATTGTGAAGAGCACGAAAAAAGCTCCAGCGAATCAAACTTGAATTCCATGCAAACCAGAAAGAGTGTTAACTTCGGCCTGGCCGAAGTTCATATACCGTTTACTTAAAAATTAGGCGTGGCAATGGTTTTTCAGGTCTCAAACAGCCTGTGACAACAGAGAATATTCGTGCCAAAATTGATGAAAATATCTCTATTCGTGTAATCGAATTTTATTTAATTAGTGGGCGGACCACGCCCATTTTTTGTGATTTGTTTTGGTCAGAGACAGTGGACTTCTGGACAAAATTTCAACCGCAAATTTGTTCTACAAGCTGAGAAATTGAGCTATAAGCATGAATGAATTTCTATTCACTATAAAAAGTAGGCGTGGTAATGGTGCAATTTTGCCCATTTTCAATACCGATGAGTTTCTAATGATAGACAATATTCGTGCCAAGTTTGAGGAAGATATCTCTATTCGTTCACTTGTAATCGTGATTTCCACAGACAGACAGACGGACAGACAGACGGACGGGCATGGCTAAATCGACTCAGGAGGTCACACTGATTAAGAATATATATACTTTTCTATACCTGACACGCCTCCTTTAATGTGTTCCAAACGGAAGCAGTAAGTGAATATACCCTATTCACTTCGTGTGTAGGGTATAATAAAAACGCTGACGACGACTAAAAAACAAAACAGTCACAAAAAAAAAAAACTTAGACTCACTTTTACTCACTTAGACTAATTTTTACTCAAATTTAACTAAGAAAACGACTTAAAATTATGACTTGTTTTGGATTCAGACTTACTTGGTACTCGTACTTATATACTTACACTCTTACCTTAACAATTTGTTTAGATTAAAATGTACATTTAGACTTATATTAGACTTATAATTATTGTGAGATTAAATTTACATGAGATCCGATTCGATTATCTGATTTGATAGATTTCGATTTGTATGAAATCTGTAGCAATATAATTTAAGATAATCTTAGATGAGTATAAAATGAATTTCTTCGTTTCAATTCTGGTCACGTGAGAGAATTTCTTCTGAAGTTCTTCAGAAGCTTTCATTTGAGATGTTAAATACCCACTCACTACATTTATATTTATTAATATCCCCCTCCCCCCCCCCCCCCATGCATTTATTCCCCTTCCCTTGTCACACCTTCTCAAATATCATTCAGCTATTCATGAAACGTACTCTTTTTGGTGCAACATTCAATTATCACACGTAACACACCGCGGTTCCTTCAATAGTAACGCCCAAAAGGGATTCATTTGAAATCTGTAGATACTTGTAAACTTTATATTGTAATGAGAAGAAGAAGAACATGAAGAGGAAGAAGAATATGAATAGGACAAGGAAGGAGAGGAGGGAAAATAATAAAAGACGCAGCACCGCTTTCAACAACAAGTGACAACAATTTTGTTGCCTTTTTGAATGAAGTCATTCAGAGCAGACATGTTTTTTCTGTGTGTGTGTGTGTTTATTGATATATACTTTTTCTTCTTCTTCTTCGTCATCATCTTCTTTTGAAGCTCATATCCTTTGTGTCCTTGTTCACTTGCTTGTTGATTTCGTATTGTTGATTTCGAAGTCAAGCAAATGAATCGAATCGTGTATTCATTTTATACATATACACTATTCATTGTACAATATATCATTCATAGTTACCCATTCATTACTTTCATTATTAATTAAATTGTTTATTAACTTATTATTTCTAAAGTTTATTTTATAAGTTTTAATTAAGGGCAACGAAGTGTTTCAACTTCCTTTCTTCACTCCACTCACCTCTTCCACTCATCCACCTCCAATCCCTGTCTTGTTCAATATTATGAACAAATGATTGACATATTTTTTTATTTGGTCTCCTTTTTTGGTGAGTTTTTTAATTAGCTGCCACAGCAAAAAAATAATGACAGTTCTGCAACAACACACATTGATGAAATCAACTCGCAATACCAACAACAACAGCTTATTTATGACCGACGTTTCGCCACATCCGTCAGGAGCACGGAATTGGACAACTAATGAGAGCAGCAACAGAAGAGCAAGAACAATAATAATAATAACAAAAACTACAAGAATAGCAAAAGTTACGACTTTCTGGTTAAAATAGAGTCCTTAACCCTTTGAAGACAATTGTTGCTTATAAGCAACTTTTAAATCTACGGCTCTAAAACTTTAGATTCGAGTCTCTGAATTATAATGGTAAATTGCATACAAAGATTGTTTTTTTTTAGTAAAATGACACAAGAGTAAATGTTCTAGTTCTGTTGGTGCCGCGGAAAATAATTCGTTTAAATATATAGATAATAGTTACAAAACTAAAATTGACACTATGTCTCAATATAAAGGTAAGGTATTTTATTTATGAATGTATTTGGAGCCAAGATGTTGACTTTAGTGAAATGCGACTTTAGTGTTGCTTATAAGCAACATTTTACAGGACCTCCTAAGAAGGACATGGGGCTTTAAAATTTTATAAATCTTGCTTAGGGTTAAAAAATTATGGCCGGCAACACTGCGAGTTTTCGACACCACAGGTCTTAGTCATACCCGTATAACGCATTGAAAGAATTGATATGCCGATTAATATACATATATTTTCTGCATATCCAAATTCTTCAACAGCGCGCTATGTTCGGAACGTAGATCGTGCCAGCGCTTTACAAGGCTTACACACCGAAACTGAAGCAGAACGAAGTTGGAAGAAGCAAAATTTCATTCAAAAGCCATAAAGTGCAAAAGTGAAAACAAATCTGTTTCTACGGCGGACGGACGCAGCACATATTTTGTTGTTGTGAAAGAACAAAACGAAGACGAATTGCACCGTTCTTCTTATCGCCCGCTGTACACGACAAAATTATCGATTCTCTCTTTCACACTTTATCTGGCAACCGAGTGCTCGATCAATGAACTCTTCCTACGCATATTCACATATGAAGTCATACAGAATTCAACAACATCAAACGCAGTTCGAGTCCAACCAATCGGTGTGTCCCTGATCGATGTAGCTACTGTTGAAAAGTTCTCTGCGTTGAATTCGCCTTTGTAATCTCTTAATGATAGATACTCGTTGCCTTCGGCAAGATCGGACGAATTTTCCTCCAATTTAAAATTTTAAAGTGCTCAAGTAGTGTTAAAAAAACTCCAAATTCTTCAATCAACAACCGCTATCATCATCGAATATCGTAAGTAAACTTAAATTTTTAACAAAAAGCTAAACAAAAGTAGGAGAGCGACAAAAATAAACTGGGAACATTTTGAATCGCCGAGAAATCGGTAGATTCTTGTGACAACATCATGGAAGTTGCAATATTTCTCCTCTGTACTTAAAACTGCGTGCTATCTTTATAAGAAATTGCAATTTAGTAGATCTCTAAGTTGTGTATTTATAATAAATAAAAGCAACTCTCTGAGTACTTCGCATTGGTTATTCCTCAATATTATTTAATTATTTATTTATACAATTTAAACAACAAATTTTCATCCATTTTTTCCTCCTTCCAACCTCTTCATTATTCTCTTTCTTATTCTTCCCTTCAATTCTTAATGCTTCTGACGAAAAGAGAGAATCTGCGAGAAGAATGGAATACACTGAATACCATTTGATCACCCATACTATGCACATGCACGCTTTCGTCAAGTTCGTTCTCTTTCTTCTTGCATAGCTTGAATAAGAATACGCGGTCTGGAGCGTACTTTCCGTAACAAGCAACGGAAAAAGAGTTACCACCGCCATACGAATTTGCAACTTAAATTTTTGCAACCTAACATTTTATTAGTCTTATTTAGTGTTTTTCCCAGAAAACTACTAAAAGTTATACAAATAATACTACATGACCCCGTTTAAAGATTTTAATTAGTTTTATGCAACATTAAATAATTTCTTCAGTTTCGAGGACGCGTACTCAGCGATTCTCTTTCATTGACCAGTAACTCCTGTTGATGCTGTGCATAGCTAAGCAATATAAAATATCAAACTTTCAAGGGAAGAAAACCAAAATACAGAAATCAAAAGCTTGACACAAAATTTTTTCAACACCACGTGAATGCACGACGCCGTCTAGCAAAACAGATGTACGCACACATAAACTTTTATGCTCGCTCTCTCGTTGCTTCTCTTTGTTCGTGATTGCTTCTCTCTGTTCACGTTTGCTCTCTCCTTGTTTGATCTTCCCCTCAGTGGTTCGACCGCATCAAAAGCGAAGAGGTATCGCAGGCCGAGATGCAACATCGCACTACTTAACCATTAAGTTTTGACCCTTCAAACGGTTCTTCATGCGTTCCTTTATCTGACTTCGTTTAGGAGTTATTTTATTTTGGTTAGCACTTATTCCTATGAATAACGGTCACACAAATTAATGAACTAAGTCAATATGTATTTCTATTTATAGTTAAGTTTCACAAATTATTCGAATTAATGGAATTCCAAATTTTTATTGATATTTAATATTCCAAAATAATTCCAATAAATGTGTACTCTATAATAACTCTTTAATAACTCTATAAATTCTCAACTCAACCAATTTTCGTATTTTACTCCAAAAAATTTCTTATAAAAGTTCTGGATAAGTTATTTTTCTTATTTACTAAATTTCAGTGTAATTAATTTCTTTTATCTTTAGTTTAATGTCACACTTTATCAGCACAATGTTAATTTAATTTATTTATAATCAAATTTATTAATTTCATTTAAATTCAAAACCAGGGGAGAAAAGTAAAACAAGTCTACAAAAACCCATTTTTAAATATGTAAATAAGTTATTAAACTTTTAGGTTTTTAAATAAACATTTTAGATAATGATATGATTATGATAATGAATTACTCATTTTAATAATGAGTAATTTTTAAAAACTCAACTTTGAAATAAAGTCAGAATGAACTCTGGAAGTAATAAAAATAAACGAGGAAATGCAAGAAAATTCTTAAAAGAAGACATAAAAAATAACGCAAACTTATCATAAGATTAAAAACAACTCCAGTCAATTAACAATTATAAAGAATTTATATATTAATAGACAAACAACAGATCCTGAAAAATATTTGATGCATATACAAATTTAGTGTTGGGAACTATCGAGTGATTCCAAATAAAATCTTTTGGAAGATATTTTCTATAGAAATCTTACCGCTGAAAGTAATGATTATTTCTTTTGTGGATTTTACAGATAATATATTCTGTTTTATAAGAGAGTAGAAAAGGTTTCGATGTTAACTTCCTAATCGAAATGGCTATTTAAAAATATTATAATTAATAAAAAAATTCATTCAAATTCTTCACAGAGCTTCTGGCTCTCGTACAATTGCCTCTGCTGCCGTCTACTTTTCTGGCCGAGGAGGTGGAGCCACTCTGCAATACAATGGAAGACAACAGATGGTCCGAGAACGCGTTTAACTTTAATCTACTCCACATAAGTAATCCCACTGAGCTCATGAATTATCGACCAAAAAGTGCTGCGAAGCATTTGTTGGGCATCTACACAGAAGTAATAATTTTCTTCAAATGCTGCTTCAAACTTAAATTCTTACGAACATTTTTTTTACTACTACAGAACCAGAAGTTAGCAATCGCAGGCTACAATCTACAGGCGAAGGTGTGGACCAAATGGAATGCTCCAATAGAAATCCAACATCAGTTTGTAGCTGTTCTGATGGATGATACTCTGATCATGGTGGGTGGAGCAATCGTTTATGAAGAGATGGATACAGTTACGAGTTTCAATTTGCGTACAATGGTTTCTACTAAAATGATTCCATTGGAAAAGAGTCGACGGGGACACTGTGTAGCAATACTGAATGGCTTAATTTACGCGATCGGCGGTCACGCTGGGCTTCGAGAGCTAAATTCAGTAGAGAGGTAAAGATGTACAATGCAATTCTGATGTTAAAAGAAACAAATTTAAGAAGGTCAAATTTCAGATGGAACCCCGCGAGTGGAACATGGAGTTTTGTCGCTTCAATGAATGATGCTCGCTTCGACCCAGGTGTGGCTGTTATGGATGGACATTTGTATGTATCTGGTGGCTACGGCCGTAATCCAGATGTTCTGCCGTCGGTGGAATGCTACAATCCGGTTGAGAACACTTGGAGATCAAAGGCGCCCATGAAAGTGGGACGCCTGTCACATTGTGTAAATAAGTTAAATCTGATTATAAAAATCAGCATTTGATTTAAATTAGTTGTTCCATGCAGCTCGCAGCTCACAAAGGTTACTTGCTAGCAATCGGTGGATGTAACTATGAATATGAAGACAAAGATGAAGGAATTCCCGTTGAACGCTATGATCCTCGCACAGATATATGGACAACGGTATTTTATCCATTGTATTCAATTTAGCACACTGTAAATGAGTCAGTATATCCTTCCAGATTCCCTGTTCGCACGTATTGTTTGGGCGTACAAGATGCGCTTTACTTGGTCCTGATCTATTTATTATTAATAATTCCAACATTTATACGATAAGCAATGAAAGTAACTGCGACAACCTGAAGCTGCAGCTACTTGCTAAATACACAGATATTTTACCGAATAAGAGTCCGTTAGAATGGGTTGTAATTCCATTCGAATTTAGACCACCAGGGAGATGGATTAAGAATACAAAATCTTAATTTCGGCTTCTGGTGCTTTTTTGAAATATATCATAGTTTGTGAAACGTTGGCTAAAATATTATTTGTCTATAAACAACTTCATATTTATGTAAAACCTCGAAATCTGTTCCCTTAAGATAATTATTTTGAGTTTAAGGTGTTTTCAATATAAAGAGATGACTAATTTTAAGCTAATATTCTTTTTTAAATAAATATATTACATATATTAAAAAAATATTCTATTGAAGAATTGTTTGCATATTTCGACGTATGATTAAAATTATACAACACACTCAATTACATACATATATAATAGTTTGGCAAAAAGGCAATCGTAAGTTGAGTTTCTCGCGATCAAAAGTAAGAGCGTTTCCGTTTTTGCATGTTCTCAAGTAGTTTTTTGCTTATATATTTATACCCAACACCTCAAGGTTAACGCATAGAAATGATAGATAAAGAAAAGTACATATATATATTCTTGAGCAGCGTCACCTGATTCGATTTAGCCGTGTCTATCCGTCTATCTGTGTGTCTGTCTGTCTGGTGAAATCACGATCACAGGAGAACTGGAAATATCCTTTATGGTTGCGTTAGGATTGGTATTGAAAATGGGCAAAATCGGTCAACGGCTACTTTTTATTAAAAATTGGATATCAGACTTATTTTGAGTTATGACAGACAACATTTCTGGGTATAGAGTAACATTTTCCGTTAATGTGCCGAATACGGACGTAATCAGCCGGGTTTTAGTTTGCCGCAACCAATTTAACATGGTTTAATTGATATCTATAGTATACATCTTGAACAAAAGTGAGTACAATTCAGGCACACTGACATAACGCCGACTGTTTTGTTATTTTTGTTGTTGTCGTCGTTTGTTCTTGGAATCTAACAACATCACTTAGTGGAGAAAATCAGAAAAAATTTTCTCAGAGAAATCAACGAAAATATGAACAGAGACACTGAGAAAAGCTGAGTTTAGAAAAAGAAAAGTAGATACTATGAATCAAAGAAAGGACTGCGTTTTAATACTAATAAAAAAATTAGGAAATAGAGAAAAAGAAATTAAATACAAGTTTAGAATAAAATGTTTCGCATATCCATCACTGTTTTTTATTTATAGTGAAGCTCAACAAATACACTTCATTTAATATAGTAAAGAAGTGAACAAGTTTTCTCTTAATCTCATGATTAAAAAGATCTGTTTACTGACCTAAAAATGCGACAATAAATTTTTGGGTGCGTTTTAAAGAAGTCCTTTTGGGAAAAGTTTGCGCTAGCGGTTTTGCCCCGATTTTTTTCTTACTTTTTTTCCGTTATTTGGGACCATTATAACGGTAAATAGCCGCTCACTTTTGGGGGCGTGGCATTAGTTTGGGTGTTATCGGCATTTGAAAGTCGCGAAAGGTCACCTCTTTAAAGGTTTATTATTCCGAAATTAGGTAAGGTACATTAATGATCGAGGTGTCAAAAGAAAGGCCATATTATTATTTTATATGTATAAAATTATAATATAATTATTGTGCCAATATGTGTTATTGGTAATTCGATACACTGAGCTCAATGCAGGGATGATTTCGTTTTATTGCCAGCCCATAGGCAATGCTTCCTTAATAGAACTAAAATCATAAATTTTTAAAAATTTTAGTCTTTAATTTAATTTTAATAATGGTTTTGGACACTACAATAACATGGTAAATTTATAGACGGTCAGGCAGAAGCACTTCAGTTGTTACTACAAAATAACAAGTACAAAGTCGATCTTCCGATTCGTTCGTACTCATAAAAAATCGAATTCCTACATAATATAAATATTTTCTCTGAAATATTTCCATTCTTTAATTTTTTATTTTTGCTTTCATTAACTTTTTATTTTTACTCGTATAAGTTATTAAATATACAGATATGCCGACTAAAGTCTTCTTCTTCTTAAATCTTCTGCCTATACGAATTCTTCAAGAGCACGCTATGCTCGGAACGTAGATCGTGGCAGCGCTTTACACAGCTTGGACATCGAATAAGAAGCAGAACAAAGCTACGAAAAGCAAAATTTCTTTCAAAAATCTTAAAATGCAAAATTTAAAACAAATCCAGACGAATCGCACCATTCTTCTCATCGCCCGCTGTACTTCACAAATTGATCGTTTCTTTCTTTCACACTTTACTAAGCATGCGAGTGATGGATCGATCTCTTCTTACGCATATTCGCTTGAATTGTTAGTGCAAAATAACAAAAGCAGAGTCGATCTTCCGCCTTCTTCATACTCATTAAAAAGATCTTCCGTTCCCCTCACTCATTAGGAGATCATTCAATTTTGCTTTGTTACGAGCGCTGAGAAGACCGCTGAGTTGGGCTTTATAACAACAACTACAAGGGATTCAGGGCATACAGAAGCATTTTGTTGTTGTACACTTTTTTGTTTCTTTTTTACTAGAACAAAAACAAAGTTGAAGTACTTCCGTACTTTCCTCCGAGAGCGAAGCAAAAGTTACCAACAATTTATCAATCATAATATGGTGAAAATTATGTTTTAGTGTAAATATTGGACCACATTCACCATGCTGCGCTGCCTTTCGATAGCGGCAGAGTGGTGTGTATTCATGCTAATAATGGCACATCTAATCTTGTTCTTCTTTGAGTCATAATATCTCTTTACTATTTATACTCTTTGCACGTAGATGTGCATGAGTCCTGGTTAAAATTAAGTGTTCAAATGAGACTAAAATTCATTATGACGGGGGCGGCGAGGGCGAGTTCACACGTACGTACGTTTGCCTGAATATCTGTATATATGTACTTTAAAAAAATGCTCTAAAAATCCAGTCCCCGATCCATCTGCGAGGCTGCTAAGAAGCTGATTTTAGAAGTCTTAAAAACACTACTAAAATATGTATCTATCGCTTGGGAAGTAACAACATATAAAATGAGTTCCCATCAGCAGATGCCAGGGTATCTGATGTCAGGGTATCAGATGCACACTGTATAGTAGCGCCCTTGCTAAGTACATTGAAGTAAATTTAACAGCCTTATAAACGATAAACGCTTTTTCAGTTTAGCACCCGTTTTGTTTTTTGCTTTTCGTAGTTTTTCGTTGTTTTGACAGGCGGAGGATAAACGATGACGAATGGAAATACACCACGCGATAAGAAAGTTTGTTGTTAGTATTTTCACATGCTTTGCAGATTTTGTCGCGTAGACGGGGTATAAAGGATGTCGAATTTCCAGAGAAAAATATGCTCAGCAGAGATAATGAGATAGGACACTTCAAATTCGCCGCTTCAAAAATCAGTTTGACGTCTATTTTTTATGAGCTGTTGAATTCATGTACACTATGCGTGAGAGCTACCATATTGTTGTTCTTGTTTTCTGTCTTTCAGTATGTTGAAATATCAGCTGTTTCATGTTTCACCACGGATTCGTTTAGTTATGAAATCAGCTTGGCTAGACGCAGCATCATTTAAACGGTTTCACTACTGGTATGTCGATACCACCTGTGGCTACACACTGTGGTTTCTCATTTGGTTTCACAAGTCGTAAACACGGGATGCTAAAGTTTGTGTGAAATTGACTGAATATCGAAATATTGGCCAGAGTGAGAGAAAATATGACACGCGTTCGGCAAACTATGTTGCTCTTCTTTCGTTTGACAACTGCTTTCTTGTGTGCGTGCAAAGAAACTGAGAAGCAGGGTCTATTTTCAAAAATTCTCTACACTCGATACCAGAGTATAGACTTTTCTCTTTCTTCCTCATCTCTCTCTCCAACGAACTGAGTGAAACCGCTTTTAAAAGATACTGCGTATAGCCAAGGCCATTGGCTTTTAAAATATAAATTTCACCATATATAAACAAAGGTCGTGAAGTTTCCCAAACCTAAAATAGTAGGTGCGAACGGATGTTTGGTCCCCCAAGTGCATGAACAACGTATAACAATACATAATTTTCAAAAATATTAAAAACCAAATGACAAAATATAAATGCGACCATTCTGGAATTATTAATCGTAATTTTCTTTGTCAAAAGGTGAACAACTATGCATTTGCAACGAAAAATTAGCACAACGACAACTTTATACCAAAGTAAAAATAAGAAATAAACAACCAATACTTGGTAAAATATGGAAGCATATATTAATTACCATTATACGGTACGGGGAGTTATGTTTTATATACATTTTACACATATAAAAAGGATAATATTTTTATTTATTTGTTTTGACGTTTCATAAACGAACCCCTGAAAAACAGATATTGCATGCGTTCATGCGATCAATTTATTTTCGGCGAAGTACAAGTTTTTTGCAGCGAAGTACAAGTTTTTCACAGCGAAGTACAAGTTTTTTGCACAAAATCACAATTTTTTATCGTAGTGTTAGTGAAAATGCCATTGTGTTTTGCGACGAATTTGAAGTGTCCTATCTCATTATCTCTGGCAACTACACAAGAGCTACTTAAGGCGACGTCGCTGTTACCGCCACCGCCACCGCCACCAGCTCCTTCTGCGGCTCACCAACAACACTTGACATCAATTCGATTCTAAGAAAAATAAATAAGATTAATAAGATAAGATTATAAATAAGATGTTCTTGTTCTTTTCAATTTTGTTGTTGTTGTTGTTTTGAATGCTTTCTTGTTGTTGTTGTTGTTTTGGTTGTCGCTGCTACTATTTTTAATTATCAGCACTTGACTTCTATGCATTTCTTCCAGTTCAAGCAGGACTTTTGTATGTTCATAAAATACAGAATTTCTGTGATAAATAAGGAAAAGAATTAGGGAAAAAATAAGATAAGGAGAAAGCAGTAGAAGAAATAAAATTTAATCTCTTCGTAAAAGAAAGAAAAACAAGCTGAAGAAGGAGAGAACAAGAACGAAATGAAGAAATGTAACACTTCCGCGTTTTAGTAAACAATGCAATTTTCTTCTTCTTCTTCTTCTTCTTCTTCTTCTTCTAAACATTTCGAATTCGAATTTCGAATTCGAATACGAACACAAAACGTGGTCTTGCTTCAATACATATTCAACTTCCACAGATTTACCAACATACAAGCACATTTATGAACATTCAAACCTTTAGATGCACACACACACACACACCCACAAACACCTCGTCTCTGCTCTCACCTTCCCTTCACCACCCTCCCCACCACGCCTTGTGACTTGCTACCAACATTCGAAAGTGTACACGTAGTTTCTCATTCAAAACCCATTCGATTTAAAGCAACACAAAAGAATTTCTAAAATTTCTTTGGCCAACATTTTTTCTTCGGTCTTTCAGTTTTGTGGCGGCTTCGTTACAAGGAAGGAAGGATACAAGGAATCGTTGATTGTCGTGTATTAAATTCAAAGACAATTCATAGGAAAAAACATTAAATTTCATTATGAATTTCATATAAATGATGATCGTGTATAAAAACAACGGATCAGTTAACATTTAATTCTAGACTTCGAGCAGTCAAAATGTATCAAGCCATTATTCCGGATTAAATAATCATTTATAACATCGAAAGAAGATCATCGGATATCAGAAAAGAAAATTAAGGATATATTGTATAGTTTAGAAAGAAAGAAAATCGATTAGGTTTCATATAAATACACTGCATAATATTACGTAGCTGTTACGTAATCAGCAACTGAGAATTAGTGAGAAAATTTCAAATTCTAACAACCGATGACAGTTTTACACACACTCAGCTGAGTAAACTTCATCTGCAGAGTGTAATTTAATACATAGAAGTTTATCCGTACATACGGATATATATATATACGGAAGTATATTTATTTTATATATATATATGTATATATATGTATGTACCTCTGTGTGTGTGTCTGTGTGTTTGAACCACTGTCACAGGTTGTTACATGCATTCAACGGGGCGTATGAGTAACATTATTGAATGGTTGGTTATTTATTGGTCAGTAGAATGACATCGGTTAGTCTAGCTTCATTGAGCAGGCAGAACTTCCATGCCACTCCACGGAGTTCCACTCAAATACTTTTGATTTTTTGTCTACACGTCGTATGAGTGACATTAATTAATTGATCGTTGTCATTATTTGATCAAATGCGGTTAATTCGGTGATTTTGAGTGATATTAATGAAGTTATCCATATGAATGTTAATACACGGAGCAAGTTATGTATTAAATTAAAGATGCTATTGAAATGAATCGAATGGATTGGATGTTAAGTGAATAACAGAATGTATGAGTGAATAACAGAGTATTTTAATCAGTACATGTTCATAAAGTTGCATAAAGTCCTGCTCGGGGAGCCCATTCAAGCGGAGGTCTCGGCCAACACAGGCATTGAGTTGTCTTTCGATTAGATGGCGACCATTAGCTTGGGTAGGATACTCAAAAGAAATGCTCTCCGGTTACTGAGTAGATTATAGGAACGAATAAACAGTTATTTAAAAAATATGAAAATCTAAAAAGTAAATGCACAAACATTTTAAGATTTTTAAAAGTTTCAAAAACATAGCGATTACTTTAGTCTCCTTTGATTTAGAGAACGCTAAACATTTAACTTGCCCTCGATAAATCACAGAATAAAAAATAAGAAAAAATACTAGAAAACAATAAAGAAAATTAAGAAGACGATAAAGAAGAAGAAGAAGACGCTGTAGAATATTATTGCCAATATATCACTTGCTCAAGCATGACATCCTTGCTCATTGTATAGTATATACGATGTATGGAAGCGGACATCGTATATACGATATCTACAATATGTACCATATATGAACCTATATGACTATGTGTGTGTGTGTGTTTTGTATCCGTTTCCTTTTTCGTGCATGCATTCACTTGTAACGTTTTCAGTGGAGCATTTTTCTATACTGCTTATTTTTTTACTTTTCGACCAGCTAATTCTGAACTAATACATCGCGTTCTCATGCTGCAAGAGACAGTTGCACGTGCTCTGAAAATCTCTCAAGAGGCGGCGGCACGCTTGGAAGAGCTGCAAATACAGATCTCAGTGGTGCAGCATCGGTTTCCTCTCCGCCCCCCCCACCCCCCTCATCGCAAGGTGTGTTCCTTGATCTCTTGATATTTATTTTGTTATCTCTTTTTACCATCATTATTATAGACAATATGTTTATTTATTATAATTTAATATAATCTCACATAAATCAGTACAGTATAGGATTTTTTATATATACAAATCAATAATATAATAATTTACAATAATTTTACTATTTATACCCTACACCGGGGCGCAGTGCGCCCACTTTTACACTACTTATACAGTATAGCTCATGAAATCAAATTTATTACCACGTAAATAAAGTTTAAATTTGAACACAATAATAAAACTACTAAGCTAGTTATTTTGCTTTGAAAACAGGTAACGACCACGCCTACTATTTCTACAGAGGCGTAGCTAGGACTCATGGAGCCCGGGACTCTATGCTACTGTTCTGCAATGAGAAATCTAAATAAATTAAAAATTTAAATAAATAAATTTTAATAATTATGTAATATAATTTATAATAAGATAATTTTTCAAAAGTTTGAAGTAGGGTATCTAAGATTCGGCCAGGCCGAATATAGCACTCTTACTGGTTTTTACTTTAATTTTTCTAAATTACAAATTTCAGCAGATTTTATGTTGTGTTATCTTTTGAAAGAATTGATCACAGATAAAAAACATTTTTTTCTAATTAAAGTCAAATAAAGAAACGACGTAATATGTTCATATAGATTATATTGTACTATAATCTATATAGCATAACTTTATAATTATTTATAATTAAATATAAGGTTTATAGTTATTTTTGTCTGCCTGTTTTCTTTTGCTTTACATTTTGATTTCCTTTCCGCTTATTTTCAGTCTTCAGTTAGTCTTCAGGCAGTCAACATGTCGAAGATTTTTTGTGCGAATTGTTCATTAAATTGCGAAATTGATGCGGCAATAATTAAATTTCATGTTTTGGCTGCGGCAAATTTTTTCATAAGCAGTGTGTTAACTTAGATCAACTTGCAATTGATAGTTTAATAAAGTACAAAAATTTGGTTTATTCATGTTCTGAATGCATTAATATTAAAAGAGATGTTTTTGCAATTATTTCTTCTATGGCCTTGGACATTGGAGAGGTGAAAGCTAAGCTCTCTCAATTGTGCTCTAATGCAGGAGGATATAAAGAACAAGAATCTAATAGTCAACCAGCCGCTCCAACTAAAAAGAAATCAAAATCAAAACCGGTTTCGTCCTCTCAGAAAGTTCTCTCAGGTGAGGAAATTGATAAGGCTGTATGCACTCGTTCCCGTGCTCGTGCTCTTGCATCGCCAACGGTGATTGATGTTTCCCCCTCTTCTCGGAACCAATGCTCTTCTGTCACCACTATTACTAATGCTGTGGATGCAATTGAACAGAATGTAAACAATGGTTCAACGAATGTCACTAGAAAAAGGAACGGAGATATCGATCATAGTGAACTTGGATCTATCGCTGTAGCTTCTAATCAGACCGATGTTGTCTTGGATGGTGAAAGTCTTAACCCTTCGCAAGCTACCATACCTACGACGTCCATTATTACTGAGGTAAATCCTGATGATGGTTTTCAAATTGTGCAAAAGCGGAAAAAAAATTCCAATAAAACCGTTAACCCAAAAGTCAATAAAATTGTTGGGTCTGATCTTAATTCGAATCTAAAAGCGTTGCCAAATTATTCATGGGTTCATTTATCCAAATTTAGACCTGATATATCCACCGAGGATATTATTAATCATATATCAGGAAAATTGAACATTAGTTCTGACCGATTTAAGTGTTTTAAATTGATTAAAAAAGATGTTGATAATAGTAATCTAGAACATGTGAATTTCAAGCTTGGGTTCTCAGTAGACATCAAGGATCGTGTTATGGATGCTTCTGCTTGGCCTGTATTTGTGCGAGTTAAATATTTTCAACATCATCGGAAAAATGTAAAATTCGATAGCAACCTGGTTGATACTGGTTCGCAATGACTCGTAACGGATCAACGACTGCCTTCTAAATCACTTTCTCAATCAACTCGTGAACTACTATTTTGTTACCATAACACTGGTGGATTAAGAACTAAAGCTAGTGAAATCTACCAACTTTCGTCATCGTCACTGTATGACGTGATTGCCTTTTCCGAAACATGGTTGACAAGCCAATACTATGATTCGGAGTTTTTTAATTCCAATTATGTTATATATCGAAAGGACCGATCTCAGACGCTCTGTGGACTGTCAAGAGGAGGCGGTGTGCTATTGGCTGTCCGATCAAATTTTTTATCTCTACCTTTACCCTTATCTTCAACTTTAATACCTGTTGAACATAATTTTGACATTGATCAGTTAATTGTTAGGATTAAGTTTGATAATAATGCGGAATTTATTGTAAATCTAAGTTATATTCCACCTAATAGTTCTGTACAATTGTATAAAATCCACATAGGCAATATTATGAAAGTCATTAACAATATTAAGAGTCCTCAGCATTTAGTAATTTTAGGTGATTTCAATCTGCCCAATATAAATTGGCAATATGATGATCAACACCTGCTTCTGCCGTTAAATATTACCAGTGACTGCGAAAATGAAGTAGTAAGTAATCTTGCGGAAAAAGGTCTAATTCAAATTAACAATATTTTTAATTGCCGGAACAGGCTCCTTGATCTAGTTTTCGTGGATGATGATATGTATTCTAATATCAGTAGGCTAAACTCTGATTATCTAACGGATTCTGAACATCATGTGGCTTTATGCTTAGCATTAAAAACATATACTTACTCCAAGTTGCTTAATCATTATAATGAAATCAAATATGATTTCTGGAAAAGCGATTTCAAGGCTATTTGTAGATATATGTCTAATATCGATTGGGCTTTGGTTCTTGTAGATTCAAATGTCGAAGAGAATTATAAACGGTTTTCTAAACTCCTTAAAACTGATATTAACTTATTTGTCCCTAAGAATACGTTCACGAAGGTAGATAAACCTGCATGGTATAATAAGACATTATCTAACATAAATAATGCTAAAAACAAGGCTTACAAACGGTGTAAGAGATCTCCAAATAATCCGAATCTTTTGGCTCACTACATTTTTCTTAAAAAACAATTTTTCACTTTAAATAAATTTTTATATAACAACTACATTTTTCGAATTGAAACTAATCTAAAGAAAAACAGTAAATGTTTTTGGCATTTTATAAATAGTAAAAAGAAGTCTTCTGGTATTCCATCTTCGATGGAATACTTAGGTGAAACATCGTCTGATCCTAACGAAATCTGTGATATGTTTGCCGAGTTTTTTTCCTCCGTATATATTCCATCTTCTCCCTTTTCAGTTTTAAATAACCAAAGTCATGAGGCTATCGTTGATATTGGGTCTGTACAACTTAGCATCAGTGACGTCATGGATGGCCTATTGCAACTAAATCTAGATAAGCAACCCGGAGTTGACGGCTTTCCACCCATCATTCTTAAGAAGTGTGCTCAAGCTGTTGCTTTTCCGCTGTTTTTAATTTTTAGCCAATCATTGCGCTCTGGTGTTTTTGTTAGCGAATGGAAAGACTCTTTTGTAATACCTATTCATAAAAGCGGATCCAAAAATTTTATTCCCAATTATAGACCTATTTGCAAGATTTCTGTGATTCCCAAGCTCTTTGAAAAGCTTGTGTACTCGAAACTACTTTTTCAAGTAAAAGGTGCTATATCCCAATTACAGCATGGTTTCATTACTGGAAGATCTACATCCTCGAATTTGACGATTTTTTCTAATTACGTCGCTAGTTGCTCAGAAAAAGGTTTACAGTGTGATGTCATGTACACTGATTTTTCTAAAGCTTTTGATAAGGTTGACCACGGCCATTTATTATCAAAGCTTTGGAAACTAGGGTTTCACTCTAGTTTTTTCAATTGGATTAAATCTTATTTATCAGCTCGTAGACAAATTGTCAGATTAAATAGTACTGTATCTAAACCATTTTTTATTTCGTCTGGTGTCCCTCAAGGGAGCCATTTAGGGCCTCTACTCTTTCTCATTTTTATAAATGAAATACCTAAGATACTTCAATTTTCGCAGTGTCTAATGTTCGCTGATGATTTAAAGATATTTTCGTCTATCGAATCCGTGGACGACTGCTCTAGATTACAAGCCGATTTGACTAACTTTTACTTAATGCGTCCAAGTGCCAGTATCTAACATTTAGTCGCGGTTCTAATCCGTTAATTTACAATTATAAGATTGGCAATGTGCCATTGTCAAAAATTTACATAAAAAAAGATCTTGGAGTAATTTTTGACTCCAAATTTAACTTCAGTAGCCATGTCGAGTATATAACGGCAAAAGCAAATGCCATGATGGGATTTATTTGGAGAAACTCTAGGGATTTTAAAGACCCACATACTTTGAAGTCTTTGTATTTTGCATTTGTTAGACCCCACCTTGAATATTGTTGCATTGTTTGGGATCCATATTACAAAATTTATTCCGATAGAATAGAAAAAATTCAAAAACGGTTTACTAAATATGCCTTATCTCGTTTATTTTGGAACACCCCTGTGCCCAGATATAAACCTAGGTGTCTATTGCTAGGCTTAGCCTCTCTAGAGCAGAGACGTAAGTGCCATTCAATATTGTTTGTTAACGACATTGTTAATAGTAAAATTGATGCTCCTACCTTATTACTACTGATCAATATTCGGGTGCCTACTAGGAACTTTAGATCAAGCGATATCTTTAAAGTTCCCTACCACCGTGTTAACTATTGCTTCAACGAGCCAATGACCCGGTGTTTAAGATTGGCCAACTCAGTTTGTACCTATGTGGATTTTTTTATTGGCTTGAGCCGCTCCAATGTTAAAAAGTTAGTTTATAGTTGCCTCAGTTTCGAGTAGTCATTAAGATTGTGTTGTAATCTGCTTGACGAATAAATAAATAAATAAATAAATTTTGTTTGTATTACCAGAAGTGACTAAAACGAAATACATAATTCAAGTCGTTCAGACTCTGATGTCGAGATGTCTTTCAAAGCCCAAAGAGTAATAATAATAATCTACTTAGTTTCTGTTTGCAGCTTCAACTTTTGTTCACGAAAACTTGGCATCACTCAGCTTTTGGTGACTGAAATTCGTATTATCGATTTTATTTTTAGTGGTTTTCAGAAGATACTGATTTTCAGAGGTTTTTTTTGTGGCTTGTTTCTGTTATTTTGGTCTTTTTTTATTTTTCTCTCTGTTATTTTGTATCGCGAAGGAAATAAGACAAGCCTTTTTTAATAAGATTCTCATGTAGATTCTCATGTTCATTTAGTTGAGTCGTAACATTACGTGACGTGTCAGTTGCTCCAATCTATCTTGCGACTGTCACTGTAAACTAGTATTGAAATAGTAGTAGTAGGACTTTCGAATCTGTTTAAAAATGGTCATTTTTACGTTCTGTCACGATAGTATTGCACATACATAGCTAAACATTCTCTTTATGCTATCTATATAAAGGATATAGGATCGATCGTGATAGCTATGTAGCCATTTTAGTCAAAAGTACTGCTTTCGCCGAAGTACTTCATTCCATAGAATAAATGACAATATATTGACTCTGATAGAGTTTAACTGATCGCCATTACGATACGTTCATACGTCACGTTACGTTACGTCTAGACTAAAAATCAATGAGTAAAAAGTTACACCTTTCTTGTTTCCCTGATAAATTGCTGCAATTTTTTATTGACCTACCTAGTGCAAACTTCCGCCAAAATCTTTTTGTTGGAAGTACAGAGCTGGAATTATATATCGTATTCTGCTTTGTGGTCTTTCTTTTTTATATAAGCTAAAGCAGTTGCAAGGTAAAACTATGTTCAGCCAATACCTAAAATATGTAGATACTTTCATATAAAGCAAAAGGGTCCGCCAAAGAAAAACGTGCATTCGTTTCGGTGTAAACGTACCATAAATTGTACGCAAGTGGGGTTGTTACAACCATGCGTAGGCATGCATCTGATTGACAGTCGCAGTATAACACTAAATAGTATAAAAGAAATTTTTAAAACCATTGTTCAAGTAGAACGCAATTCTAACGTACAGTAGGGAAATTGATTTGTGAAAGAACGGCAAGGAGCGAGGATTCTTCGAAAGTTTTAAATATAAAGTAAGAAACCAACCGTAAAGTAAAGTAAGTACATTTAAATTTTTAACAAAAAGCTCCACAAAATATTTGGGGAATGAAATATATTCTTCATTTCTCGTAGTGTCATTTAATGTGTGTGTTTGCTTGTGTTATTTAGAGTTAATTTTGCTGAATCCTCACATGCAAGGCATTTCCGAGAACTTTCAGTGGCTTTACTTTTGTCTGTCTGTTTTTCAGACGAGTATAAATATGTAAACAACATTTTATCGGAAAACATTTCTTTTATCGACTCGGGAGATTGCGTTGATCTAGAAATACATACTTTTCTATATCTACTCTATTTCTATGCGTTCCCCTGAACCTTAAGGTGTAGGGTATTAAAATATATAGTAAGAAATGAAAAAATTTGCGAGAACTGCGTAAAATTTTACATAAACCTTTCGCATTATGTTAAGATAATATATTCACAATATTGCTTCATAGTTCTAGTGAAATTCTAGACCACTAACCCTTATATTTTGACATTTGAACGATTCTTATTCGATTCTCTCTAACTTGTGTAAAATAAGCAAAAGACATATGAACTAAAATAGTAAGTATAACTTATTATATAGGATATAATGGTTACCCTTTTAAGGGTGAGAGAACTCGCTTTTCATAAATATACTTTGTTTTATACTTTAATGTCTTCGTTTGGGAGAAAAAATGTTTGCTTTATTATAAATTGCCATATATTCATTACCTCCAATATGCAGAGAATAGTTAATTATAGGTAATTGCTACTTAATTACTTAACCGTTAAGTTTTGATCAAGGCAGTATATTACAAAAAATAAAGGTGTTAAAAAAATCCTTCAAACTGTTCTTCATGTGTTCCTTTATCTGACTTCGTTTAGGAGATATTTGATTTTGATTAGGGTCATTAGGGAAAAAAGGGTTACAAAAATTACAAATTACAAATTAATCGAATTAATGGAATTCCAAATTTTTATTGTTAATTTATTTATAATCAAATTTATTCATATTTAATTTCATTTAAATTAAAAACCAGAGGAAAAAAGTAAAACAAGTCTACAAAAATTCATTTTTAAATATATACGTTTATTCGTATATTCATTTTAAATTATATATAAATATAATAATACAATTTAAATAATCAAATTGATTGAAATGAGTTATTTAAATTTTAAGTTTTTAAATAAACATTTTAGAGAATAATGAGTAGCTGTGGTACCGAAATAAGTGCGTCGTGCGTTGCGTTTCTGTCAAAATGAAATTGGAACACGCAGTCTTATGGAAGTGGCTGAAATAAGAAACGCACTGACGGAGACCACTTCGAATTTCCAATTTTGACATGCGCTACGAAGTGAAGTTTGCAGCAAATATCAAAAAAATGTTCATGTGCGTGTGAATGTTTGAAAACTTTTCCTCAAAACATATGGTGACGCAACGCTTTTATTTCGGTATAGCGCAGCGTAGTTTCTAAGTCGCAGTGATAAACGCAACGCAAGACGCACTTATTTAGGTATCACAGTAGCTTTTAAAAAACTCATCTCTGAAATTAAGTCAGAATGAATTCTGAAAGTGATAACAATAAACGAGGAAATGCAAGATAATTCTTAAAAGCAAACATAAAACAATGCATAAAAAAACTTATCATAAAATTAAAAACAACTCCAATCAATTAACAATTACAACAAATTAATATCTAAATAACAAACAAGAGCTCCTGAAAAATATTGATGCATTTAATGCGTTACCCTACCGATCACTATATATGCCCATTTAAAAATTAGTGTTGGAAACTATCGAGTGATTCCAACCAAAATCTTTTGGAAGATATTTTCCACAGAAATCTTACGGTTATAAATAATTTCTTTTTTGAATTTTACACAGAATATATGTTAATATTGTTTATAATAGTCAGAGCAAATAAATGACAAAAAGCTTGCTTAAAAAAGGTTTCAATGTTAAATTCCTAAATCGAATTTGCTTTTTAAACAATTATAATTAATAAAAAAATTCGTCTCACAAGCTACAAGTGTTAGTTCGGCTAAAAACAGCTATTTTTCACTATTTACACCCTTAACAGACATCGTAAAAAGATTAGCGCCAGGAAACCAATATTCCCAGAAATGTAGCCCAGTAATATTGTTCTCGATCTGGTAGTTCTTAAATAAAATCTTCTCGCAAAATAATATTTATTCTTCTTATCCATTCGGGGACTCATTAGGTCCCCGTACCTTTAAGATGAACTTTGTTTAATTTCTTGTACTAAGTTTTATTCGGAATTTACTACCTTCACTAGGTTTCAAATGGCGACTGTTGCAGGACCTTCAACAAGTAATCTGGCCATAAATACTAATGCACCGGAATATTTTCGATGTGATACTCACTGCGAAGGCGTACTCAAGCATTTGCGAGGCCGTGAGGATCTTTACGACGTGGTGCTCGTAGTTGGCGACTGTGGTAAACGGTAAGGAACCCGTTTTTACTTTCTTTTCGTCGTAACTTTAAATCTTTTCTATCTTTAGCATTTCTGCACATCGTTTGATTTTGACAACGTACAGTGATTACTTCTCTGCTCTGCTAAGCAGACAGATGCACGAGTCCCAAGAATGGGAAATAACTGTCAGTGATGTGGTCGGGGACGCGTTGGAGCAACTGGTCAACTTCTGTTACACTGGAAGCCTAGAATTGCGAGGAGACACAATTGGGGCCTTGCTTACCACAGCAAATCATCTGCATTTGAAAGAAGTCGTCGAAGGCTGTTGTGAGTTCCTTCAGCGCCATTTACAGCCATCGAATTGTCTGGCTGTATGTTTGTTCGCAAAACAAATGAACCTCGAAGCACTTCTTCACAACACCAAGAAGTTCATCTTTGAACATTTTGCTGAAGTAAGTTGAAAAAATTAGTTTAACCAAAAAAGGTCAAAAGCGTTTCATTCTGAAGAACATTATTCAGATACAAGCGACTTTATTTAGTCGCGTTCATGCTTTGTTCACTTCTCTTATTTACATATGTATCTAATAATTATATTTTTTAATTGTTTATTTCTTCTAGATTTCCAACCATCCCGAGTTCTTTCTATTAACAGCTAATCAGCTGTGTGAATTCGTAGCTAATGATGACCTCGGTGTTCCATCTGAAGAGTTTGTCTTTGGGGTTCTAATGAAGTGGATCGAATACGAACCAGAGAACCGCAGGCAGCACTTCACAGAGCTTCTGGCTCTTGTACGATTGCCTCTGCTTCCGCCAACTTTTCTAGTCGAGAAGGTGGAGCCACTCTGCAATACAGTGGAAAGCCAGAACTTGTTCGTGAACGCGCTTAAATCGCATCTATTATTCACATGTAATTCTACTCAGCCCAGAAATTATCAATCGAGAAGTGTTGCGAATCAGTTGTTGGCCGTTTATTTACGACAAGTAGTTTCCTTCTTCATATAGTGCTTCACATTTAAATTCTTACGCAAATTTCTTTTTTCATATTCGCACAGAATATTTATAAACGGAAATATGAAATAGAAATCGCAGGCTACAATTTAGGCACGAATGAGTGGACTATATGGAAAATTCCAATACATAGTCGAATTTCTGCAGTTGCTCTGATGGATGATAACCTGATCGTGGTCGGTGGGTCGTTAAACGGCTCAGCTCTTAATACAGTCACGAGTTTCAATTTGCGTACCCTGGCTTCTACTGAAATGGATCCATTGCAAACGCGTCGATGTGGACACTGTGTAGCAATACTGAATGGCTTAATTTATGCGATCGGCGGCCATGATGGTCGTCAAGCTCTAAATTCGGTAGAGAGGTAAAGATATACAATGCAATTATGTGGTTAAAAAAAAATTTAAGAAGGTCAAATTTCAGATGGGACCCCACGAGTGGAACATGGAGTTTTGTCGCTTCAATGAAAGATGCTCGCTTCGACTCAGGTGTGGCTGTTCTAAATGGACATTTGTATGTATCTGGTGGATACAACTCCATGCACGCATATGATGCGTCAGTCGAGTGCTACGATCCGGTTCAGAATACTTGGAGATCCACGGCGCCCATGAAAGTGGAACGCGCCTCACATTGTGTAAATAAGTTAAATCTGATTATAAGAATTAGTAAAATATTTAAATTTATTCTTCCGTGCAGCTCGCAGCACACAAGGGTTTCTTGTTTTCACTGGGTGGATGTGTCGAAGAAGACGAGGATGAAGAATACGATGATGAAGAAAACACAGGTGAAGAATGCGAAGATGAAGAAAACGAAGCCGAAGAAGTTCCCATTGAACGCTATGATCCACGCACAAATACATGGACAACGGTATTTTATCCATTGTATTTTATACAATTGACATTTTATAAATGATTCAATATATAATTCCAGATTCCCTGTATGCCGGCAATTTATGGTTGTACAAGATGCGCTTCAAGTGGGGCTGATCTATTTATTATTAATGAATCCAACAGTTATATGATAAGCAGTGAAGGTAGCTGCGACAACCTGAACCTGCAGATACTTGCCAAACCTCATCCAGAACCAATGCAAAATGTGGACTTAGCTTGCGTGGAGTTGTTTCCATACGAATTTAGAAGTCCAGAAAAGTTGCATAGAGCATAAAAACTTTTAATTTTGGATTCTTTTGCTTTCATTTCAAGTAGCTTATGTTTTTAAAATGTTACCTTAAAGAATGTTACTCTATAAATGACTGTACATACATATATTTATATAAACCACATTGAGATCTGTTGTTAAAATACGTATTTTAAACTTAAAATGTTTTAAATAAACGGTGAGACTAAATTTATGGAAATATTCTACTAGTATTCTAAATAAATATTGTAAAGTGGAATTAATAAAGAACTGTTCTTTGGGCCTAGTTTATTATATCATGTCAAGTACTTTAAAAGGATCAGACACATTCGATTTGCGTGTTGGAAATTTGAGCTTGAAATCTTCAGACGATGTGGACAAGATAAAAATTTAAAATTTTTGGAAAACATTCATGCAATTTTTAGATTTTATTTAATTTATATTCAAATTTAACGATGGATCACGAATGTTGTTTGTTTAGTAACAGTTAACTTTTAGTGATTTATAATTAATTGACTAATATTTTGGCTATGCCTGTTGTTGTTTTTGTGTCAGCTGGCAACACCAAGAAAGGAAGCCGTCGTTATTGTAATATTGTAGTTCTGTGCTTTGCCTGTCTAATTCTCTAATCATCCGTTTATTTTAAAAGTATGTTTTAATTTCTTCATATTTTCTTCCTTGAATTCTTCGTCACTAATTTCTAGTACCTTGTTATGAGATTTTTATTGGCATTTATTTTCAGGCTTATTTATATTTATCTGGCTTACAGCAGAATGAAAATTGATTATCCTGACCGAGGGTGTAGGTTTTGTGTGACAATTGGTACATAATTACTTCGTTTTTGTTTCTGTTTAATTCAACATCCAAAAATGGAATACTCTTGTCCAATTCTTTTTCTAATGTGAATTTGAGTCTGGGGTGGTTGAAAGTAGATAAAATATCTTTTTCATCTATTATTGCCAAAATATCCTTAGCAACACCCGTTGTCAGCTCTGATATTTCAAGCTAACAGGTCACCCTGCGTTGATAGCAAAGAAGTGTCTAGGAATATGAAAGTTATGAGCACAGCTTTATAACAGTGGCAAAAATGACGTCCAAAGTAGAGAAAAAGGTACTTTTCGAGCGAAAAATCTCAGAAATTTCATGTACCATTCCTTCGTACTAGTTAACAGTCGAAATACGAATATAATGTGAAAACCACAGTTGACCATTCTTACGCTCTATCACAATAGTATTGCACATAGTTAACATTCTCTTTATTCTTTCTTTATAAACGGTATAGGATGCATCGTGATAGATATACAAGTGCAAGTTTTTATCGACTTCCTCCCTAGCGTAAATTACCGCTAAGATTTTTCGGTGGGGGTACAGAGCTGAAATTGTACTAGGTTTGGTGAAAAGTAACCTCCTTGGGAATGAAAAAAATTTTTATAGTTCCCTTTTAGTCCGATACACTTATCCGTAAGAGCCGTAAGTCATTGATTTTACCCGGGGTTGCGATGCTCTTGTGCGCCGGCGCATTGTCTTGCAAAACAAAATTTTTTTTCGCTTCATGTGAGGCTGTTTTGCAGCGATCTTTGTGGTATCTGTTAGCTTGCGCACCTTCATTTTCCGGTCAGCCAACACCATTTCATGTATTTTTTTGACATTGTCCTCTGTAACCGTATCGGAGGGCCTGCCGCTGCGGACTTGATCGGTAATGGAGTGCGGCCACCACGAAACTCTCGAAACCAATATTTGACGGTGTAATCTGACGGAGCATTAGCCCCATAATATTTATCCAACTTTACTTTTGTTTCCTTCGCCGTTTTGCCTCTCAAAAAGTAATGTTTTATGAGAGAACGAAAATCGTATGCCAAACACGTCAACAACAATCAGCTGTCAAAACAAAAGTAAATACAGTATCGCACTGAAATTTGTCATGTCTGCCTAAATATGAACGTACTTCAAGGCACCATAACCTTTTTTGCAGTAGCAGCGCATTCTGGCGGTCAAGGAGGTTACTTTTCACCCCACCTAGTATTTGGGGTCAGCGTCAAAAACACAACAATAACAAAACCGACAACAACGTAGGGTATTGTGTCATAAAACCTATCTGTTCCCTAAAGTACTCGCCAAGTTGAAAATAAGTATAGTCTATGTATATATATAGTCTATAATCTATTTCTATTTTAATATAAAGAAGAAAGATTCCCTGAGAAAAACCGTGCTTTCGTTCGATGTAAACGTAATCTTAATTGTACCCATGTAAGGTATGTACAACCATTAGTAGGCATGCATCAGCTGTCTGATTGACAGTCGCAGTATAACACTAAAGAGTGAGAATGAAATTTTAAAAACCGTCGAACGTTTTTATTGAGAATTCTAACAACCAATTCGCCAGGCGAGGAGAATCTTCCTACAATTTTAAATAAAGTGTTTAAGAAAATAACATCTGTATTCAGTCGTTCTGCATCAATTTCATTGTCATCCATAATCTCAGTAAAGTAAGTAAATTTTAATTTTTAATGGAATTTAATTTTAGAAGAATGGAATATGTACTTAATTTATCCTAAAATTTCATTTCATGTGTATTTACTTGTGTTATTTCAAGTTAATTTGGCTGAATCCTCGGCATGCAAGGCATCTGTCTGTCTGTCTGTCGATCTGCTCAGAATATTCTGTCTGCTTAACATCTAAACTTGCACGTGTGGTCTTGAACGTTGAACAAACAATCAAATAAGGAAAACTAAACTAAATAAAGAAACAAACATTCAGAAATCCAAAAATCTGAAGTGCGAAAACATTTCATCAACATTTCACATGCATTTGTGAAATATAATCTGGGTATAACTTGGGCACAGGATACCTTCAAGGCTCCGATTTTCTTGTTCTTCAGGGGAACCTCCCAACAAAACTTGTATCTTTCTGGCTCCGAGTTGTACACAATATACACATACATAGCGCATTTATTTATCTTTATTTATCTCGCGCGATTTTTACGTGATTGCGAGTTTTAATATGAATTTTCTCCTAAAGTCTTGCACGGATTCGGATCATATACAAATATTTTATATCCATTGAAAGCTTAGAGACTCTGATTTTTTGATATGGAGATAAGTGTGTAGGTTAATTATACATTTTAATGAAGATAAATACCTTCCCAACAATTTAAATATGTAGTTGGTATGTTCCAAAAGAGCAACAGATTGAAGCAATAAAAGCACCAAGAAATTCAAAACCCATTCGCAGTGAAAAATATATTTTATAAAATTTTATTAAGAATAGGATTACATTAGATTTCATTGAAATGCGAGAGCTTTCTACCGGAAGCAAAGGATTGGAAAGAAGGAGAAGACGAAGCAGATGTGAAGATTATCAAAATTTTAGAATATAATTCTAATAAGAATTAATAATAATATTAATTCTAATAATTTCATTTCAATTTTTCAATTAATTCTAATAATTTCAGATTTCGAAATATTTTCATTTAGACAAAGGATAAAGTTTAATTAACTTATTATTATTTAATCAAAATATTTATTTATTAAAGAATAGTGGGTTTTGTGTGCAAACAAAAGAGAGCTTATTAAAAAATCAAAACTAAAATTTGCCTCACTTAGAGCCACATATTAACTGCAATTCAAACTAAACTGAAACCGATTAGAAAGTGAACAGAAAATCCAGGAAACACTGCGCAAAGTCAAACCACTGTCAACAACAACCACCGATTTTGCAACGAACTCTGTCTCTTTTATAGACGAATTGAATAAGTAATACAAATTTAACAATATTTTAAATTATTCAATAAATCAAAAGATGTTTACAAATAAAGAGTTTCAAAATTATACTTGAACTTGATTCATTAAAATCTCGGCTGAAACTTGAAATAACTGTACTTTTACATTTGAGCTTTAAAATTTATAACATTTTTTAATCAATGTATATCAAGAGAATTTGATCAGCACTGAATAAACAAAACTTAAAATTTGCAAACTAAAGAAATAAACATAATAAAATTACAGTTTTATCTCAGTTGTATTAAATGTAGTACAGGAGATGTTCATGAATATAGCGAATGTTGTATATTAGAGACACCGACAGAAATCGCTGATGAGCAACGTTGGCTTGTTCCGAAATAGCTACACGATCTGCCAATCAAGTTGGTTCAAATCCTGATGCAAATGACACCCTGAGTCGGAAAAATATGGGTGGTGTTTTTACATGACGCTTATAATATAATACATATGTATTTTCACAATTTTTAGCGTTTAGGAATATGCAAATTAAATAATTGATTTGCAATAAATATAATATAATAATAGTGCAATAAAATTAACTTTCACGAGAGTTTTCACTGGCCCTTTCTGTTTTTGCTACTACTCTTTCTCTTTATTTGTTTGGCTTTCTTATTTGCTTTCTAATCTAAGATATTTAATGGGCTTGGCCACAAGTAGATTCTTTTGAACTTCAAAATTTGAAGTACTTCTTTAAGGTTTTTAGGAGAAAGTGACGAGAGGAAGAAAGAGAAAAGAGACACTCTGGATCAGCCTGCTAAGTTGGGGGTATTCCCCAAATTCCGGTGAATTCATTATCATTTGGTAAAAAGCGGAATGAACGATAATTTTTGGTGAATGTAATAGTAATTAAGTGAATTATAAAAAAAGAAAATTCTAAATATGTGTTGTAAATTGTGCAATAATAAGTATTTTAATTCTCCATTTTTCAAAACTATCAATGAACACGTACTTAGGGCTCGGAATTTCGTACCTTCACCAGTTACTCAAAATGGCGACCGCTGCACAATCCACCACAAGTTCCCTTACGATACACACTGATGCCCCAGAATATTTGCGATGTGCCACGCACTGCGGAGACATACTAAATCGTTTGAGAGACCGTCAGGATCTTTGCGACGTGGTACTAATAGTTGGCAACTCTGGTAAACGGTAAGGAAACCGACTTTACTCTTTTTTCGTTTTAAATTAAAATCTTTTCTCTCCTCAGCATTTCTGCACATCGTTTGATTCTGATAGCGTCCACTGATTACTTCTCTGCTTTGCTAAGCGGAGGGATGCGCGAGTCCCAAGAGCGGGAAATAACTCTCAACGAAGTGCACGGGGACGCGTTGGAGGAACTGGTGAACTATTGTTACACCGGAGTCCTGGAGTTGCGAGTGGACACAATTGAGTCTCTGCTAATCACTGCGAATTATTTGCAGTTGAAAGAAATCACCAAAGGTTGCTGTGAGTTCCTCCAGCGCCATTTACAAGTGCCAAATTGTTTGTCCGTCGCTTTTCTTGCAGAACAACTGAACCTCGTAGAACTTCTCCACAACGCCAAGAAGTTCATCTGTGAAAATTTTGAAAAAGTAAGTGGGGAAAAATGTGTTTTAACCAAAGAAAAACCTCCGAAAACCCAAAGAAAAATGTTCCGGTCATTTCGTGTTTATATATGTCTTTATTTAAAAGGTATATTAAAAATATTATATTTTTTAATTATTTTTTTATAGGTTTCCAACCATCCCGAGTTCATTCTATTAACTGCTAAACAGCTGAGTGAATTCATAGCTAACGATGACCTCACTGTACCATCTGAAGAGTTTGTCTTTCGGATTCTAATAAAGTGGATTGAATACGAACCAGAGAACCGCAGGAAGCACTTCACAGAGCTTCTCGCTCTCGTACGATTGCATCAGTTATCGCCTTATTTTCTGGCCGAGGAGGTGGAGCCACTCTGCAATACAGTGGAAAGCCACAACTTGTTCGTGAACGCGCTTAAATCGTGTGATCTACTCCTGACAAGTAATTCCACTCAGCTTAGGAATTATCGATCAAAAAGTGCTGCGAAGCATTTGTTGGGCATCTACACAAAAGTAATCATTTTCTTCAAATGCTGCTTTAAACTTAAATTCTTACGTACATTTTTTTACTACTACTACAGAACCAAAATTTAGCAATCGCAGGCTACAATCTACAGGCGAAGGTGTGGACCAAATGGAATGCTCCAATAGAAATCCGTCATCAGTTTGCAGCTGCTCTAATGAATGATAACTTGATCATGGTGGGTGGATCAATCGGTTACACACCGATAAATACAGTTACGAGTTTTAATGTTCGTACAATGGCTCGAACTCAAATGACTCCATTGGGAACGAGTCGATGGGGACACTGTGTAACAATACTGAGCGGCTTATTGTACGCAATCGGCGGCCTTGATGAGCGTAAAGTTCTAAATTCTGTAGAGAGGTAAAGATATACAAAAAAGGCTACAAGACTGGAATCTCCTCTGATTTCGTGAGCGAGCTCAAAAAATGTCCGTCACCGGCATCTCTTTCGGCTAAAAATACGCATGGTAGGTTAGAAACAGCTGACTAAATTTGTGAAATGAGCAATTTTTATGAATTTTAACTTCGTTTTACTTCCAAAATATACAATACTGAGCAAGTATATGACGTACGCAACTATATTTTAACGTATTTAAAAAATCATATTTCTGGCTTATTGCTTTGAAGAAAAACAAGAGTTGCATTCCTCTCTCAAAATATTTTTCTGAATTTTGTAAACAAACTCCCGAGCTAAAAAAATTTCAAAATTCACTCCCGAGTTTTCAAAATTACATGTGTTTTGTAATCTACAACACCCAAGCCTGATTTCACCAACACATTTAAAGCGAAAAAAGAGTTTCCAGTCTTGTAGTCTTTGATATAAAATGCGATTAAAAGAAAAAAATTTAAGAAGGTCAAATTTCAGATGGGACCCCACGAGTGAAACATGGAGTACAGTCGCTCCAATGAAAACTGCTCGCTTCGACTCAAGTGTGGCTGTTATGGATGGACAATTGTATATATCTGGTGGATATTATAGAGAATTTTTAAAGTCGGTGGAATGCTACGATCCGGTTGAGAGAACTTGGAGATCAAAGGCGCCCATGAAAGTGGCACGCACGTCACATTGTGTAAATAAGATGAATCTGATTATAAAAATTAGTATTTCATTTAAATAAATTTTCCCATGCAGCTCGTAGGTCTCAAAGGTTATTTGTTTGCAATCGGTGGATGTAACTATGGGTGCAAAGAAGGAGGAATTCCCATTGAACGCTATGATCCACGCACAGATATATGGACAACGGTATTTTATCCATTGTATTAAATTTAGCACACTGTAAATAAGTCAGCACCTTCCAGGTTCTCTGTACCCCGGCAATTTATGGTTTTACAAGATGCGCTTCACGTGGTCCTGATCTATTTATTATAAATAACTGCAGCATTTATACGATTAGCAGTGAAAGTAGTTGCGACAACCTGCAGCTGCAGATACTTGCCGGATACATAGATATTTTACCAAATATCAGTTCGATAGAGTGGGTTGCAATTCCACACGAATTTAGACCACCAGGAAGTTGGATTAAGGATAGAGAATCTTAATTTCGGCTTGTGCTGCTTTTTTTAAATATATCGTAGGTTGTAGTGACTGAAGGAATGTTTTGTGTTAGGATTTCATCTACAAACAACTGCATATTTATGTAAAACCACATCGAAATCTGTGACTCGAATCTGTGTGTTTTAAGTACAAAATGTCATAGAAAAGTGTATTAAGAAAGGAAGAAAAAACTAAGAACAAGAATAAAACAACCTTAAAAGTCATTCATTGTGTGAATGAAAGATATTAGTTCATAAAAAAGTGCGACGAAATAAAACACGAAAACAAGAATAGAGAAGAACAGAGACACTGAGAAAAGCTGAGTTTGGAAAAAGAAAAGCAGACTATGAATTGAAGACAGAGACAGGACTGACTTTAAATACTAAAATTACAAAATAGAAAAAAGGGAATGAAATACAAGCTTAGAATAAAATGTTTCGCATACCTATCATTGATTTTTATTTATAGTGAAAGTTAACAAATAAACTTCATTTAATATATCTTTGACCTTAAAATTCACTTTAAATACTTTACACAAGTGAAAAAGTTTTCTGTTTATCTCATGCTTAACGAGATCTTTTTACTGACGTAGATACTCTAAAAATGCGACAATAAATTTTTTCTTACTCTCTTTTTGCCTCCATTTCTTCTACTTCTGTTGTTCAAATTATAAAACTGATGCTGCAGAGAAGAATGGAAGGTAAAGTATAACAGCGTATAACGGTTAAATAATAATAAAATAATTAAATGTTGAATAGAAGGGGACGAGCGAGGAATTGGCGTTTAACCAAAGAAGCCACAAATGTTTGAATATGAAGAAGTGTCTCTTCATAGTCTCTTTCTACTAGAAGTTGCATATGTTACCCTTTTAATGTTCCGCTTATTTCTTATTTATGTCTGGATTTATATAGTTCAATAGATTTGGGAAGTTTTATGTTTTCTAATTGTTTATTTTTTCTAGATTTTCAACCATCACGAGTATTTTCTATTAACTGTTAAACAGCTGAGTGAATTCATAGCTAATGATGACCTCAATGCACCATCTGAAGAGTTTGTCTTTCGGGTTCTAATGAAGTGGATCGAATACGAACCAGAGAACCACAGGAAGCACTTCACAGAGCTTGTGGCTCACAGAGGTACGACTGCCTCTGCTTTCGCCAACTTTTCTACCCGAGGAGGTGGAGCCACTCTGCAATACAATGGAAAGCCAAAAATTGCTTCTGAACGCGTTTAAATCTCATTTACAGCTCACAAGTAATTCCAGTGAGGTCATGAATTATCGATCAAGAAGTGCCGTGAAGCATTTGTTGAAAAAAATTGCTGCTTCACTCTTAAATTCTTACGAACATGTTTTTACTACTGCTACTTATCAGAACCAGAAATTAGCAATCGCAGACTACAATCTACAGGCGAATGTGTGGACCAACTGGATTACTCCCATAGAATTCTGTGGTGGGTGTGCAGTTGCTCTGATGGATGATAACTTGATCATGGTTGGTGGATCATTAAGTGGCTCACTGGTAAATACAGTAACGAGCTTCAACTTGCGTACAATGGATTCTACTGAAATGACTCCATTGGAAACGAGTCGATGGGGACACTTTGTAGCAATACTGAACGGCTCAATTTACGCGATTACTACGTGGAGCATAATGATTTAAATTCTGTAGAGAGGTAAAGATATAAAACGTGGTTAAAAGAAAAAAATTTAAGAAGGTCAAATTTCAGATGGGACCCCGAGAGTGGAACATGGAGTTCTGTCGCTTCTGGTGGACGTTGGGGTACAGATTATTTAACATCGGTAGAATATTACGATCCGGTTAAGAATACTTGGAGATCCAAGGCACCCATGAACGTGGAACGAGCCTCACATTATGTAAATATAATAAGTTAAATTTGAGTATAAAAATTAGTAGATTGTGTAAATTAATTCTTCCATGCAGCTTGCAGCATTGAACGCTATGATCCACGCACAGATATATGGACAACGGTATTTTATCCATGGTATTAAATTTAGCACACTATAAATGAGTCAGCACATCCTTTCAGATTCCCTGTTCCCCGGCAATTTATGGTCCGACAAGATCCACTTCATGTGGTCCTGATCTATTTAATATTAATAAATTCAACATTTATACGATAAGCAATGAAAGTAGCTGCGACAACCTGAAGCTGAAAACACTTCCCAAATGTACACTTAGATCACGTATCACTTCCTTAAAGTGGGTTGCAATTCCATTCGAATTTCCAACAGGAAGTTTGATTAAGAATACAGAATCTTAATTTCGGTTTCCGGTGCTTTTTTTAAATATATCGTAGGTTATGAAATGTTGGCTAAAAGAATGTTTTGCGTTAGGATTTCGTCTATAGACGACTGCATATTTATGTAAAACCATATCGATGTGTTCCGTTAAAATAATTATTTTGAGTTTAAAGTGTTTTCAATGTAAAGAAATGACTAATTTAAGCTAATATTCTTTTTTAAATAAATACATATGTATATTAAACAAATATTCTACTGTCGAATTATTGAAGAATTCTTTGCATGTTGCATGATCAAAAGTTAGAGTAATGCAAGCAGAATCCTCGAATCCTGCTGGAGGCATACCTAAAAGTAATATTGTTCAGACGAAAAACCTTTTTTTTTTCTGTTTTTGCAAGTTCTCAAGTAGTTATTTGCTAAGAAATAAAATATTATTTTTTAATACTACATTGTATTTTTAATTTGGTATGTTTTTATATATTCTCCGTTTCCTATTTGCAGGCGTAGTTTGGAGAATTGGTCAGCGAAAACATCTCCCTTTAAATGCACCCGCATGTTTTTCTTAAGGTGGAGTTTTTGTATTAAGGGCCAAAGATTTGGTGCCTGAACTTCGTCAGCCCGAGTTCCTCTCGGCACTATAGACGGAGTCTGGCGAAAGTCTCCAGCTAATAGTACAGTAAGTCCGGCCATCATGTCATCTTTTAGAGTTCTGTTCAGTGCTTAGAAGCTGCATTTATGTGCCATTTCTTTCATCCCAAACTATTAATTTACAATCTCTCTTGAGCGTAGCACTCTGTTTTGAATATTGTAATACACATATTCTTTGGTACATGACAAAAATTCATAACATGCTTCGTTTTATTTTATTATGTGATTGGGTGTATTTTTACCAAATTATGTCCTTTTTTGGACCTTTAGAGGATGAATTTTGAAAAATCCTGAAAATAGTTTTTAGGCATTTATACGTGGGATGTTTTCGTTAAAAAATAAAATCCATATTTGATGGCTAACAAAAGAGTTATGTGTTTGTCCTTTTTGAAGTCCTTAGAAGTAAAACTTCCGAAAAATCCTTTTTTCTCCCTGGTATAGATCATAAAAGAAACCTCCGTGCAAAATTTTACCTTTGTAGATCCAAGGGTTTAGCCTGTGCAAAGAAAAAATTTTGTGTATGTCCTTTTTGAAGTCCTTAGAAATAACATTTCGAAAAATCCTTTCTTATTCGACGTATACATCATAAAAGAAACCTATGTGCAAAATTTCACTGTTCTAGGTCCAAGGGTTTAACCTGTGCGTTGATGGGAAGTTAGTCAGGCCTTTCATTTTTATATACATACTAGCTTAACTACCCGGCATTGCTCGGGAAATAAAATGTTATTTTATAATACTACATTGTATTTGGTACAAAACGAAACATTTCTAATATTGTACAATAAAAAATTATAAAATTAAAATAAACAAATAAACATAAATAAAACATACCAAATACAATGTAGTATTATAAAATAACATTTTATTTCCCGAGCAATGCCGGGTAGTTAAGCTAGTTGTAATTATAGTAATATATTATAATATATTCTTTGACACATGACAAAAATTTCATAACATGCTTCGTTTTATTTTATTATTGGGTGTATTTTTACGAAATTATGTCTTTTTTTGGATCTTTAGAGGATGAATTTTGAAAAATCCTGAAAATGGTTTTTAGGCATTTCTACGCGGGATGTTTTTGTGAAAAAAGAAAATCCATATTTGATGGCTAACAAAATAGTTATGTGTTTGTCCCTTTTAAAGTCCTTAGAAGTAAAATTTCGAAAAATCCTTTCTTATTCGACGTATACATTATAAAAGAAACCTATGTACAAAATATTCATGCTTCGTTTTATTTTATTATGTCATTGGGTGTATTTTTACGAAATTATGTCTTTTTTTGACCTTTAGAGGATGAATTTTGAAAAATCCTGAAAATGGTTTTTAGGCATTTCTACGCGGGATGTTTTCGTGAAAAAAGAAAATCTATATTTGATGGCTAACAAAAGAGTAATGTTTTTGTCCTTTTTGAAGTCCTTGGAAGTAAAATATCCGAAAAATCCTTTCTTCTCCCTTCCATACATCATAAAAGAAACCTCCGTGCAAAATTTCATATTTGTAGATCCAAGGGTATAGCCTGTGCAAAGAAAAAATTCTGTGTATGTCCTTTTTGAAGTCCTTAGAAGTAACATTTCGAAAAATCCTTTCTTATTTGACGTATACATCATAAAAGAAATCTATGTGCAAAATTTCATCGTTCTAGGTCCAGGGGTTTAGCCTGTGCGTTGATGGGAAGTGAGTCAGGCCTTTAATTTTTATATATATAGATACATTTTATATACATACATATGTATATAGATATTCTTCATCAGTGTCACGTCTCGCGTTGATTTAGCCATGTCCATCCGCCTGTGTGTATGTCTGGTGAAATCACGATCACAGGACAATCGGAAATATTCTTTATGGTTGCGTAAGGGTTGGTATTGAAAATGGGACAAAATTGGTCAACGGATACTTTTTATTTAAAATGGGATATCAGCCTTATTTTTTGAGTAACGACAACAGACAGCAACATTTCTGGGTATAGGGTAATATTATCCGTTATCCGATTATGGGCGTGATACGCCCACTTTTAGTTTGCCGTAAACAATTTAACATGGTTTAATTAATATCTATACAAACTTTTTGAACAAAACTGAACACAATTCAGACACAGTGAAAACTCCGATGTTGTTGTTATTTTTGTTGTTGTTGTTGTTTGTTATTGGAATCCAACGACAACATCACTTACTGAAGCTCTCATCTGGTTTCCAAGTTGTGGAAACTTTAAAATTTGGAAGCTTCTATTTTTTCTGGCTGTCTTGTTTTTTATATTCGAGTTCATTTCAGGTAAACATGATCCTATTTTTCTCAACTCATCTGCTATCCTGGTATCCAAAATGTCATGAAAAGTATTCTTATTAAGAAAGCAAGGAAAAACTAAGAACAAGGACAAGATTTTGTTTTGTTTTCTTGTTTTCTTTATTTTTTTGAAACTTTTATATTCGATCATTCGTTAATTTTCATAGATTAGTAAGGAATATTAACAGAATGCTATTTCAGTCAATAATCAATGAAATCAATCAATACATTAAAAATCAATCCATCATCGCAACAGATTTAATGTTTTCAATTTAATAAATTTACATTATATGACAAAAATTAAACAAACGATGATTTAAACCAATTTAAAACTTTATTAGAGCACTCATTTAAAAACGTAAAATTGTCTTTAACTTTAGGATTCGCTTCAAAAAATTCTTCGTTCTTAAATGTTCTTAAAATTTGTGATCTTCTCTTCTAGAAAATTCCGTTTTATTAAAGTTCATCATCAGTGAAACTGCTTCCTGTAAAATTCTTATCTGCATTTATTTGCATTAAACGATATCTCTTGAAGATACACAAAAGTAAAGCGAGGCAAAAACAAAAAAGAATCCTTCATTCTATTTTCATTTTTTCTATAAATTCAGGTTGTTTACAGACATCGAATAAACTCAGAAAAGGGATTTCAAATGTCCTGCAAAAGAACTCTATAACCGGGTTCGTAAAACGTTTCTTTTTTATATGGCTGAATTCATATCCCTCACTGAAGATAACAATATTTCCATCCTCATTGATAAATATCTGTTTCCATCCAATTACAAAATAAATTTAAAATTTTTAAATTTTAAAATTTTAAAATCTACGCACCTGAATTTAATTGCGGGAATTTTTCTCGGATTTCAGCATAACTTCAACAGAAACCGTTGAATCGCAAGGAGCTGAAATGAAAGAGAAAAAATATACAAAACTTTATAATAGAAGAAAATCGAACATTTGTAGTAGAAAAGGTAAACTTGAAAAAGAATCATCTAATCTTAGCTACTCATCCGTTCCTTAGATTCAGATTTTTGTTGCAGAAGTTCAAAAGTTCGTTTAATAATTTAATTCAATTGAAGTCTCACTGTTTTAATTTAGGATTCAATAGAATTCAATCGAATTATTATAATTATATTGAATTTAATTTCATAAAAATTGTTTTTGCAGCTTTTTGAATAATTTTCGCTCACGCAAAGAAAAGCACAAAAAATTTAAAGTTTAATAAAAATGCTAAGAATAATAAGAATAATAGTTATAATAGTAATGATAATAATAACAATAATAATAATTTTAATAATAATGATATAAAGAAGCAGAAGCCGGAAAATAGCAACAACAACCGTAGTAACAACCATTTGCCATGATTGGTTATGTAAACGAAGCAAACAGGAAGCAAACAACGTTAATTCGCTGTCATCGAGAAGGAGTATAAGAATAACAACAACAATTCGAGGACTGCAACAACAAGAACAATCGAATGCGCACTAGTAAAAGTAGGGGTTGGTAGCGTTTTCTGGAATTTCAAAATCTTGAATTCAAAATTTGAAAGCAAAATCTTGAAAATCAAAATCTTGAAAGCAAAATCTTGAAAAATAAAATCTTGAAAAACAAAATATATATATATGTTATATATTATATTATTATTATATATTTATATACATATGTATATAAAATATATACATATGTATATTCATAAATGTACTTTATTTATTTGCGCAAATAAATAAAGTACATTTATGAATATATTTAATACTTAAAATTTCGCAGCATATTTCCTAGGCTAAAACTTCCATACGATTATTATTATTTTATACATACAGGTTGTTTCGCATAAGAGGGGACATAAGACAGGTCGTGTTGGTTGAGAAAATTGGTACTTTTAGAAAATTGCTCCTCCGGGCTAAAAGGGGGGAAATCAACTCACGCCCCCATACGATTTTTTCTTATCTCGACCCAAACTATTAGGTGTACAAATAAGTTTCCGCGGTTTGTCAAAAGATGGCACCACCAGAAGGTTATGGAGAAATTGTCAGATGTAAAACGTAATATCCCAAGTTTCGTCATCCGGCAACACCATAACCTTAAAGTATTAGTGATTCCGTATCAGCATCACGTAATTTTTTTCCTGCAAAAATGTCAAGTTTTGATCCGAATAAGCATCATTTGCAGGAACTTTTGATTTACCTCTTTAATTTGAAAAAATCTGCAGCTGAGGCGCATCGATTGCTTCTAGAAGCATATGGTGAAGCTGCTTTAAGTGAGAGAAGTTGTCAGGAATGGTTTCAAAAGTTTAAGAACGGTGAGTTTGACGTGAAACTCATGCTGTGTATTTGGTGGGATCAGCTTGGCGTCGTGTATTATGAATTGCTCAAACCAAGCGAAACCATTACTGGAGCTCTCTACCGAACACAATTGATGAGATTGAGTCGGGATTGAGTCACTTAAGGAAAAACGCGCCCATTACTACTCCAGACATAAAAAACCGAGGATTTGTACACCTAATAATACCTATGTTTCTACTTGTTCTCACATTGTTCTTGTTTTCGTCACAAGTAGGCGGATCACGCCCATTTTTAAAGTATATACAGTATATTTTAATCTTACCCTCATATTCATTTTACAAGCTCATGAAATTCACTATAAACACGGACGGATTAACATTTTCTGTATAAAGTAGGCGTGGCACTCGTCGGATTTTGCACATTTTCAATTCCAAACAGCCTTAATGCAAGAGAATATTCAAGCTAAATTTCATCGGGGTAACACTTTCTGTTCTCCTCAAATCGTGTTTTCTACAGACAGGTGGACAGACGTGGCTAAATAGACTCAGGATGTGATTCTGAATACTACTTATATACTTTGTTATACCTACCACGCCTTTAAGGTGTTACAAACGGAAGCACAAAGTGAATTCCTTTGAATGTAGGGTATATAAATTAGAACAGAAATTGCTTTAAATTTAACTTTTGTTTTAAATTGAAAAATTAAAAAAAAAGCTTAAAAAGTTTCTCCAGATTTTTTCAAAATTCACTTACTTTCGAACTTTTGCTTTTCAAGATTTTGCTATTCAAGATTTTGCTCTTCAAGATTTTTTTTTTTCAAGATTTTTTGACAATTCAAGATTTTGAAATTCCAGATTTTACTACGCTCCCGTAAAAGTAGGAAGGTAAAGTCATTTAGTGCGCTTAGAGAGAGAGAGTGTCACATAGAGAAAGACAGTGACAGAGAAACGAAATGGTTGTTAGAGGGGGAGAGAGATTGGTACAGGGGAGAGAGAAAAAGAGTGAGTGTGTGTGAGCGCCCAAAGGAAAACTCTGAAAACTTTAGCTAAAATGAAAATACAAAACTTAAAGGAAGCGGCCAAAGCGATAGAATACAGTTGAACAATAAAAAAAGATGGTTGAGTGCAAAAAAGTCGTCAATAAAGCTAACAACGCCTTGTTTTCGGAACATCTCATTTCGAGAACCAACCGCAAGGGATTCATTATGTGCGTATGTCAGGTAGGGAAGGGTTGTGTTAGTAAGGGGGTAGGGAAGGGTGGGGTGGTGTATGGAGAACGTAGACAAGAGTGTCGTAAAAATATATGATTAAAAATGGGTAAAAAACAAAGCGTTCCAAAAAGAATGTTTCCGATGTGACACTCACTGTGAGGACGAATTCACGCGTTTGAGAGACCGTGAGGATCTTTGCGACGTGGTGCTAATGGTTGGCGACTCTGGTAAACGGTAAAGAAACCATCGTTACTGTCTTTTCGTCTTAACTTTAAACCTTTTCTGTCTTCAGCATTTCTGCACATCGTTTGATTCTGATAGCGTCCAGTGATTATTTCTCTGCTTTGCTAAGCGGACCGATGCGTGAGTCGAACGATAGGTACAGAACTCTTCGTGATGTTGACGAGGATGCGTTGGAGCAACTGGTCAAATTCTGTTACACCGGAAGCCTGGAGTTGCGAGTGGACACAATTGAGTCACTGCTAATCACTGCGAATTATTTGCAGTTCAAAAAAGTCATCGAAGGCTACTGTGAGGCCTAATTATAAAATTATATAGACTAATTATACATTTTTCTCAGGAAAAATTAATAAATGAGAAAAAGGTAATAAAATTAATAAAAGTCGTTTTTTTCCCAAAGTAAAGGTTTTTGACAAAATTTTATTTTATATAAATACAAGATATTTCAAACTTTATAACGGTACCGATCCTATAGTGGTGTCTTTAATAGTTTAGGAGATATAGTGATAAGAAATTCAATTTCCAACTTGATAACTATACGAGAGCAAAGAAGTTGGAATCAGTATAAAAAATTAAAACAACACCAATAATAAAATTGAAATGTTTCCACAACGCTACTGTTCTTATTTTTTATTGTTTTTTGTTTTATTTATGATTTGTTCGTTATTTCTCTTTCTCCTAAAACATTTGTGCGTGTGGCTACGATTTCTCTAATCTGTCCTCGTCAATAAGAATTGTTTATACATTTTCAGCCCCGCCATTTGAAGCTCCCAGATCACCCTGTCATTCATAGCACAGAAGTGTCTTAAATTAGCCAATGATATAAGTTTAAATGAATAAAGAAAGGAAAATCGTACCTTTTGATGAAAAACCTACTTATCATTGTTTTCATGGCATCTTCTTTCATATTCATAAACACTCCAACTACGAATACAACATAAAGACGACATGGCGAGAATAAGAAAATGAAGGACTACGAAGGCGAACTGCTTACCTTCCTGCATAGGTTCCTATACGATGTGTTCCTCTGAAGTACAAAACTTGAATTGTATTTCGTACCGGAGTACGAATGTAATCATATTTCTTAAACAAAGGAAGTTACAATTAGTCTTAAACAAAGGTTAGTTAGAAAAAAACCCTACCCGTTTCTTTGAAAAAGTACCGAAAATGGTACGAAAGTAGGCTCGGATATGCAACTAGTACTCATCAGCTGTGCGAGTGACATCTGCAGTAAAACTTATGAAAGAATTCAAAAAATCCTAACCCTGTTGACAAGGAACGAGTTTGTAACGGAAAATACAAGCACACTAGCACGATCTGGGGAACTCTAAAAAAAGTTTCCTAGAATTTTGAATTCACTGCTCAAGTGAAGTGTGCGAAGTAGCATCCACGTTCTTGAATCAGTTGTTCTGCGTCCATTTCATTCGCGTCATCGTATTATTTCGTAAGTAAGCGTAAGAGTTTAACAAAAAGCTGGTTAAAATATTTATCCAAACTACTTAGTTTATGTGCAAAGTGTTATTTAATTTGTGTGTAATGAAAATGTTGCAATTTATATAAAGATTGGAAACTAATTTTTAAAGAAGTGTTTTTTGTCTAAAAAACACACCTTCATCAAAAAACGCGCGATTTTTAAGTGACTGCGAGTTTTAACATGCACTTTCCCCTTAATTCTTCTTCAATTCCTTCCCTTAAATTCTTGTTAATTATTCCTTTATAATAAGGTTCATAGTTCATATCCGAAAAAAATACTACAATTTTTATTGAGAGACAAAATATTTGCATTTAAAGTTGAGTTTTTAAGTGTAATCGAATTAATGGAATTTACAGTTTTTATTTACATATTATACATATATTGAATTATATTGATTCAGAAAAATTCCACTATTTTGTACTCCAAAAATTTTGAATTCAACCGTGTTTTTTCTCAATGAAATTATTTTTGCTCCAGCAAAAAAAAAAAATCAGTTGTTTCATTCAATTTCAATATTTTTAAAAAATTATATCTCTCACTATATATCGCTTTTAATTAGCATTTTTAATATGTAATTAGGTTTATTTATATATTAAATGTAATTTCATAAAAACTGTGCATAGTATGTATGTATATATAGTATATGTATGTACATATGTATACATACATATACATATGTTTAAAAAGATAATTATACAAATTTTAAGATGAATATTAAAAGCTTATCATAAAAGTAAAAACAAACCAATAGATAGATTTAAGAGCTATAAACAATGTAAAATATAAATAAACAACAGATGAAAAATATACTAAAAATTAGTAGGAAAAAAACAAATAAAATATAAAGTATGACGCTTGGTCGTAGCAGCAGCAGCACATATTTTAACTGTTTAGCGTTCGTTTTCGGTATCCGTGTAAAACTACTCAAGTATTCATACTTGCTTAAATATTATAAGTAATACAGCTCTGTCTGGTATTGAAAATATGGAAATTCAATTAAGAAACTCGCCCACTTTTCACTATTTACACGTACTAATAGGTTTTTTGCTCTGGTAGCTCTTAAATAAAATCTCGCAAAATAATATTTTTTCTTCTCTCCATTCGGCGACTCTTTGTTTGTTTTGTTTGTTTTTAATTTTTTTTACTTAGTTTTAATCGGAAACCCGTACCTACACCAGTGTTTCAAAATGGCGACCGTTCCACGATCCTCCAAAAGTTCGCTTACGATAAACACTGATGCTACGGGGTATTTGCGATGTGCCACGCACTGCGAAGACATACTTACACGTTTGAGAGGCCGTCAGGATCTTTGCGACGTGGTGTTGATAGTTGCAGACTATAGTAAACGGTAAGGAAACCGTCTTTACTGTCTTTTCGTCTTCACTTTAAACCTTTTTTATCGTTAGCATTTCTGCACATCGTGTGGTTCTGATAGCATCCAGCGATTACTTTTCTGCTTTGCTAAGTGGGCCGATGCGTGAGTCCCAAGAACGGGAAATAACTTTCAATGAAGTGGATGGGGACGCGTTGGAGGAACTGGTGAACTATTGTTACACCGGAACCCTGGAGTTGCGATTGGAAACAATTGAGGCTCTGCTAACCACTGCGAATTATTTGCAGTTTAAAGAAATCATCGAATGCTGCTGTGAGTTCGTCCAGCGTAATTTACAAGCGTCAAATTGTTTGTCCGTCGCTTTTCTTGCAGAACAACTGAACCTCGAAGCACTTCTTCACAACGCCAAGAAGTTCATCTGTGAAACTTTTGAGGAAGTAAGTTGGGGAAAAATGCGTTTTACCCAAAAAAACCTCAAACGCATTGTAGCATGTTAATGTTCCGGTCATTCCTTGTTTATATATGTTTTTATTTAAAAGGTATATTAAAAATATATTTTTTAATTGTTTTTTTTTTTTCTAGTTTTCCAACCATTCCGAGTTTTTTCTATTAACTGCTAAACAGTTGACTGAATTCATAGCTAGTAATAAGCTCAATGTACCATCTGAAGAGTTTGTTTTTCGCGTTCTAACGAAGTGGATTGAATACGAACCAGAGAACCGCAGGAAGCACTTCACAGAGCTTCTGGCTCTCGTACGATTGCCTCTGCTGTCGCTTACTTTTCTGGCCGAGGAGGTGGAGCCACTCTGCAATACAGTGGAAAGCCACAAATTGTTCGTAAACGCGCTTAAATCGCATGTACTCCACACAAGTAATAATTCCACTGAGCTCAGGAATTATCGATCAAGAAGTCCTGCGAAGCATTTGTTGGGCATCTACAAAGAAGTAATCATTCTCTTCAAATGCGGCTTCAAACTTAAATTCTTACGATCATTCTTTAGTACAGAACCAGAATTTAGCAATCGCAGGCTACAATCTACAGGCGAAGGTGTGGACCAAATGGAGTACTCCAATGACATTCCGTGATGGCTTTGCAGCTACTCTGATGGATGATAACTTGATCCTGGTGGGTGGATCAATCGATTACTCACCAAGGAATACAGTTACGAGTTTTAGTTTGCATACAATGGCTTCTACTGAAATGACTCCATTGCAAACGAATCGAAGGGGGCACTGTGTAGCAATACTGAACGGCTCAATTTACGCGATTGGCGGCTACGATGGGTATCAAGATCTAAAATCAGTAGAGAGGTAAACAATGAAATTATGTGGTGAAAAGAAAAAATGTAAGAAGGTCAAATTTCAGATGGGATTCCACGAGTGGAACATGGAGTACGGTCGCTCCAATGAAAAATACTCGCTTCAACTCAAATGTAGCTGTTATGGATGGACATTTGTATGTATCTGGTGGACTTTGCGGTAGAGAATATTCAAAGTCGGTGGAATGCTACGATCCGGTTGAGAACACTTGGAGATACACGGCGCCTATGAAAATGGCACGCACGTCACATTGTGTAAATAACTTAAATTTTATTATAAACATCAGCATTTTATTTAAATTCATTTTCCCATGCAGCTCGCAGTTCACAATGGCTACTTGTTTGCAATTGGTGGATATAACGTTGAATACCAAGTTGAAGGAATGCCCATTGAACGCTATGATCCACGCACTGATTCATGGACTACGGTATTTTATACATTGTATTAAATTTAGCACGCTGTAAATGAGTTAGTACATCTTTCCAGATTCCCTGTTCCCCGGCAATTTATGGTCCTACAAGATGCACTACACGTGGTCCTGATCTATTTATTATTAATGAATCCAAAATTTATACGATGAGCAATGAAGGTAGCTGCTACTACATGAAGCTGCAGATATTTGCCGAATACACAGATATTTTGCCAAATATCATTCCGATAGATTGGGTTGCAATTCCATACGAATTCAGACCACCAAGAAATTGGATTAAGGATACAGAATCTTAATTTTGGCTTCTGTTGTTTTCGGGAAATGTGATTTGTAAAATGTTGGCCAAGAGAATTTTTTGTGTTAGGATTTCGTCTATATTCAGTCGCACAAAATTATGAAAAAATTATATGTGAACTCTTTTAAATAGAATTTCAATTCTTTATTACATACATACGTACCTACTATATCCGGCTTACATTGCAATTGCGTTTCTTAAATCTATTTAAGATTTAAGCATTGGACGTTGATTCCTAAAATACTTTTTCACATTTTTTTAGCGTATTTCCATTAAAATGTCTTTGACGCTCTTTGCACATATATTTATATAACTTATACAAATATAACTCACTATACTTTTAGAGTTACGACAGTTTAGGTATTTCTTTGAAGTAATGCCATCATCAAATAAACGAATTCGAGTTGAGACTAAGAATATAGGAGTCGATCTCTTCATTGGAAAGGTTTGAAAACTCTAGAGGGAGGCGGTCATCTTGGAATTTCTTCCAGTTAGTTTTTTGATATGATATAAAGATATCTGGTTGCTTAAGAATGTACACAATTTCACTCATGTTTAAGTTTAAAAGAATTGCGTAATGGTCAGAGAATGATGGCAGCGTAGATATATTATAGTTTGGGTTCAATTGGTCAATAAGACAGTTTGAGACAATAAAGTGATCCAAAAAGGAGGAGCCATTTGGATACGAGGGACTATTGGGCGAAAGAAGAGAAAATATATGGCAGGATTGTGACAACCACGCTTCTAAGGCAATACCATTCATGTTCCTAAGAGCATCACCCCAGGAAGGACTTTTAGCGTTCAAGTCTCCGCCTATTATTGCTCCGTCATAGTTAGCTGCTATTACGCTGATTTTGTCTAACTCGATAGTGATTGCTGCACGGGTTAAATTAGTCGGAAGATATATTGATCCCAGCGCTTTCACCGAATCATTCTTTTTAAAAGAAATCGACAGTAAGATACAAGGGAAGTCGAAGTTTGTTATAAAAATATCGCTGTTAATGTTCTTCATGAACATGCCACCAAGGAAGTTATATCCGAACCAAAAAGTGTAGTGGAAAGATCGAAAAAATCGGAAAACAATCCCTTAGATGCACCTGCAACAGAGGAGGGAGTTAGGTCAATACGAGAAGCGGGTTGCTTATTCTTGACAATGTCTGCGTAGGATACTCGAGTGTGTCCTAAATCACTATTATTGAAAATTTTGCATTCTTGGTTTATCTGACTTATTTTCTCTTTATTTTTATTTATTAACTCCCTCCTTCTCAGCAGGTACATTTTGTATTGTGGACAGCCACGGAAATTTGCGGGGTGCCCAAAATCTTTACAATTGATGCAATAGGCAAGGGAACCCTCTTTTTTTATATTTTGGCACTCACCCGGATTGTGTCTCACACTGCACTTCACACAGTTATACTTTCTGGCACAATTTTTGGCCAAGTGACCGAAGCTTTGGCAGCGCTTGCACTGCATAGGGTTGTTATTCTTTTTGGGTTTTTCCCAAGTGATACGGGAGTAAAAAAGGTATCTGAGTTTAAGAATTTCATCAGGGATCTTACCAGGGAGAAGTTGAACCAGAAAGAGATCAGAACGTTGATCTCGTTGATTTTTTTTTGCCTTTCAGTTAGGAATGGAGAAACCTTGGAGACCAGATCTGGAACAATTACGTTGAGCTCCCGCCTGATCTCGTCCCCACATTGAAGTATGAGCTTCAATGTCATCACTTGCTTTTAACATTTCGATAAGTTCGGAGTGAGACTTGTGATTATTAACAAAAAGTTTGCACTTATATTTATTAATATACTTAACCTTAAAAACTAATTCTGGAGCTTTTTCCTTTAAACCTTCCGTGAGTAGTTTGATATTCGTCTTGTAGAGAATAATAAGCGGGCAGAATTTTATACCCGAGAAGTTATGCCTTGATTGCTGCTGTTCCGTTTGGTTGATGCCTTTCTGGCGAAAGTCCGTGGTGGCAGAGACTGTAGCGCTGCTGGATATCAGGTTCTGTTTGCCGGTGGCCATGCCCTTATCTGTCAGGCTTGGTTTCAATCTGTAGCTCGGTTGGGTAGAAAGGAGCTTAAATCTATTATCTCCAAGCGATATCAGCTGAACTGTTACTGTTAGTGCGTGTTCGTTTTATTCTAGGCTTCATTCTTCATTTCCAGCTACTTGGACGTCAACCTCCATCGAATACGAGCGAGTTAGTTATCGAAAAAGTAGAAAGTTATCGAAAGAAATTAAACTAACTGATGAACTTTTACGAAGAAATTGTGAACAAATTACAGTAGTTTGATAGTGCTTGTAATCTTGATTTCGCAGGAATAATGCTCGTGCTCTGACCTGCTAAGTCCCGTCGAAGCACAGCAAATAAATTAAGATTTTCCAAAAAACCAAAAAAAAGATGGCGGAAAACTCGAAATAGAAAATTTATAAATTAGCGAACACAGAAAACACGTCTGTTCACAACGAAGCTATGATTCGAACTCTCGTGATGCGTTTCAATGTAAACGTACGTAACGTAAACGTCTGATTGACAGTCGCAGTATAACAGTTACTGTGGTACCTAAATAAATGCTTCTTGCGTTGCGTTTATCACTGCGCCTTAGAAACTACGCTGCGCTATACGGAAATAACAGCGTTGCGTCGCCATATGTTTTGACAAAAAGTTTTTAAACATTCAGACGCACATGAACATTTTTCTGATATCTACTGCCAACTTCACTTCGTAGCGCATGTCAAAATTGGAAATTCGAAGTGGTCTCCATCAGTGCGCTTCTTATTTCAGCCACTTCCATAAGACTGTGTGTTCCAATTTCATTTTGACAGAAACGCAACGCACAACGCACTTACTCCTTAGTTTGGAGGTACAGAGCTTAAATTGTATTTCGTACTCAGTTTTGTGATTTTTCTTATCTAAAGTAACATAATTGCCGAGGTGAAAAAAATGTAACGTCAATACCCAAAAGCAGCACTTTAATATAAAGAAACAAGTTCGCTCTAAGAAAAAATGTGATTCGTTTCAATGTAAACGTACCCAAATCGGACGCAAGTATGGTCTGTACAACCATGCATCAGCTGTCTGATTGACAGTATAACAGTAAAGAGTATGAAAGAAATTTTAAAAATCGTCGGTCGTTTGGTTGTGACACGCTTCTAACGTACAATTCCGGAATTAATTTGTGAAACCTAACAAGATTCATAAGGTGAAAAGATTCGCTCTAGAATTTTAAATAAAGTGCTTAAGAAAAGTGTTCCAAATAACATCCATATTCATATTCTGCACCAATTTTATCGACATCTATAATCTTAGAAAAGTAAGTACATTTTACTTTTTAGTGCAATTTAGTTTTAGGAGAATTGAATATCTGCTTAATTTATCCTAAAGTCTCATTTAATGTGTATTTACTTGTGTTATTTCATGGTAATTTGGGTGAATTTTCGGCATGCAAGGCATTCCAGCTTTCCGTGGCTTTACTTCCGTCTGTCTGTCTGTTCAGTATATTTGCAACTTCCTAATAACAACAAGTGGCTGATTTTCTGTACCTACAAGTTCCGCATTCACACCGAAGTTCATTAAATAAACATTCACGCGAAGGGTTGAACATTGAACAAACAATCAAATAAGAAAAACTGAACTAAATAAAGAAGAAACATTAAGAACCGATTTCAGTAAAAAAAAAAACTGTAAATACCTTATTAACTCTACTTTGTTAAAATGCAACGTTGATACAGGTTTCTGAAGAACTTTATTTGGGAAAAATTAATAAATACTATAAAAAATAGTAGTAAAAATAATAAATGTGATTTGCGGGGAAACGAAAAGCTTTTCCAAAAATCTCTAAAAAGATAAACTATAGATATTAAAATTACCTTTCCAACGATGTATACATCGTTCCTAAATGTGCCGGGATTATGGAGATATAGGGCATAAAAGCTTCAAACTTTGAACGCTCATAACTCCTAAAGGGGGGGTGGCGAGGGGCGGGGTTTGTTTTGCTGGGTAGCTACAACAACAACAAAAACAACAACAATCCGGGCAAGGGTAAATCTTATCCAAAAATCTGAATTGCAAAAACTTGTTCATCAACATTTCACATGCATTTGAGGAAATATAATCTGGACATAAATTGGGCACAGGATTGTTGTTCAACAAGGCTCAGATTTTGTTGTTCTTCAGGGGAACTCGCAACAAAACTTCTATCTTTCTGGTTCCGAGTTGTACACAACATTTACATACATACATCGTTAGAATCGGAACAGGATTTTAAGAGAAAATGCATGCGCCAAATACGACAGATTAATATATAGAAATAATGGACTTAGAATTAGATTGAATATTTAGAATTGTTATTGATATTTAATATTGCAGAAAAAATCTACTAAATTTATACTCTCAATTAAATTATTACTCTCAATACTATTATTACTTACAAATTACAATACAATTATTACTCTCAATCATCTCTTTTCAATTAAATTATTATTGTCGGATGTCTCCAGGAAAACCATCTCCGATCTTTAGATACTTTTTCATATCTCAAAGCAATAATTTCATATCTGGGGCAAACGTAGTAATTCACACATGATTCAATACAGATCACATGATCTTTTATAGCAATTTCGGATCTCTTCTCTGAAGATCTTTAATAGATCCTGATTTCTAGAGAAGGAAAAAATTACTAAAAATCATCTATCAGTAAATATCATCAATATAGAAATTAGCTTTGTAATCGATTGGTTTCTTATTTAATTTATTCCTTGGTTTTATTTTAATTGAGATGTTTGTTTGTTTGTTTTAAGAAATAATACTTGAACTCATCATAAAATTAAAAGCAAGTCCAACCAATAACTAGATTTAACAGCTATAAAAATTGATATATGTATAAATAGACAAACACATCCTGAAAAATATTTGATGCATACTAATAATTAGTAGGACAAAAGCGATCAAAGTACTCAGATTTGCCTTAACTCTAGTAAATATTCCCTCACTAGATTTGGCAGCTTTTAAATAAAATCTCGCAAAATAATATGTCTTCTTCTTATCCATCCCGGATTCATTAAAAACCCTTATAGTTTGTTAATTAAACAAACTTCATCTTAAAGGTATAAGGCTCTGCTAAAATTTTAATCGGAATCTCGTACCTTCACCAGTTTTACACAATGGCGGCCTCTGCACGATCCTCCATAAGTTCGCTTACGAAAAACACTGATGCACCGGAGTATTTCCGATGTGATACGCACTGCGAAGGCGTACTCAAGCATTTGAGAGTCCGTCAGGATCTTTGCGACGTAGTACTGATAGTTGCTGACTCTGGTAAACGGTAAGGAATCATCCTGTCCCATCTTTCCTGTCTTTTTGTCTTAACTTTAAACCTTTTTTTCTCCTCAGCATTTCTGCACATCGTTTGATTCTGATAGCGTCCAGTGATTACTTCTCTGCTTTGCTAAGCGGACCCATGCGCGAGTCCCTGGAGCGCGAAGTAACTCTCAATGAAGTGGATGGCGACGCGTTGGAGAAACTGGTTAACTATTGTTACACCGGAAACCTGGAGTTCCGACTGGAAACGATTCAGGCTCTGCTAAACACTGCGAATTATTTGCAGTTGGAAAAAGTTATCGAAGGCTGCTGTGAGTTCCTTCAGCGCCATTTACAACAGTCAAATTGTTTGCCCGTCACTTTTTTAGCAGAACAACTAAATCTCAAAGAACTTCTTGTCAAAGCTAAGAAGTTCATCTGTGAACATTTTGAAGAAGTAAGTGGGGGAAAATGGTTTTTAACAAAAAGACAACAAATTTTTTCTGAAACAGCACGTTTCCAATACAAGCTGCATATTTTATTGCGTTCATGTTGTGTTTATATCTGTTGAAAAACTTTAGTAAATATTATATTTTTTAAGTGTTTATTTTTTCTAGGTTTCCAACTATTCCGATTTTTTTCTATTAACTGCTAAGCAGTTGACTGAATTCATAGCTAGTAATAAGCTCAATGTACCATCTGAAGAGTTTGTCTTTCGGGTTCTAATTAAGTGGATTGAATACGCACCAGAGAACCGCAGGAAGCACTTCATAGAGTTTCTGTCTCATGTACGATTGGCTCTGCTGTCGCCTACTTTTCTGGCCGAGGAGGTGGAGCCACTCTGCAATACAGTGGAAAGCCACAAATTCTTCGTAAACGCGCTTAACTCTCATCTACTCCACACAAGTAATTCGACGGAACTCATGAATTATCGATCAAAAAGTCCTGCGAAGCATTTGTTGGGCATCTACACGGAAGTAATCATTTTCTTCAAATGCTGCTTAAAATTTTAATTCTTACGAACATGTTTTTTACTACCGCTACTTAGCAGAACCAGCATTTAGCAATCGCAGGCTTCAATGTACAGGCGAAGGTGTGGACCAAATGGAAAACTCCAATATCCCGTCGTAAGTTTGCAGCTGCTCTGATGAATGATAATCTGATCCTGGTCGGTGAATCATTAAATGGCTCACCTCTGAATACAGCTACGAGTTTAAATTTGCGTACAATGGCTTCTACTGAAATGGTTCCATTGATAACGCATCGATCGGAACACTGTGTAGCAATACTGAATGGCTTAATTTACGCGATGGGCGGCTACGATGGACGTCAAGCTCTAAATTCAGTAGAGAGGTAAAGATGAACAACGTGGTTAAAAGAAAAAATTTAAGAATATCAAATTTCAGATGGGACCCCGTGAGTGGAACATGGAGTTCTGTCGCTCCAATGAAAACTTTTCGGCTCAGCTCAGCTGTGGCTGTTATTAATGATCATTTGTATGTATCTGGTGGATACAATTCCATGCGCGCATATGTTGCGTCGGTCGAATGCTACGATCCGGTTAAGAACACTTGGAGATACACGGCGCCTATGAAAGTGGAACGCATGTTACATTGTGTAAATAAGTTGAATCTGATTATACAAATTTACAAATTATTTCAATTAATTCTTCCGTGCAGATCGCAGTTCACAAAAGTTATTTGTTTGCAATCGGTGGGTATAACAATGTATACAAAGATGAAGGAATTCCCATTGAACGCTATGATCCATGCACAGAAAGATGGACAACGGTATTTTATCCATTGTATTAAATTTAGCACACTGTAAATGAGTCAGATTCCTTGCAGATTCCCAGTTTCCCGGCAGTTTATGGTTTTACAAGATGCGCTTCATGTGGTCCTGATGTATTTATTATTAATGAATCCAACATTTATACGATAAACAGTGAAGGTAGTTGCGACAACCTAAAGCTGCAGATACTTGCCAAAAACACAGATATTTTACCATATATCAGTCCGTCAGAGTGGGTTGCAATTCCATACGAATTAAGACCACCAAGAAATTGGATTAAGTGGATTTAATGTATCGTAGTTTTTTGAAACGTTGGCTAAGAGAATGTTTCGTGTTATTTTCGTCTATAAACGACGGCATATTTATGTAAAACCGTATCGAGATATCTGTTCCATTAAGATAATAATTTTGAGTTTAAAATTGAAAGTGTTTTTTTCAATATAAAAAAATGACTAATTTTAAGCCAAAATTCTTTTCTAAATATGTATATTAAACAAATATTCTTTAGTAGAATTATTGAAGAATTGTTTCAACAATTCGGCGTATGATTAAAATTTAATTCAAACACACTCGTTTATGGTTTGGCAAAAAGGCAATCTTAAGTTGAGTTTCTCGCGATCAACGAAAGTAAGAGCGCGATCCTGCTCGAGGCCTACCTAAAAGTAATATTGTTCTGACGAAAATCTTTTTTCGTTCCGTTTTTGCATGTTTTCACGTAGTTTTTTGCATAGTTATTTGCTTATATTTTTATACCTACGCCTCAAGAACCGCATAGAAATAGAGAAGATAGATATAGGAAAGTATATACATATATTCTTCATCATCGTCACTTCTAGTGTTGATTTAGCCATGTCCATTCGTCCATCCGTCTGTTCCGTTCATTGTTCCGTAAGGGTTGGTAATAAATGAACAAAATCGGTCAACTGCTACTTTTTATTAAAAATGGGATATCAGCCTTTTGTTTCGTTATGACAACAGACAATATTTCTGTGTATAGAGTAACATTATCCGTTAATTTGCTGAATATGGGCGTGGTTCGCCCACTTTTAGTTTGCCGAAAACAATTTAACGTGGGTTTAATTGATATCTATACAAACTTCTTGACCAAACTGAGCACAATTCAATCAGTTGTTTTTTCTTGAAATCCACCAACAACATCACTTAGTGGAACTCTCATCTGATTTCCAAATTGTGCCTTGAAATTTGGAAAATTCTATTTTTTTCTGGTTGTGTTGTTTTTTTATATACGAGTTTATTTCAGGTAAACATGATCCTATTTTTCTCAAGTCATCTGGTAATGTGGTATCCAAAATGTTATAAAAAGTGTTCTTAATAAAAAAGGAAGAAAAAACTAAGAACAAGGATCAAATTTTTCTGGTTTTGTTTATTGTTTTGAAACTTTTATATTCGATCATGAAATTCGTTAATTTTTATAGATTAGTAAAGAATATTAATAGAATGCTATTTGATTCAATAATCAATGAATCATCACCTCGTTCATCACATCAATAATCACATCAAAAATCAATTCACCATCGCAATAAATTTAATGTTTTCAAATTAATAAACTTCCAGTATAGGACAAAAATTAAACAAACGACGATTTAAATCAAACTAAATCTTTATTAGAGCACTCATTTAAAAATTAAAATTTTTCTTTAACTTTGAGATTCGCTTCAAAATTCATCGTTCATAAAGGTTCTTAAAATGTGTGTTTTTCTCCTCTAGAAAATTGAAGTTTGTTAAAATTCATCATCAGTGAAACTGCTTCCTGTAAAATTATTATTTCTTTAAGATATACAAAACCAAAGCGAGGCAAAAAAAAATTATTACCCTTTATTCTATTTTCATTTTTTCTATAAATTCAGCTTGTTTACAGACACCGAATAAACTCAGAAAAGGGATTTCAAATGTCCTGCAAAAGGACTCTATAACAGGGTTCGTAAATCGTTTCTTTTTTATATCGCTCAATTCATATCCCTCACTGAAAATGAAATGACGTTACTATCCCTATAGTAGAAAAAAAAGTACTTTTCGAGCAACAAAACTACATCTCAGAATTTTCATGTTGCATTGCTTCGTACTAGTAAACACTCGAAATACGAATTTAAAGTGGAAATCACAGTTTGAGAATACGAAAATAAGACAAACATTTTGTGAATCCTTTTTCTCATAGGTTTCTGTAGGTTCTTTTAGTCGAGACGTAACGTTACGTGACGTGTCAGCTGCTCTAATCTCTCTTGCGACTGTCACTGTAAACTAGTATTAAAATCGTAAATGGACGTTCGAATCTGTTGAAATTTGATCCTTCTTACCAATCAATAATAAGTCAATAATAATAATATTAATATCAAAAAAATAATATTAAAAAATAATGGTTAGACCTAGATAACTTTTGCTTGCTAATTTTCAAAGCCAAATATCCGCTTCTTAGTATCCTTTTCAAATTAGGTTCCTATGTCAAACAGTTTTTGAGAAATTTAATGACAAAGTTAAAATTTGGAAAAAAAATTCCGAAAAAAAATCTTTGGTCGCAATTTTTTTTAAAAATTACGTTATTAAGTATAAATTATTTTCCGACGATAAAATTCTCTAATCAATTCTAGAGAGAATGCTTCAAACCGGAAGGATTTATGTTTTGTTTAACTAGATTTAACAGCTATCAAAATTAATATACATATGTACAAAAAGACAAAGAACACATCCTTAAAGTTATTTGATGCATACTAATAATTAGTAGGAAACAAGCGATAAATAAAACAAAGTACTCAGGTTTGCTTTAAAACAAGTAAATATTCCCACACTATATTTGGCAGCCTTTAAATAAAATCTCGCAAAATAATATATCTTCTTTTTATCCATCCGGGACTCATTGAAGTCCCTTATACCTTTAAGATTAATTTTGTTTAGTTTTTTGTACTAAGTTTTAATCTGAAACTCGTACCTTCACCAGGTTTACACAATGGCGACCGCTGCGCGATCCTCCACAAGTTCGCTTATGATAAACACTAATGCACCGGAATATTTCCGATGTGATACCCACTGCGAAGGCGTACTCAAGCGTTTGAGAGGCCGTCAGGATCTTTGCGATGTGGTGCTAGTAGTTGGCGACTCTGGCAAACGGTAAGGAAACCGTTTTTACTTTCTTTTCGTCTAACTTTAAATCTTTTCTGTTTTTATATTAGCATTTCTGCACATCGTATGATTCTGATAGCGTCCACTGATTACTTCTCTGCTTTGCTAAGCGGACCCATGCGCGAGTCCCTGGAGCGGGAAATAACTCTCAATGAAGTGCATGGGGACGCGTTGGAGGAACTGGTGAACTATTGTTACACCGGAACCTTGGAGTTGCGATTGGAAACAATTGAGGCTCTGCTTATCACTGCGAATTATTTGCAGTTGAAAAGAGTCATCGAAGGCTGCTGTGAGTTCCTTCAGCACCATTTACAACCGTCAAATTGTTTGTCCGTCACTTTTTTAGCAGAACAACTTAATCTCAAAGAACTTCTGGTCAAAGCTAAGAAGTTCATCTGTGAACATTTTGAAGAAGTAAGTGGGATTTTTATCAAAAACACAAACAATTTTTTCTGAAACAGCACTTTTCCAATACACGCTGCATATTTTATTGCGTTCATGTTGTGTTTATATCTGTTGAAAAACTTTAGTAAATATTATATTTTTTAAGTGTTTATTTTTTCTAGTTTTCCAACCATTCCGATTTTTTTCTATTAACTGCTAAGCAGTTGACTGAATTCATAGCTAGCAATGACCTCAGTGTACCGTCTGAAGAGTTTCTCTTTCGGGTTCTAATGAAATGGATCGAATACGAACCAGAGAACCGCAGGAAGCACTTCACAGAGCTTCTGGCTCAAGTACGATTGCCTCTGCTGTCGCCTACTTTTCTAGTCGAGGAGGTGGAGCCACTCTGTAATAAAGTGAAAAGCCTCAAATTGTTCGTGAACGCGCTTAAATCGCATCTACTCACAAGTAATTCTACTCAGCTCAGGAATTATCGATCAAAAAGTGCTGCGAAGCATTTGTTGGGCATCTACACGGAAGTAATCATTTTCAAATCGTGACTGAAACTTAAACTCTTACGAACATTGTTTTTTACTACTTAACAGAACCAGAATGTATCAATCACAGGCTACAATCTACACACGAAGGTGTGGACCAAATGGAGTACTCCAATAGAAATCCGTCATCAGTTTGCAGCTGCTCTGATGAATGATAATCTGATCATGGTCGGTGGATCATTTAATGGCTCAATTCTGAATACAGTCACGAGTTTCAATTTGCTTACAATGGCTTCTACTGAAACGCCTCCATTGGAAACGATTCGATGTGCGCACTGTGTAACAATACTGAAGGGCTCAATTTACGCAATAGGAGGCATTAATAGGCGTCAAGCTCTAAACTCGGTAGAGAGGTAAACAATGCAATTATGTGGTTAAAAGAAAAAATTTAGGAACAAATGCAGAACAGCTGCCAAGCTCAGATTTTTTTTTCCCCTTTTTTTTACAGTTATTTGAGACCGTTGTAAACGGAAGTGGCCATGTTTTTTCGGGGGCTGGTCAGCCATCTTGGATTTATGACCGTTTGAAGGTCAAATAAATGTACTAATAAAAGGCACTTATCTCGTAAACTAAGTGAGCTAGCGGAACAAACAAAGTACTGTTGGAAAGGTATTTTGAATACCTTTATACCTTTATTTATATAATATACATGTTTGTCCATAACGTGGCGGTTAAGGAGTTATATTGATTTTTAAAAAAATTTGACAAGTTGACCTTGAAACAATAATTTTTTTCTGCCAAACGGACACATTAAGGTATAAAACAAATTACAGTTATGGAAAGCCTGTTCTTTTACCTTTAAAATGGTATATAATACCATACTTATTATTGTATTACTTTATATCATATACTTCATATCATATACTTACTATTGTATTTCGTTACTTTAGCTTTACTTTTCAAAATTTCAATAACAATTTTGCCTGTGCCGCTCTAGTGAAAAACATTTGAAATTAAAAATTTTTTATGAAAAATCGCATGATTATATATTATGGCAGTTTTAAGTTATTAGTCATAATAAAATTCATAATCTGATGAATCAGAGTCACTATCTTTTTGTCCTTTAACTAATTTTAAAATGTGACCATGAGGGCACCTATATAAACCTTCACTGGGAATCAAATTCCAAGATATTATTGTGTTTAGTGACTTATCGTTAAGTTTACCACCATTAAATAAATCGTTAATGTCTAAGAAATTCATTTTATTAGATTTTCACAATATTCAAGTTTCCTGCTTGAAAAATAAGAAGTGTTTTACTGCTTTAACTGATTTAAGTGGAACGTTTCGATTTAAAAAACCAACACATTTAACTTATAACGGTTTGGGTAATAAACGGAATGATACATAATTAGTATGAGTAATTGGTGTTTGGGAATTATAAAATTTCCCTGAAAATTGTATAATTTGAAATGCTCTTTTATTAGAGCGCCGCAGGCAAAAAATTTTTATGAAAAATCGCGCGATTTTTCATAAAAATTTTTTAATTTTAAATGTTTTTCACTAGAGCGGCGGAGGCAAAATTGTTATTGAAATTTTGAAAAGTAAAGCTAAAGTAATGAAATACAATAGTAAGTATAACATATTATATACCATTTTAAAGGTAAAGGAACAGGCTTTCCATAACTGTAATTTGTTTTATACCTTAATGTGTCCGTTTGGCAGAAAAAATTATAGTTTCAAGGTCAACTTGTCAAAAGGTATTTAAAATACCTTTCCAACAGTACTTTGTTTGTTCCGCTAGCTCACTTAGTTTACGAGATAAGTGCCTTTTATTAGTACATTTATTTGACCTTCAAACGGTCATAAATCCAAGATGGCTGACCAGCCCCTGACAAAAACCATAAGTTCCGTCCCTGATGGTCCCAACTAACGGTAAAAAAAAGGAAAAAAAATCTGAGCTTGGCAGCTATTCTGCATTTATGCCAAAATTTAAGAATGTCAAATTTCAGATGGGACCCTCCGAGTGGAACATGGAGTTCTGTCGCTCCAATGAACACTGCTCGCTTCAAACCAGATGTGGCTGTTATGAATGATCATTTGTATGTATCTGGTGGATACAATTCCATGCGCGCATATGTTGCGTCGGTCGAATGCTACGATCCGGTTAAGAACACTTGGAGATACACGGCGCCTATGAAAGTGGAACGCATGTTACATTGTGTAAATAAGTTGAATCTAATTATAAAAATTTCAAATTCAATTAATTCTTCCGTGTAGCTCGCAGCTCACAAAGGTTACTTGTTTGCGATCGGTGGATGTACCAATGGGGGTAAAGATGCAGAAATTCTCATTGAACGCTATGATCCACGGACAGAAACATGGACAACGGTATTTTATTCATTGTATTAAATTAGCAAACTGTAAATGAATCAGTACACCCTTCCAGATTCCCTGTTCACCGGCAATTTATGGTTTTACAAGATGCGCTTCATGTGGTCCAGACCTATTTGTTATTAATAAATCCAGCATTTATAAGATAAGCAATGAAAGTAGCTGCGACAACCTGAAGCTGCAGATACTTGCCAAAAACAAAGATATTTTACGAAATACCATATCGTTAGAGTGGGTTGCAATACCATACGAATTTAGACCACCAAGAAAGTGGATTAAGGATAGAGAATCTTAATTTCGGCTTCTGGTGCTTTTTTTAAATATATCGTAGTTTGTGAAATGTTGGCTAAAAGAATGTTTTGCGTTAGGATTTCGTCTATAAACGACTGCATATTTATGTAAAACGATATCGATATGTGTTCCGTTTAGTTATTAAAATAGTTATTTTAAGTTTAAAGTGTTTTCAATATAAAGCAATGACTAATTTGAAACAAATATTCTTTTCTATATAAATACATATATTTAACAAATATTCTATGGTAGAATTATTGAAGAATTTTTTGCATGATTCGACGTACGATTAAAATTCAATCACACTCAATTATTATTTGGCAGAAAGGCATTCTTAAGTTGAGTTACTCGCGATCAAAAGTAAGAGCGCTGCAAGCAGACTCCTTTGACTCGCCCACAAATGGTCCTGCTCGAGGCCTACCTAACAGTAATATTGTTCTGACGAAAATCTTTTTTCTTTCCATTTTTGCAAATTTATATTGCAAAAGATATTGTTAAATATATAAAATTCCTGAATAACACTTTAGATAACATGTTTTCCAAAAAAACATTATTACATTAAAACTGGGTGCGGTCCGCCAACTTTTACACTACTTGTACAGTATAGCTCATGAAAACAAGTTTATTACCACGGATATGAAGTTTAAATTTGGTCACAATAATAAAACAACTAAGCAAGTTATTTTGTTTTGTAAAAGTAATGACCACGCCTACTTTTTATACAGAGGCGTAGCTAGGTCTCATAAAGCCCGGGACAGTTAATACACTTGCAGCCCCAAAACTTCCTAGAATTAAATAAGTCAATACTTGACTTCCAAAACTACCGCCCCCGCAATTGTGTCGTCCCGGGGGGACCGCCACCCCGCCCCACCTTAGCTTCGCCCCTGTATTTATACCCGTCTGTGATTAAATGTGATTATAAGGTAGCTTTGCTTATAACCACATATTTCCTCTAGTTTCAGTTTAAATTTTTTCAAAACTTTTAGGTGTATGGTATTGGCCAGGTCGAATATAGCTTTCTTACTGGTTATGATTTCTTTTTGATTTCCCGTAAAAAGGAACTTTTGGCTAACTGAACAAGTGAACTCCACCGACGAAGGCTCAACCGTTAACTGATTGAGCTGCATAAAAGTGTTCCTAGAGGACCAACACGACATGACACGAAGAAACACGAAAGTCGTTCTCTGCGAACTCATCCTCGGTTTCCTTGTCGTCGAACAAAAATTCATCAATGAACTCTTTTAACCATCACATGGAATGAAAGAGATGCTGATAGGAAGAGAGAGAAACTTAGAGGAAGGGTGGAAAAGTGAGAGAAAAGAATGGAAGAGTGAAAGAAAGGTGGGAAGAGAGAAAGGATAGGAGAGGGATAGAGAGAGAGAGGAAGGGAGGAAAAAGAGAGAGTTTGTGTCATTAAAACGAGAGAGTGTATAACAGTTGGAAGGAAGCGGAAATGAAACAAACGAAACGCACGTGGGTTGGCCCACTGATAAGCAAAGAGAGCTACCAACTGATAACAAAAGTCAGGCATATCAGGTGACAGATAACAGTTATGCGAAGGTTTGTACGCCATACAGGACAAGAGTGGCGAGGAAAGATAAAGCGAAATGAGAGAAAGAACACAGACTGGATATCCAGATAAGAGAGTCATGTTTTGAGAAAAAAAATAACTACGAATTTGAAAGCCAAATCTTTGAAACAATTATAATATTCAGAAATATAATTATATATTTTGTAACTAATATAAAAAGAGTAATATAAAAGAGTATAAAAATCTATATGTATATGTATACAAAAAAGGTCTGAAAGGTCTGACTCACTCACTTCCCATCATCGTACAGGCTAAACTCTTGGACTCAGAAAGGTGAAATTTTGCACAGAGGTTTCTTTTATAATGTATGCAAGGAAGAAGAAAGGATTTTTCGATTTTTACTTCTGAGGATTTCAAAAAGGACAAACACATAATTTTTTTGTTAGCAATGAAATATGGGTTTTTTTCACGAAAACATCTCGTGTATAAATGCCTAAAAAACATTTTCAGGATTTTTCGAAATTCATCAAGCACATAATTTGTTAAAAATACACCTAATGACATAATAAAATAAAACGAAGCATGTTATGAATTTTTGTCATGTGTCAAAGAATATATTACATTGTATTACAATATATTACTAAAATCCTAAATAAATAAATAAACAAAAAATAAATTTAATAATGAATATTGAAATTGAATCACTAAAAATAAGTGGTACTATGGTGCCTCACACTGTAGTTTGTATTACTGGAGATGGAGCCTGTTTGTTTCGGGCTATCTCTTATGTATTGTACAACACACAGGTGATGGAGAGAAGTACGCGAAGAAATCGTCGCGTATGTGGTGACCAACTGGGATGTATTTGCTTTGCTATTCTATCCTACAACAGAAACGAGGACAATTACTCCAGTACCGCTGAATACCACGTTGACATGTCAGGCCTTCATACCTTTGGTAGTTTATGTGAACTAGAAGCAGCAGCGCAACTCTATCCGTGGATATTTGTAGTATACCGTAACGGAGATCTGTATGTGTGTTTTAATACTGCAGGTAAGTGTTTGAAATTTACATTCACCGTGAACTGCACATTTCGGCACTGCTGGTAATCGTGTGGGACGACTACGCTTCCCACATGATCTGTCACGTGGGCATTTCGATGTGTACATATGCAGTGAAGTTGCTGCGACAATATCCGAACACGCCTTTTCTTCTTCAATTCGCCCTGTCGTTGCCAAGAGAATAATTAAAAGAGGTGAAGTGAACTCACGAACTTAACCTAAAGGTGGGAGCTCCAGTAATGCTACTGCGAAATCTTAATCCGTCAAAGTTGTGCAATGGCACAAGGTTGCGTGTGAAAGCATTACACAAAAATCTGGTTGAGTCGATTATATTTACTGGCTGTGCTCGAGGTGAATCAGTTTATATACCGCGGATACCACTTATTCACCGTCAGATTACCCATTTGAGTTGAAAAGGTTGCAATTCCCACTTAAGGTTTGGTTCGCAATGCCGATCAATAAATCTTAGGGTCAATCACTGAAAATAGCAGGAACTGATCTTAGGCAAAACTGCTTTTCACACGGACACTTTTACCCTGCTCGAGCTAACCTAACAGCTTGGTTGCGCTAGCAACGGATAGCAAAACCTCTAATTTAGTGTAAAAGGGCACTTTAATTAAAACTAAACATTAAACTTTAAACATACATACAATAGAATACCGATTACTCTTGCTGTAGCTTTCCACCATCGAAATGCAACCCCGAAAAGGCAACCAGTTTTCAAAATTGTCCCCGATTTAATTCCTTTCGTTCTTATTTTTCCTCTTTCCTTCTTCTTCTTTCCTTTAATCTGGCAGATGTGAAAAACGAATGAATGTTTTTCTGCGTCTCGGTTTTTTTTTGTTTGGTTGTTCGTTTTTATTGTTACGGCAGTAATTTAATTCCCATTAAAAACCTGCGTGACACAAGCTCAGAGAACTGAAAGCTTGTTGCTTTGAAAAGCGAAGGAAGTTTATATTTGTAATAATAATAATAACTTCTGTGAGTTTTAATTGAAGTCAAGGCTGATAAGAGAAACAACATATAAAGGGTGGATAAATTTTAAGGGCCGATGTTGAATGTGAACCACACCTAAACGTCAAGTTTTTTTCTGCATTTCATTTCTCAATTTCAGAAATGAAATTACACTTCGTGATTTTTTCGGTCAATTTAATCGTCCAAATATGCGTACAATCGGAAAAATCGTGCCAAAATTTGAGCAAACCGGGTCTGTAGGAGATGTGAAAACACCAGTGCATGCTCGTACAGCTCGTAATGCAGAAAATATTGCTGCTGATCGCGATAGTGTGGCTGAAGAGCCGTCCACCTCAACTCGTCGTCGTGCCCAACAATTGCACCTCTCACGCTCGTCGTTGATGAACATTATGCATAAAGACTTGCTTTTACACGCTTACGAGGTGCCACTTGCCACACAGCTAACGAAACAATGTCTCTTTTGCGCGACAAATTCAATGGCCGTGTTATCTCACGTGGTGGCGATGTCAATTGGCCGCCAAGATCATGTGATTTGAAACCGTTGCACTTCTTTCTTTGAGGTTATTTGAAAGAAAAGGTGTACGTCGATAAACCAGCAACAATTCAAGAGCTAAAGGATGAGATAATTCAGCACATTAACGGCATAGAACCTCAATTATGCCTCAGCGTCATCGAAAATTTGGACCATCGGATGGAGGTGTGCTGCCGAGGTCGCGGCGGCCATTTGGCCGATATTTTGTTCCATACATAATTGAATCATACCAATATTATCATAATAAAAAGAAATGACAATAATTTCCTAAATAATGTGTTTAATAGTGTTTTATTCAAAATCAACATCGGCCCTTAAAATTTAACTACCCTTTATTTACATATACATACATATACGTACATTATTTATTTTTACCATATATTTAAGATATAAAAAATTTGTTAAACGGCCAAAATTGTAAATTGTGTTCAATATTTCAATATTTTCTCAGAATTAAATTAAAAAGGAACAAAGTTCAATTCGAGCGCTCCTCGAACACTTGCAGTCCAATAAACATGTCATGTACAGCAGTCCTGTTCGTAGATCTAACGCGGACCAGCTGTGGACCATTTATGTAAAAATTAAACTAAGCTCATTACGTTATAGTTTACAAACATAAATAACTAAAACATTCCCAGCGCTGATGTCAGACAGTCTGAGGAAGAACTTCTGGAAGAATCTCAAGCTCTTGCATGAAATTCGAAAAGTGGCTGGAGAGATGATATCCGTGCCATTAAAATATGTAGCAAGTGATATGAAACCGATGCGGAGTCTCAGTCCGTTGAGTTTCAAAACTTTTAAATTCAATTTGAGACTATTAATGAGGAAAACCGTGAGACCGAAAAAGCATCCGGAAAATCAGGCCGACCAAGAAAACCAAATGGACGAACGTCGTCTTGAACATTAGTGTTGGCGGAACTACCTATGATAATGGATATCGAGAGTTTACATATCGTCTTCACAGGTGACTATGTAAATCCCAAGGAACTCCAGGACATGCCAGCTGTCCCGGATCAATTTATTGCACTTTTCGGAAGAAAAAGTGGGACAACTGCTTTTGAATACATTCAGCAATCGCACAGCGAGTTTGAAGGATACGGCAGGGGAAAGGAATAACCTATCCTCTGTTGGAGGTATCACGCATGTCCAAGTCAACCAAAGCCAAATCAAAGCAATAGAGCCGTCACCCAAAACATCTTCGATACTGCATGCTAAATCTGACCACAGTACAACTGCCACCACACCATCTATAAACTTCACTATTGACATGAAGTTAGACATGAAAATAGAATCAGGCAACACCGAAAACCAAGACATCGAGTAAAAAGCGCAAGGATCAACAGGACAAGGAGAAAGATGATGGCTTTGGAAGAAGCTTAGCTAAACTAAGTTAATATATAAGTTAATATAAATAACTAAAACATTCAAGAAAAAATAACTAATTTAAAGTCTTCTGTTTTGTTAAACAAACTTAATTTGAAAAGTTACAGTTAGTAAACAGTAGTTAAGTAAACATTACAGGATACACAATTAAAATCAGCACAAGCTTCTGAAGGGGTTCATGTTGTAGCTATGAAGTTCTGTCAAAACTTGTATGAAGAGGATCAAATCGCATCAGGTTGCGATGAGGATCATTAACATTAATGCTGGGCAGCAAATGTGGGCTATCAGTAATACCTTGTAGTATATTCAAGATAAAAGTTGCGTTCAACAGCTTACAGCGATTAACTAAGTGATGGTAAGTTTATCGGTTTTAGACGTGATTCAAAAGATGGTAAGTTTACGCATTCATCCCAATGGAGATGGCGTAATCAAAAAAGTAAGGATTTCTTTCGAACTGATCCAAGACTAGCTGAGTAACAGCCATAGTCTGGACAGCAAACAGGCGAGGTAACATTGGCGTAAAACGTAAAACTTGGTAATGTAGAAGAAATGTAGAAGAAACTCCATAGCCCACCGCTTTATAAATCCCAAGACACTGTGACCTCCTCTAGATATGGGGTTAATATTGCTACGAACGCGTAATTTTCGATCTAGACTCACTCCTAGATCGTCAATAGCTTCAACTGGATCCACTTTCCATTCCTCAATAGTGCAGTTGAAGAAATACCGACTCTGACAACGCGTAAATGTTATTTGCTTGCACTTCTTGAGATTAGGTCCATACCTTTGTTGCTCCATGAATTAAGGAATCCAAATCCATTTCCAGAAAGAGTTTCACATCATCAGCAAACATTACTACAGATTGTTGAAATGGATGCAGTCCTAAACGAGAATAAAAAAGACGAACTGAAATTTTGTGAAGTATTTATTACATTTACCTGAGGACTGCGCAAAATTGTTGTCCAGGTTGATTTTGAATCAACGAAATTATTCTCTTCATTTTTACTAAAAATATTCTGTTTTAAAGTTTCAAGTTTTAATGTTAACCATATGAAATCATGAGCAGCAATGAACATTTACATAATTTTATAAATTGACAGCTTATTTCCAGAGAACTTGTCAAAAAAAAAATAAAAATGACAAAGTATAAAAATTCTTAAGTATTGTATGTGTAACTCTGCTCGAAAATCTGTTTTCAATCATGTTAGCGTTGCGTTTTTTTAAATGAGAAGTCGTTGCTATAGTAAAAAAGTAAAGAAAAAAAGAACAGATAAAGTGATTACAAAACTAAAAATGAAGTGTTTTGTGTTCCGTTTTCAATGCATTCCATTTCTTTTTCGTTTTATGTTTCTACTAAAACTTTTGAAGAACCTTTTGTTGCCGTTGTTCATGTTGGAAACTTTATCGAAACTGCACCAAAATCTGATTTCCTTTTATTTAATGAAAAAAAGGAGAGCAGAGAGTAGAAATAGTTTTGAGTTTATGAAGAAGAGAGTAAAAATTACAATTATTTTTATATAAAAAATGTATCTTCATTGAATTAATTAAAATTTTTTAATTATAGTTAATCTTTTGCAGCGTTAACTGGTGGAAGCTAACTCTGGGAACGGGTGGAGGCTTCTGTAGTTTTTTGTTGTTTTTGTTACTATCTTCTCTACTTTCGTCTGACATCCAGGTAAAGAAAAATTACGGAACAACATTTACGACATGATAATAATAATAAAACAACAATAAAAGCAAATAACATCAAATAAAAACAACTGAACGAGTAAAAGAAATAATATAATAAAAAACTCCTTCACAGGTTTTGATAATGAGTAAAAAGGATCAAAAAGTGAGGTCATCCGGAGCTGGATGAAGCTGATGTTATAAAGAACTGAACTGTAAAGAACTGAAGTACTAAAAGAAAAAAGCAAAGAAACTAACGTGGAAAAGTGCTTTTGTGATCTGAGTTCTTTGTTTATGTGAATGTGACCTTGTGTGTGTTTGTCTAATTTTATGTATGTGTTAAATATGTTGTAAACATTTTAGTAAACTTTTAATCTGAAAACTTTTTCAATTAAGTTTAGCTTCTTCCATTTATTTTCCCCTCTTCTTCTTCTTCTTCTTCTTCTTATTTTGCTTCTTTGTATTTTTCCTTTTATTATTAGTCTTCCATGCTTCGTCCATGATGTAGTTTTTATAAACTTCTGCTTTTGCTTCAACATTTGTAAGCAAGTACAATAAGCTTGTGAATCATGAAAAAGGATCATCGTAGATCATCGGATAAGTTTCACAAGAGGATTTCAAAAGCCCTTGAAGAGAACTAAAGAATTAAAACTCTATCGGAAAATAGATATATGAAGAGAGATATCTTAAAGCCAATGATCATGAAAGATCATCATAGTCTCTCCAATATAATCATAGACCTTATGATAGTTAAAAGAGAATTATAGCTAAAGATCAACAGAGTCCTTTAAAAGCCGTAAAAAGTCCTTGACTCGCAAGTGATGCCGAAGAAAAATATAGCAATCTTCATTTTAAGAACATCTCAGTATATTAAACTGGAAGCCAAAAGGAAAGAACTCTTTAAAATTCATCATGCACACCGCAAGAGAATTGATTGCTTCAGGAACTTTTCTATCGTCTCTTCAGAGTGCTATTATTAGCTCTCGATGTATAGATAGATAGAGATAGAGTTCGCTTTGAGAACAATTCAATTGCAGAAAATTGCTTGGTTGGCAGGATTGAGCAAGGGACAGAAAGGTAGAAAAATAAAAAGGGAGGCTACAAAAGCCATAAATAAGACTTGCAATAAATTCAACAAACGAGCATACAATTTAATGTTCTCCCTGCAGAGGTGCAAAAACCGCACAAACAACCAAGCCACAAATCATCTCTACTAACTGAAGCAACACAAATAACAAAAAAAAAAACCAATCAAATAATTCAACGAAGTCATCCATTGCAACAGATGCAACCAGACAATCGTACAACCCAACGAAGTCTTCCAACAAAAATCGAAGTTGGTCTAAAAAGGAGCATACAGAACATATGTATGTATATTTAAATATGTATGTTTGTATGCATGCTATGTAGGTCGTATAAATACTCCCATTTAAACCCCCAAAAATGGAGTTAAACGAAGTGAAACAACAACAATAATAATAAAATCAGCTTTAACAATAACAAGAATAAAACCATGTTGAATCAAAATAGAGAGAATACTCACACTCACGACAATAGTTTGCGCTGCATTTTGAACATCGATGATTGCACGAGTACGTGTTTTAGTACCAGTATGAGTATGAGTACGAGTACGAATACGAGTATGAGTACATAGTGTCAAGCAAGCACGTAGAAGTGCCTGACTTCGTGTGCTGAAATTGAGTGTTGAAATGTGGGTTGATTCTAGGACGCGGGTGGCGAGGACGAGTTCACATGTATGCCGAAGTGTCTTTGTAACTGTACAAAAATGGTCTAAAAATCCCTGACCGAAATCTCTAAACATCTGCTACGAAGCTCACTAAAAAGACTACTAAAATATTTATCTATCGCTTGGAAAGTAACAAAATGTTAGCTGAGTTCGCTTCAGCAGATGTTACGTTGTCAGATGCACCCTGTATAGTAGCACCCTTGCTGAGTACATCGAAGTAAATTTAAGTTGCTGAGGCTTAGAAAAGTTTTCGTCTCGGAAGTCGCAGGAGAAGCTCTCGAATGCTTCGATTTTTTAAGATCATTGACCGCACTACAGTCGATTTAAAGGAGACAATAAAGATTTGAAAATAAAAATTAAACAACCAGATACACAAAGAGATATTTCTTAAAAATTCCATATTTCCTAAATTTTATTTTTATTATAATTTTTCTGATCAACAATTTTATTAAAAACTAGTCGAAAAAATCGAAAATCTAGCTTTTGTTGTTACTATTATTAATTTAGTTATTATTGTTGTAGTTATTATTTCAATTCCAATCATGTAAATTTAGATTAAATACAATTATAACCATATTTACAAAAAGAACAGCAACAACGAATTAAAACTACAAAAAGGACAACAAAGAGAAAATATAAACGTCAGGAAGACATAAACATAAATTTTATGCAAATTTTATATGCAGTCACGAGGACAAAGAAGCATGATACAAGAACCGCCCCGGAATTACCAAACACCCGTTTATCTGCCCATTTTCCTCATTCCACCCATTTTCATTTTTTAAACTTTGGGCTTTTTGTTGAGATTTTATTTAATTTAAAGTTGTTTTGTTGTGTTGATGTTTTTTTTTTGAAGTTGTGTTTTTTGCTCTTAATTTTTGTAGCTTTTTCGTTGGTTTGTTTATATTTTTTGTGTGATTTATATTCTGAGTTTTATTTTTCGGTCATTTTTAACTGCAATTATATTGATTTTCTTTCTTTAAATTTTTTGCGTCGTAATTTTAAAGTTTTTATTTTTATTTTGGTTTTGTTCTATTTAGTTATTTAATTTTTTGTTTCTAATTCAGTTTTTCTTTGCTGTGTTTTTTCTGTGTACTTTTTTCCTTTTTATGTCCAACTAACATCATAAATTACGAAATTTCCAGCAAACTTTTAGTTGTGAAAAATGTCTTCTGCTGCTGTCAGGCCGTGGTTATGCTATCGAGTTTTGCTTGGCAAGTAGGACTTTTTTTTGTTGTTTTGTGTGTAAAAGAGAGAATGGGATATTTTTCTGTTCTCAACATCACTCTCTCACACCGAGCACGAAAACTCGGTCTAGCGTACACCGAGGACACCAAGCAAACCGGTGTTGCTTAGTCTCAATATTCACAAAAGTACTGAAGAGTGGAATGGAGTGAAAAATTGGAATGAATTGGTAAATCTATCAATTATATTCCTCTGATTATCGTTCCAAAATATTACGCCTTTATATATGTTAAGCAGATTTCAATTAATATAAACATTTGGTCTTCAATCGCGTCGAAAACTACACCGCAAATAATACGTTTTCTCATTTGTGTAGTAGACGGGTTGCTGTTGAAGGTGAGAAAAAATATATATTTTTGAAGAAAGCAAGCGTGGGTCAAGCACAAGCGTAACCACTCTTTTTGCACGGACTCCGATCACAAAAATGACAGTAATTTCCCACCAAGTTTTGCTCGATAGCATAACCACGGGCTCACTGATTCTGATGCGAATGTTGTTGTTGTTGTTGTTTCTGCCTCTACACTTCAGACTATAATTCAACTCTGTTGTTTTTGTTGTTGTCTGCCCTTGTATTTGTTGCTTGAAAGCATGTAATGGTTCCGTTAGTTACTTTTTGGTTTAGTTGTTTTTTTTGGTTTTCTTGACGTTGCCAGACTCTGTCAAAAGTGAACGCGACTGTGGCAGAGTTTCTTCACTTAATTGCATTTAAGGCCCATATTACATTGCAAACAGTTGTTCGATCAAACAGTCACATTGTTTTTGTTTTCTGTAAAAAGCTGTCAACTCTCAGTTCATCCGTGAGAGAAAGAAAACGGATGAACTATTGGCACAGCAAATACTCTGTTTGCAGGCGATGAGTGCAAACTACAAAGAGAACAGAGTTGTTGTGTGGTGTAATAAAAAAGTATGCGTGTTTTGGAGTGAAAAAGCTGCACTTATATCGGAAAAAGGAGGATAGCCTGTAAATAATTGCACAAAGCAACTCCAACTATGTATATATACTACGGAAAGTGTTTGACTGTTGTGTTTGCAATGTAACATAGCAAGCAAAGTGCCATGTTACATTGCAATTTTTTGATTGCTGCAAATCGGAATATTTTACTCTCTCAACAATTTTTTATTTGCTGGTATGTTACATTGCAAACAGTTTGCCAGCAATCTGTCAAAAATAGTATTAGAATTATGCGTAGTATTTCATACCGATTTGCGACTTTTGCAGGCATTACAAATATCAAAAGTGATAAACAATGCAAACAATTAAAGAATTAGAGGAAATTCTACTTAAATTATTAACAAACGCTAAACGTTTTGTTCAAAACACGAACCTAAGATTAAGGAAATTCCATTTATTGAACAACAAATAAGCAATCGCAGCCAACGAAGTATATTTTTAGTTGAATGAAAATGGTTGCAGAAATAAAGAGTTGCTTTGCGCAATTATTTTCACCCAAAACTACTTTTTCAAATAAAAGTGGATTTTTTTACTCCAAAATGTGCATACTTTTTATTACGCCACACAACAACACCGTTTTGATTGAAATTTGGAGTCGTCGACGGCAAATTTTTTGATTGCGGGATCCGTTGTTTATCGCTTCTCTTTCTCTCACGGATGAACTCGGCATTGACAGTTTTGTACAGAAAACAAAAACAAAGAAAAAATTGAAACAATCAAAAAATTGCAATGTAACATGGCACAAACAGATTTGACGGGAGAGTGAAATAGTTCATTTCTTTCGACTGTTTGATCGAACAACTGTTGGCAATGTAATATGGGCCTAAGAAGATTTCAGGTTTTGGACGCCATCAGTTTTAGGTTTATCAAGCGTAGCAGCAACAGCAACAACAACAGCATTTTACAGATATTACTAATTGTTATTGTTGTTGATGGTGGCGGTGGTGGTGGTGATGTTGTACGAGTACATACCCTGCAGTAAAAATCGCAACTAGTTCCAAAAAGAAATAGTTTGCTACTAGTGCAAATGGAACCATAATAACCCTAGTTGCAATGTAATGCAGCTAAAGTGATTATTTGTAAGTATATTCGGAACTGGATATTTACTAGTTCCAAAGTAATGCGGCTGGGAGTCAGTCGATATTGAAATTTACCGTTTTGTGCAAATTGTATATAAAATAACTTCGTGCGGTCGGTCGCTAGAAGAAACGAAGTTAGTTGCAAATCGTTCGCAGAAGCAAAGGGACTTTCTGTGCTGCGGAAAATTTTATTTTAACAAAGTAATTAAAAGACAAGTATATTTTATAAGTATTTTATATAAGTATATTTTATTAAGCATATAGCCATGAGTAAACGCTCTACAAGAAGGATAATAAAACTCCAAAGGGATTTAAACATAAAAATGTTGAAAAGGCCTACTGAGAACAATTTACCGCTTGCAACGCATTACACCGACAATTCTGGGAACTGTACGGTTCAGCCTAAAAAGCATTTAACGCTTTCTAGTACAGTCTACGTTTCAGAGGAAAAATCTCTGGGATTTTTATAGCGATTGAATGTTGGTGCAGCGAGTAGCCTTCGTACAAAATGTAAGTAAAAGCCTTCAAGAAAAATTAATATTTGACTTTTTTATTGATCAAAAGATCTACATATATTCTAATGACATACATTTCGTTTTACAATAATATACTACATAACTACCCTTTTTGATTTTCAGATGAGAAAAAACACACTTGCAAAAACTGCGCCGAAATTCAAGAAAAATTGGATAATATCAGCAACAGGCTTGAAAAATTTGAACGTAGGTAATCAGCTGAACAATACATTATAATATGTAAAGGTAAATTATTTTCAGAAAACCATTATGCAAATAATTCTGCAATTATGGCAGCCCTTGCAGAGCAAAAAGTTTTACTAGGAAATTTGATTCGCCAGGAGTCTTCGTCAGGTGCAGTGGTTTCAATGTTTCCCGTAAATGTTGAAAACCTGCAACATGTGGATGCCAAAATAATTCCAGTTAATCGCAGTATATATGTAGGTTTTTTGAATTTTAATAGTCTCTAAATTGTTCATTACATCATACCGTTTAAGATATCCACTATAACCACCCTTCTACGCCAGTGCCTCACAAAAAATCTGAGAAATGTTTTAAGTGAGGACGTATTCTTAAATTTTAATATTGATGGGACGCACGGAAAAAAACGGTTAAAGGATTTTAAAAATTTGTATAGTGCACTACTAGGTAAAATTTTATAATAAACGTCACTCATTTATTTAATTACAATGGTTACAAAGTTCTCAAATTTGCAGATTCTATTTCAACTTTACCGGTGTTGGAGCCACCCGAAACTCAACTGAGAAAGGCGATACAGCTACAAAAAAAGAGAATTTTTAAAAACATATGCATCGAAAAGAAGAATGAATAAAAAAACGTTTCAATTTGTTATATGTAACAAACAATAAATATAAGTGAAAGCAAAATTCAATGAAAAATCATTTTGTTCTTAATTGACCCTCTCTGCATTACATTAGAACCAGTTAAAAGATAGTTCACAAATGACTCTTCTATACTAGTTCAAAAAGCACTCTAACTATTCTAGTGCTTTTTGAACTAGTATAGAAGAGTCATTTGTGAACTATCTTTTAACTGGTTCTAATGTAATGCAGAGCGGGTCAATTGCCACCTCCTAGGACACCGCCACGTGAAAAGCGACAGTTCGTTCCATTAAAATAAGATGCAGTGAGGTTTACTACTGGTTCGAAAAGAACTACTTATTCTACAGTTAAGAACTAGAAGATTTTACTGCAGGGTATTGTTTGTATAAATGTATCTTCGTAATTCTCTATTTACTAGTATGTTGTTGGTTTTGCTGCTACCTAAAAATATTTTAATGAATTCAGTGTGCGAATTGAGAGAAATGCTTTCTAATTGAGTCCTCATTTTAGTCCGTTTCGTCTATTATAATGAAATAATAATTAAAAGTTACTAGTTTTCATAAGTTTTAATTATTATTTTTATGCAAAAAGTAACACTTGAAAGGCTTTCAATATTGTTTCTGTGAATGTTGCCATCGTGTTGCCGGGAGCCGGATTCAGCGACTACACAAAAGCCCCTTAAGCCGACGTCGCTGTCACCGTAAACCGCCACCAGCTGCTTCTGCGGCTCACCAACAACACTTGACACCAATTCAAATTGAAGAAGAAGAAAATTAACAAGAACAACTTTGAAGTTCTTCCACTGGATCTGAGTTCAAGTGAGCTTAAATTCATCCACATGCATCCTTGAGGGAGACGTCACGGAGATGATCAGAAATTGAAACCGGAGAAGAAGTAAAAATTACAAGATGATGGTCACGATATGTAAACAAAGGAAGTGAAAAAGGAAGTTCCATGTTGGAACGAAGGATATTCACACAATCGATTCACATGTATCATGCTTTTCGCTTTCAATCTTGTGAGAACAAGAAAGTTTGCTTTCAATGTTGTTGTTTCAATTTTGTTGTTGGTTTTTTTTTCGCTGCTACTATTTTTAATTATAAGCACTTGAGTTCTATGCACTTTTTTCAGTTCAAGCAGAACTTTTGTATATTCATAAAATACGGAATTCTGAATAGCAGCCATACGCACACGCATACACTCACCCACACACACTCACTCATACGCATTCATATACACGCAACCATACACACCGTCATACATTATGTAGCCAGAACTTAATGCAGAATTTGTGGGTTTTATGTGGGTATCTTATTTCACATTTAATAATAATTAAAATAAAATTACACACACATACATAGCCCAATAAAGGACTTGAAAAGGTCTTGTACATTGGTTGCAATTTGGGTGAGTGTGAAAGAGAGAGGCAGAGGGTTTAGGAAAAAACCAGGAGCTATCAATCATTCTATCAGTGAGGATGCGTCAGCAGAGACGGCACCAGTAAAGGCGTAGATCAACTGAGAAATTTCACTGAATGTATTTTTCTTTTTCTTAGTTCTATGAGTTTAATAGAAGGTGACAATGAAAAGAGAGAGTGAAAAGATGGCTAAGAGGAAGCACATGACGAAGAATAGAAAAATAATCAAAAGGAGAAAAAGAAGAAATTGAAACACATGTAGGAGAGCAGAAGGAGTGCTAAAGAAGCAAGCAGAAGATCAGAGCTTTCTTGATTTCTTGAACCGAATTAAGTTGGTTAGTCGTTTGGTTGATTGACTCTGAAAGGAAGGTTGAATACCATTGATACACATAAAAACGAAACACAAATAAGTTGAGCTGCACCACGATTTCGCTGTATTCCACTAACAAAACTTTGCAGCTTGGATTAAAGTGTCCATTAATGGAAAGATGCTAGTCATGATTTTTTATCACTGTATCATTGTAGAGGAAGAATTTTTTTAATCTATTATATTTAAACACTGATGGTAATTATGATGGTTGTTTAGATACAAACTAGAGAGCTGCACAAGATGTCTTGAAACGCACATCAAGCCACAACAAAAATTTCAAGCCTTGCACTGCTTGCTTATTTTGCTTTCGAATCAAGACATTGACTGCCGAAAGCGTGCTGATAGCAAAGCACAACAAGGCAATAGTATTCATTGTCATTCGTTGCTTTTTTGAACGAAAAGGCAATGCATAGCAATGCATAACAATTGCTATGACAACTGATGACGCATGGCAATATAAAGCAACGAATGGTGCTAAACTCAAACGAAGACTCATGCAAAAGAATGAGATAGCTTCATATAACTGCGCATCGTTGCCGACATCATAGCAGTATTGCTATTTTCGATGTCTTGTTGCCTTCCTAAAGGCACTATTGCCTTTTCTTACAATTCAAGCCTTTCATTGCCTTCACAGAAAAGCAACGGAACACAATGTCTTGTGCGAAGCAGGTAGACGGCAAGGCAGTCACGGCTTGTTCGGGTAGTTGCTTTGAAGTGTTCGTGTCAAATCGTTCATTTGTGCACGACAGTGCACAGCAAGGCAATACTGTGGCATGGTGCCTATAGCAATTCAAGACATCTTGTGCAGCTCTCTAATACAAACTAAACATAAGATAAGTATTTACGAGGCGTCGACGGAAAAGGATCGCCGACATTAATCAGCGGTGCCTGATAAGGCAAAAGGGAGAACAGATAAAATCCAGCTGCACTCAAACATCTCGCGTCTCTCTCGTTGTCACGAAATGTGTAACGCATAGAAATAGAGACGATAGGTATAGAAAAGTATATATATTCTTGACCAGCGTGACCTCCTGCGTCGATTTAGCCATGTCCGTCCGTCTGTCTGTCTATCTATTGAAATCACGATCACAGGAGCACCGGTGAAGATGTGATGAAATTTTACAGAAATATTGTTTCTTAGGGAGTGCAGGTTGGTATTGAAAATCGGTCCACGACCACGCCTATTTTTTAGTAAAAATGTGGTATCAGCCGTTATTTATTAGTTATGTCAACAAAATTTCATTTCTGGGTATAGAGTAACTTCATCCGTTGATATGCCAAATATGGGCGTGATCCGCCCACTTTTAGGTTATACAGGTAAAAGAGGTTCTCAAATGGTTATATTGTTAAATATACCTATAAACATCCTGAATCAAACTTTACATAACAACTTATTTTCTAATAAAACATTATTACAGCAAAAGTGGGCGCGGTCCGCCCACTTTTACACTGCTTATACAGTATAGTTCATGAAAGCAAATTTATTACCACGGAAATAAAGCTTAAATTTGAACACAATAATAAAAATACTAAGCCAATTATTTTGTTTTGAAAACGGGTAACGACCTCGCCTACTATTTATACCCGTCTGTGATTAAATGTGATTATAAGATAGCTTTCCTTACAACCACATATTTCTTCTAGTTTTTAAGATATTACAATAAAATTTCAATATCAAGCGACATTATTATATTTTACGTTGCAGAAAATGGGCGTGGCGCGCATACTTTTAGGTTACATGGACGAAAGGGTAATATGGCACAATCGTCCTACATAAATCCTTATATAAGTCTGTAATTTTATAATATGTTATTAATTAATATGGAATTTTGTATAAATAATCTTTGTTCGGATTTGTAAACGAGCAAATAAAACGAATATAAGACATACATATAAACATAGAATCAATTTATAAAAAAATGCATTGGTATAAAACCTTAATTCCTAAAATGCCTAAAACTTCCTAAAAACTTTTAAGGTGTAGGGTATCTAAGATTCGGCCAGGCCGAATATAGCTTTCTTACTGGTTATTACTTTCTTATATCTAAAACTGTAGCATATTTTATAAGATGTAAATTTATACTCTAAAATAGTATATAAGCCAATTAAGAATGAAAAAAATCAGCATCCTACAAATACTCAGTATGTTATCACGTATTGTGCGTGTAATAATGGTATTTCGATGTTGATCTTGATGAAGTCGTAACTCATCATTTAATTTAATTAAATCTTCATTCAATAAACAATTTGTATTTTACATCCTAGCAGAAAATAATTTTAAAATATATATTAATTTATTATTTTTATATATAGATAATAAATATTTATAATTTTGTTTTTAATTTTAATTTACAACTACTTTTAATATTTATTTAAAATTTTTATTTTTAATTTCAAATGTAATTTCAATTTTGTAACTTTTTAGTTTTATGTTGAAATTTAATTTATTTTTAACTTTTACTCAACATTTTTTTTTGTTTTTACTCTGAATTTTAATTATAAATAATTTTAATTTCTATTAATATATTATATTATTTATAGTAAGTCATTTTAGTATTTATTGAATTGGCCTATGACGCAGCACTCTATGGAGCACATTGTGGGATGGGAAGCACATATGTGCAGCACATCGTGTGTATATTTTCCGTGTGCGGTGTGTGTGATACTTTCAGACACGGCACTTCTATTTTTGCACTAGCCAGTCGTGGCAATTTTTTGTGGATATATGTATGGATGATTAGGTGCATACTAAATATGCGTATATGCATTTATATATGTACATAAGGGTGGACCTTAGCTATACTGGGCGAAAATTTTTTGCAGCATTCTCTTACGCCGGCCCCTAAAATTGATCCATTGGATAAAGAAATAATTTTTGTAAAATATGAAGATGATCGGATAACAGAAAGACGTGGCACATTCATATGAAACTTGCAAAAAATGCGAAATTTGTATCAACGAAAAGGAATGAAGCAAACATTTTTAATAATGGTTAAATGTTCTTCATATTCAAAAATATGCATAATATTAGATATTAAATTTTATGCATCTTATTGTGAGTTTCCTTTTTTTTTTAGTTATACAGGATGTTTCGCATAAGAAGAGACAAAAGGCTAGGGTATGTAGGTTGGGTCGAGACAAGAAAAAATCATTTGGGAGGGGGGACGCATTTCCCGCCGTTCAGGCGGGAGGGGCCATTTTCTAAAAACTCGATTAAAAACCGAAAAAAAATATTAAAAAATAACGGCGATATCTGGATCACTTCCGCTTATTGGATTTCGCTCCAAACCGGAAGGATCTATGTTTTGTAGTTTTCGAGATAAATGAAAATTACGAATGCCACTTGAAGGCAAAGCACTCAATGTCCATGATGCAACGTTGGAGAAGACAAAAATAACATATTAAATAACGTGCGCAATACCATTGGTTTGAATTACAACCAGCAGTATGAAAGACCGGATGACCTTAAAACACTGCAGTATGGCAAAGTCGCCCCCTGCGAGTGCGAGAACGTCTTCGACTGCGGGATCGTCCGCGTGTTCGGCGTCGTGGGTTTCTAGCCCGACGTTGACGGCTCCGTCTACCGTCCACCATTTGAGCCGCTTTTGAAATCCCTAAAGGAAAGAAAGAAAGGCGGTTTAAAATGAATTAAAAGAATTTCTCTAAGCCAAGTGAGCTAGCCGCATGAAGTACCGTTTGAGAAGTACGGTTAAGGTTATATACATATGTGGAATATGAGATTTTTTCACAAATATCATGAGTAGCACAAAACATAAAATTACTTACCCCGGCTACGCTCAGGACCTTCATCTCGAGTGGTGGTGGCGAATAATCGGATTCGTCTAAGGACGTTGGGGGGGGGGGGGGGGGGAGGGAGTCGATATCTTCAAAAAAGAAAAGCTTCGTCGTCTTCTTGGTTATTTTCTTTCTGGGCAGCCCTTTGTTCTTATTAACTCGTCTGTTCATTCTCCGTTCAACAAATTTTACGCATATATGTTTATGGATTGGATATATGTATCTATATATGATTCAGTGCATATAGGAAAGTCGACCAGATTGTATGAAGATTTTTCTTAGAGTCTTCATCCATGAATATGCAGACATGCATAACCATTAATAGTGTTACCAAAATCAAAGAACAGAACGGAGTACGGAGTCGCTTAATGACGGCGACGTGATCTTCGTCGGCTGCGAGAGCATCCCCTGCGAGTGCGGGATCGTCCGCGTGTTCGGCTTCAAGCCCGACGTTGACGGCTCCTGCTTCGGTCCACCATTTGAGCCGCCTTATGAAATCCCTAAAAGAAAGAAAGAAAGGCGGTTTAAAATGAATTAAAAGAATTTCTCTAAGCCAAGTGAGCTAGCCGCATGAAGTACCGTTGAGTACGGTTAAGGTTATATATGTGGAATATGAGATTTTTTCACAAATATCATGAGTAGCACAAAACATAAAATTACTTACCCCGGCTACGCTCAGGACCTTCATCTCGAGTGGTGGTGGCGAATAATCGGATTCGTCTAAGGACGTTGGGGGGGGGGGGGGGGGGGAGGGAGTCGATATTTTTAAAAAAGAAAAGCTTCGTCGTCTTCTTGGTTATTTTCTTTCTGGGCAGCCCTTTGTTCTTATTAACTCGTCTGTTCATTCTCCGTTCAACAAATTTTACGCTCGTTTCAAAATCTTCCAAATAATTTTTTTTATTAATAAAAAATTTTTTCAACTAAGGAATTTGTTTATATTGCACACACGTCCAAACACGGTAGAAAAATAAATGGAATGAAATCATTTTAATTTTGTTTTCGAAAATTTCTATTGAAATGAATATTTATGATGTTGTATTGCATATATGTTTATGGATTGGATATATGTATCTATATATGATTCAGTGCATATAGGAAAGTCGACCAGATTGTATTTTTCTTAGAGTCTATGTACATCCATGAATATGCAGACATGCATAACCATTAATAGTGTTACCAAAATCAAAGAACAGAACGGAGTACGGAGTCGCTTAATGACGGCGACGTGATCTTCGTCGGGGGGGGGGGGGGGGGGGAGGGAGTCGATATCTTCAAAAAAGAAAAGCTTCGTCGTCTTCTTGGTTATTTTCTTTCTGGGCAGCCCTTTGTTCTTATTAACTCGTCTGTTCATTCTCCGTTCAACAAATTTTACGCTCGTTTCAAAATCTTGCAAATAATTTTTTTTATTAATAAAAAATTTTTTCAACTAAGGAATTTGTTTATATTGCACACACGTCCAAACACGGTAGAAAAATAAATGGAATGAAATCATTTTAATTTTGTTTTCGAAAATTTCTATTGAAATGAATATTTATGATGTTGTATTGCATATATGTTTATGGATTGGATATATGTATCTATATATGATTCAGTGCATATAGGAAAGTCGACCAGATTGTATGGAGATTTTTCTTAGAGTCTATGTACATTAGACTGGTCGCATCTTGTATGGGATTTTTTTTTTTTTTTAAATATAATTGTTTGCGCTGCTTAAAATATGAGGTTTGGTGTAAGAAATCATGTCCTAATTTTTCAGCTAAATCCGACGGTGCCTAGTCGTGCCTAGTGGGGCCCAATGTTGCCCATATTATAAAAAAACATCTATTCAATCAGGTATTTATAGTTATATTGAATAATGTGCTTCAAATATAAATTTAATTTATTAATGGTTTTGAAAGTTAATATAATGATAAAAAAAAGTATATATTTATTTAATTAATTTTATTGAGTTGATTAATTTATAAGAGAAGATTTGTTGTGAGAAGGATATAAATGACGATAGTGTTCAACAACTTGGAGTAAGTACTACTTATCTTTCTCATCGTATGTTAGCGATTTATTGTAATCCGTGATGAGTTTAATTGCTCTTTCTGCTGCATCATTCACAACATTCAAATGTTGACAGACAGCTTTTCCTGCGCAATAATCATTCCTCTGTTGCCATTGAGAAGGTTCCGATTCTAAAAATTTTGGATCTATGGCTAATCGAGAAAAAAATTTCTTTGTCAGTGGAGAAACGAAATCTGATATATCTCTTGACGCGTAAGAGAAAATTTCATCCATATTGACAACATTCCTTTTCGAAATTTTTTCATTATTTCCGTGTATGTCATTGCCGATGTCGAGTTTTTGGACCATCATCTTTTTTATTTCCAACGGCACGCTTTCATTCACAAATGCAAGGCCAACAGTTTCTTCTGACAAATACCACAAATGGTTTCTTATTTTTTGGAATAATGCGGTCGGAACTTCTTTATCAAAATAAGTTACAACGTTTTGAATGAAATCAAGATCTAGTTTTGGCGCTTCTATAGCATTCGCACATCGGAACCAATAAAGAACATATATGATAGTCAAAAATAAGCAAATGCTCCGAAGTCTTTTCAATTCCGCTGCTGTCAATTTGAACTGTTCGCGAAATAGAAATATTTTGTAACAATAAATGCACTTTGACATGAATCGTGCCTGCGATGTTGCACCAGGCAAACGAAATTGTGAAAAATCTGGTACACGCTCCCCAATAAAATGGAGTTTTAACTGAAGCAACTCTTTATAATCTGCACGCACGTAATGGAATTTTAACGCATTTATACAAAAATTCTTCAAATAATCTACGCGCAATGTTGTTAAAATTCGACCCACTTCTTCGTCCAAAATTCCACTCTTGAACGTGCTAGCTTCAATGTGTTTCCAATACTTGGCAAATCTGTTGAAGAGAAGAACTTCTGGCCCGGATGTTTTCCCAAAATTCATTTCAAATACAGATTTCACCAACAATTCACTTATATGGTGGCGACATGGAAGAAAAAGTAGCTTACAGACAATATGAAGTACGTGTATGAACTACCGTTGTTTTACTTACATTGTTAGTGGCACATTTTAAAGGTTTGATATTTCGTTTGTTGTCGAAGAAATTTCACCTAAATAACATAAACGGAATTAAACAAAGAATTAAACGACGAAGAAGCAAAGTAGTTGGCAAGCAGAGTAGAAGGTCGTCGTACATCGACGATAAGACAACCAATGTTTTTGATGTCCTTTTAATTAAATACATGCTTGAACATTTTAATATGAACTTCGAATTTTTTATTTCTTCCAATAATAAATAAATTTTAGTTAAAATCTTTCGTTCGTATCATACTAAAACATTAAATACCAAATACTTTAATCTATCTATACAATATATAATTTCTTAGTATGTCCGGATGTTTGTATGTATGTCCTATTCTTTCTGCAACTTTCTGAAGCCATCTGAAGACATAGGAAGCTGAAATTTGGCATACTTAAAGTACTTTCTCTGCGGAAGATCGTAACGAAGCCAGATTTTTGATGTATGATTTTGTGATGTATGATGATTTTGAATAGATGTTTTTTTATAATATGGGGAACTTTGGGCCCCACTAGGCACGACTAGGCACCGTCGGTTTGAGCTGAAAAATTAGGACATGATTTCTTACACCAAACCTCATATTTTAAGCAGCGCAGGCAATCAAATTTTAAAAAAAAAATTATTGCGACCAGTCTAATGTACATCCATGAATATGCAGACATGCATAACCATTAATAGTGTTACCAAAATCAAAGAACAGAATGGAGTACGGAGTCGCTTAATGACGGCGACGTTATCTTCGTCGGCTGCGAGAGCATCCCCTGCGAGTGCGGGATCGTCCGCGTGTTCGGCTTCAAGCCCGACGTTGACGGCTCCTGCTTCGGTCCACCATTTGAGCCGCCTTATGAAATCCCTAAAAGAAAGAAAGAAAGGCGGTTTAAAATGAATTAAAAGAATTTCTCTAAGCCAAGTGAGCTAGCCGCATGAAGTACCGTTTGAGAAGTACGGTTAAGGTTATATATGTGGAATATGAGATTTTTTCACAAATATCATGAGTAGCACAAAACATAAAATTACTTACCCCGGCTACGCTCAGACCCTTCATCTCGAGTGGTGGTGGCGAATAATCGGATTCGTCTAAGGACGTTGGGGGGGGGGGAGGGAGTCGATATCTTCAAAAAAGAAAAGCTTCGTCGTCTTCTTGGTTATTTTCTTTCTGGGCAGACCTTTGTTCTTATTAACTCGTCTGTTCATTCTCCGTTCAACAAATTTTACGCATATATGTTTATGGATTGGATATATGTATCTATATATGATTCAGTGCATATAGGAAAGTCGACCAGATTGTATGAAGATTTTTCTTAGAGTCTTCATCCATGAATATGCAGACATGCATAACCATTAATAGTGTTACCAAAATCAAAGAACAGAACGGAGTACGGAGTCGCTTAATGACGGCGACGTGATCTTCGTCGGCTGCGAGAGCATCCCCTGCGAGTGCGGGATCGTCCGCGTGTTCGGCTTCAAGCCCGACGTTGACGGCTCCTGCTTCGGTCCACCATTTGAGCCGCCTTATGAAATCCCTAAAAGAAAGAAAGAAAGGCGGTTTAAAATGAATTAAAAGAATTTCTCTAAGCCAAGTGAGCTAGCCGCATGAAGTACCGTTTGAGAAGTACGGTTAAGGTTATATATGTGGAATATGAGATTTTTTCACAAATATCATGAGTAGCACAAAACATAAAATTACTTACCCCGGCTACGCTCAGGACCTTCATCTCGAGTGGTGGTGGCGAATAATCGGATTCGTCTAAGGACGTTGGGGGGGGGGGAGGGAGTCGATATCTTCAAAAAAGAAAAGCTTCGTCGTCTTCTTGGTTATTTTCTTTCTGGGCAGCCCTTTGTTCTTATTAACTCGTCTGTTCATTCTCCGTTCAACAAATTTTACGCATATATGTTTATGGATTGGATATATGTATCTATATATGATTCAGTGCATATAGGAAAGTCGACCAGATTGTATGAAGATTTTTCTTAGAGTCTTCATCCATGAATATGCAGACATGCATAACCATTAATAGTGTTACCAAAATCAAAGAACAGAACGGAGTACGGAGTCGCTTAATGACGGCGACGTGATCTTCGTCGGCTGCGAGAGCATCCCCTGCGAGTGCGGGATCGTCCGCGTGTTCGGCTTCAAGCCCGACGTTGACGGCTCCTGCTACGGTCCACCATTTGAGCCGCCTTATGAAATCCCTAAAAGAAAGAAAGAAAGGCGGTTTAAAATGAATTAAAAGAATTTCTCTAAGCCAAGTGAGCCAAGTACGGTTAAGGTTATATATATGGAATATGAGATTTTTTCACAAATATCATGAGTAGCACAAAACATAAAATTACTTACCCCGGCTACGCTCAGGACCTTCATCTCGAGTGGTGGTGGCGAATAATCGGATTCGTCTAAGGACGTTGGGGGGGGGGGAGGGAGTCGATATCTTCAAAAAAGAAAAGCTTCGTCGTCTTCTTGGTTATTTTCTTTCTGAGCAGCCCTTTGTTCTTATTAACTCGTCTGTTCATTCTCCGTTCAACAAATTTTACGCTCGTTTCAAAATCTTGCAAATTATTTTTTTTTATTAATAAAAAAATTTTTTCAGCTAAGGAATTTGTTTATATTGCACACACGTCCAAACACGGTACAAAAATAAATGGAATGAAATAATTTTAATTTTGTTTTCGAAAATTTCTATTGAAATGAATATTTATGATGTTGTATTGCATATATGTTTATGGATTGGATATATGTATCTATATATGATTCAGTGCATATAGGAAAGTCGACCAGATTGTATGGAGATTTTTCTTAGAGTCTACATCCATGAATATGCAGACATACATAACCATTAATAGTGTTACCAAAATCAAAGAACAGAACGGAGTACGGAGTCGCTTAATGACGGCGACGTGATCTTCGTCGGCTGCGAGAGCATCCCCTGCGAGTGCGGGATCGTCCGCGTGTTCGGCTTCAAGCCCGACGTTGACGGCTCCTGCTTCGGTCCACCATTTGAGCCGCCTTATGAAATCCCTAAAAGAAAGAAAGAAAGGCGGTTTAAAATGAATTAAAAGAATTTCTCTAAGCCAAGTGAGCTAGCCGCATGAAGTACCGTTTGAGAAGTACGGTTAAGGTTATATACATATGTGGAATATGAGATTTTTTCACAAATATCATGAGTAGCACAAAACATAAAATTACTTACCCCGGCTACGCTCAGGACCTTCATCTCGAGTGGTGGTGGCGAATAATCGGATTCGTCTAAGGACGTTGGGGGGGGGGAGGGAGTCGATATCTTCAAAAAAGAAAAGCTTCGTCGTCTTCTTGGTTATTTTCTTTCTGAGCAGCCCTTTGTTCTTATTAACTCGTCTGTTCATTCTCCGTTCAACAAATTTTACGCTCGTTTCAAAATCTTGCAAATTATTTTTTTTTATTAATAAAAAAATTTTTTCAGCTAAGGAATTTGTTTATATTGCACACACGTCCAAACACGGTACAAAAATAAATGGAATGAAATAATTTTAATTTTGTTTTCGAAAATTTCTATTGAAATGAATATTTATGATGTTGTATTGCATATATGTTTATGGATTGGATATATGTATCTATATATGATTCAGTGCATATAGGAAAGTCGACCAGATTGTATGGAGATTTTTCTTAGAGTCTACATCCATGAATATGCAGACATACATAACCATTAATAGTGTTACCAAAATCAAAGAACAGAACGGAGTACGGAGTCGCTTAATGACGGCGACGTGATCTTCGTCGGCTGCGAGAGCATCCCCTGCGAGTGCGGGATCGTCCGCGTGTTCGGCTTCAAGCCCGACGTTGACGGCTCCTGCTTCGGTCCACCATTTGAGCCGCCTTATGAAATCCCTAAAAGAAAGAAAGAAAGGCGGTTTAAAATGAATTAAAAGAATTTCTCTAAGCCAAGTGAGCTAGCCGCATGAAGTACCGTTTGAGAAGTACGGTTAAGGTTATATACATATGTGGAATATGAGATTTTTTCACAAATATCATGAGTAGCACAAAACATAAAATTACTTACCCCGGCTACGCTCAGGACCTTCATCTCGAGTGGTGGTGGCGAATAATCGGATTCGTCTAAGGACGTTGGGGGGGGGGAGGGAGTCGATATCTTCAAAAAAGAAAAGCTTCGTCGTCTTCTTGGTTATTTTCTTTCTGAGCAGCCCTTTGTTCTTATTAACTCGTCTGTTCATTCTCCGTTCAACAAATTTTACGCTCGTTTCAAAATCTTGCAAATTATTTTTTTTTATTAATAAAAAAATTTTTTCAGCTAAGGAATTTGTTTATATTGCACACACGTCCAAACACGGTACAAAAATAAATGGAATGAAATAATTTTAATTTTGTTTTCGAAAATTTCTATTGAAATGAATATTTATGATGTTGTATTGCATATATGTTTATGGATTGGATATATGTATCTATATATGATTCAGTGCATATAGGAAAGTCGACCAGATTGTATGAAGATTTTTCTTAGAGTCTTCATCCATGAATATGCAGACATGCATAACCATTAATAGTGTTACCAAAATCAAAGAACAGAACGGAGTACGGAGTCGCTTAATGACGGCGACGTGATCTTCGTCGGCTGCGAGAGCATCCCCTGCGAGTGCGGGATCGTCCGCGTGTTCGGCTTCAAGCCCGACGTTGACGGCTCCTGCTTCGGTCCACCATTTGAGCCGCCTTATGAAATCCCTAAAAGAAAGAAAGAAAGGCGGTTTAAAATGAATTAAAAGAATTTCTCTAAGCCAAGTGAGCTAGCCGCATGAAGTACCGTTTGAGAAGTACGGTTAAGGTTATATATGTGGAATATGAGATTTTTTCACAAATATCATGAGTAGCACAAAACATAAAATTACTTACCCCGGCTACGCTCAGGACCTTCATCTCGAGTGGTGGTGGCGAATAATCGGATTCGTCTAAGGACGTTGGGGGGGGGGGGGAGGGAGTCGATATTTTTAAAAAAGAAAAGCTTCGTCGTCTTCTTGGTTATTTTCTTTCTGGGCAGCCCTTTGTTCTTATTAACTCGTCTGTTCATTCTCCGTTCAACAAATTTTACGCTCGTTTCAAAATCTTGCAAATAATTTTTTTTATTAATAAAAAATTTTTTCAACTAAGGAATTTGTTTATATTGCACACACGTCCAAACACGGTAGAAAAATAAATGGAATGAAATAATTTTAATTTTGTTTTCGAAAATTTCTATTGAAATGAATATTTATGATGTTGTATTGCATATATGTTTATGGATTGGATATATGTATCTATATATGATTCAGTGCATATAGGAAAGTCGACCAGATTGTATGGAGATTTTTCTTAGAGTCTACATCCATGAATATGCAGACATGCATAACCATTAATAGTGTTACCAAAATCAAAGAACAGAACGGAGTACGGAGTCGCTTAATGACGGCGACGTGATCTTCGTCGGCTGCGAGAGCATCCCCTGCGAGTGCGGGATCGTCCGCGTGTTCGGCTTCAAGCCCGACGTTGACGGCTCCTGCTTCGGTCCACCATTTGAGCCGCCTTATGAAATCCCTAAAAGAAAGAAAGAAAGGCGGTTTAAAATGAATTAAAGAATTTCTCTAAGCCAAGTGAGCTAGCCGCATGAAGTACCGTTTGAGAAGTACGGTTAAGGTTATATATGTGGAATATGAGATTTTTTCACAAATATCATGAGTAGCACAAAACATAAAATTACTTACCCCGGCTACGCTCAGGACCTTCATCTCGAGTGGTGGTGGCGAATAATCGGATTCGTCTAAGGACGTTGGGGGGGGGGGGGGGGAGGGAGTCGATATCTTCAAAAAAGAAAAGCTTCGTCGTCTTCTTGGTTATTTTCTTTCTGGGCAGCCCTTTGTTCTTATTAACTCGTCTGTTCATTCTCCGTTCAACAAATTTTACGCTCGTTTCAAAATCTTGCAAATAATTTTTTTTATTAATAAAAAATTTTTTCAACTAAGGAATTTGTTTATATTGCACACACGTCCAAACACGGTAGAAAAATAAATGGAATGAAATCATTTTAATTTTGTTTTCGAAAATTTCTATTGAAATGAATATTTATGATGTTGTATTGCATATATGTTTATGGATTGGATATATGTATCTATATATGATTCAGTGCATATAGGAAAGTCGACCAGATTGTATGGAGATTTTTCTTAGAGTCTATGTACATCCATGAATATGCAGACATGCATAACCATTAATAGTGTTACCAAAATCAAAGAACAGAATGGAGTACGGAGTCGCTTAATGACGGCGACGTGATCTTCGTCGGCTGCGAGAGCATCCCCTGCGAGTGCGGGATCGTCCGCGTGTTCGGCTTCAAGCCCGACGTTGACGGCTCCTGCTTCGGTCCACCATTTGAGCCGCCTTATGAAATCCCTAAAAGAAAGAAAGAAAGGCGGTTTAAAATGAATTAAAAGAATTTCTCTAAGCCAAGTGAGCTAGCCGCATGAAGTACCGTTTGAGAAGTACGGTTAAGGTTATATATGTGGAATATGAGATTTTTTCACAAATATCATGAGTAGCACAAAACATAAAATTACTTACCCCGGCTACGCTCAGGACCTTCATCTCGAGTGGTGGTGGCGAATAATCGGATTCGTCTAAGGACGTTGGGGGGGGGGGGGAGGGAGTCGATATCTTTAAAAAAGAAAAGCTTCGTCGTCTTCTTGGTTATTTTCTTTCTGGGCAGCCCTTTGTTCTTATTAACTCGTCTGTTCATTCTCCGTTCAACAAATTTTACGCTCGTTTCAAAATCTTGCAAATAATTTTTTTTATTAATAAATAATTTTTTCAACTAAGGAATTTGTTTATATTGCACACACGTCCAAACACGGTAGAAAAATAAATGGAATGAAATCATTTTAATTTTGTTTTCGAAAATTTCTATTGAAATGAATATTTATGATGTTGTATTGCATATATGTTTATGGATTGGATATATGTATCTATATATGATTCAGTGCATATAGGAAAGTCGACCAGATTGTATGGAGATTTTTCTTAGAGTCTATGTACATCCATGAATATGCAGACATGCATAACCATTAATAGTGTTACCAAAATCAAAGAACAGAACGGAGTACGGAGTCGCTTAATGACGGCGACGTGATCTTCGTCGGCTGCGAGAGCATCCCCTGCGAGTGCGGGATCGTCCGCGTGTTCGGCTTCAAGCCCGAAGTTGACGGCTCCTGCTTCGGTCCACCATTTGAGCCGCCTTATGAAATCCCTAAAAGAAAGAAAGAACGGCGGTTAAAAATGAATTAAAAGAATTACCTCCTAAACCAAGTGAGCTAGCGGCATGAAGTACCGTTTGTGAAGTACGGTTAAGGAATAATATTTGTGGAATATGAGATTTTTTTCACAAATATCATGAATAGCACAAAACAGATAAAATTACTTACCCCTGCTACGCTCAGGACCTTCATCTCAAGTGGTGGTGGTGAATAATCGGATTCGTCTAAGGACGTTGGGTGGGGGGGAGGGAGTCGATATCTTCAAAAAAGAAAAGCTTCGTCGTCTTCTTGGTTATTTTCTTTCTGGGCAGCCCTTTGTTCTTATTACCTCGTCTGTTCATTCTCCGTTCAACAAATTTTACGCACGTTTCAAAATCTTGCAAATTATTTTTTTTTATTAATAAAAAATTTTTTCAGCTAAGGAATTTGTTTATATTGCACACACGTCCAAACACGGTTGAAAAATAAATGAAATGAAATAATTTTAATTTTGTTTTCGAAAATTTCTGTTGAAATGAATATTTATGATGTTGTATTGCATATATGTTTATGGATTGGATATATGTATCTATATATGATTCAGTGCATATAGGAAAGTCGACCAGATTGTATGGAGATTTTTCTTAGAGTCTATGTACATCCATGAATATGCAGACATGCATAACCATTAATAGTGTTACCAAAATCAAAGAACAGAACGGAGTACGGAGTCGCTTAATGACGGCGACGTGATCTTCGTCGGCTGCGAGAGCATCCCCTGCGAGTGCGGGATCGTCCGCGTGTTCGGCTTCAAGCCCGACGTTGACGGCTTCTGCTTCGGTCCACCATTTGAGCCGCCTTATGAAATCCCTAAAAGAAAGAAAGAAAGGCGGTTTAAAATGAATTAAAAGAATTTCTCTAAGCCAAGTGAGCTAGCCGCATGAAGTACCGTTTGAGAAGTACGGTTAAGGTTATATATGTGGAATATGAGATTTTTTCACAAATATCATGAGTAGCACAAAACATAAAATTACTTACCCCGGCTACGCTCAGGACCTTCATCTCGAGTGGTGGTGGCGAATAATCGGATTCGTCTAAGGACGTTGGGGGGGGGGGGGGGGAGGGAGTCGATATCTTCAAAAAAGAAAAGCTTCGTCGTCTTCTTGGTTATTTTCTTTCTGAGCAGCCCTTTGTTCTTATTAACTCGTCTGTTCATTCTCCGTTCAACAAATTTTACGCTCGTTTCAAAATCTTGCAAATTATTTTTTTTTATTAATAAAAAAATTTTTTCAGCTAAGGAATTTGTTTATATTGCACACACGTCCAAACACGGTACAAAAATAAATGGAATGAAATAATTTTAATTTTGTTTTCGAAAATTTCTATTGAAATGAATATTTATGATGTTGTATTGCATATATGTTTATGGATTGGATATATGTATCTATATATGATTCAGTGCATATAGGAAAGTCGACCAGATTGTATGGAGATTTTTCTTAGAGTCTACATCCATGAATATGCAGACATGCATAACCATTAATAGTGTTACCAAAATCAAAGAACAGAACGGAGTACGGAGTCGCTTAATGACGGCGACGTGATCTTCGTCGGCTGCGAGAGCATCCCCTGCGAGTGCGGGATCGTCCGCGTGTTCGGCTTCAAGCCCGACGTTGACGGCTCCTGCTTCGGTCCACCATTTGAGCCGCCTTATGAAATCCCTAAAAGAAAGAAAGAAAGGCGGTTTAAAATGAATTAAAAGAATTTCTCTAAGCCAAGTGAGCTAGCCGCATGAAGTACCGTTTGAGAAGTACGGTTAAGGTTATATATGTGGAATATGAGATTTTTTCACAAATATCATGAGTAGCACAAAACATAAAATTACTTACCCCGGCTACGCTCAGGACCTTCATCTCGAGTGGTGGTGGCGAATAATCGGATTCGTCTAAGGACGTTGGGGGGGGGGGGGGGGGGGAGGGAGTCGATATCTTTAAAAAAGAAAAGCTTCGTCGTCTTCTTGGTTATTTTCTTTCTGGGCAGCCCTTTGTTCTTATTAACTCGTCTGTTCATTCTCCGTTCAACAAATTTTACGCTCGTTTCAAAATCTTGCAAATAATTTTTTTTATTAATAAAAAATTTTTTCAACTAAGGAATTTGTTTATATTGCAAACACGTCCAAACACGGTAGAAAAATAAATGGAATGAAATCATTTTAATTTTGTTTTCGAAAATTTCTATTGAAATGAATATTTATGATGTTGTATTGCATATATGTTTATGGATTGGATATATGTATCTATATATGATTCAGTGCATATAGGAAAGTCGACCAGATTGTATGGAGATTTTTCTTAGAGTCTATGTACATCCATGAATATGCAGACATGCATAACCATTAATAGTGTTACCAAAATCAAAGAACAGAACGGAGTACGGAGTCGCTTAATGACGGCGACGTGATCTTCGTCGGCTGCGAGAGCATCCCCTGCGAGTGCGGGATCGTCCGCGTGTTCGGCTTCAAGCGCGAAGTTGACGGCTCCTGCTTCGGTCCACCATTTGAGCCGCCTTATGAAATCCCTAAAAGAAAGAAAGAACGGCGGTTAAAAATGAATTAAAAGAATTACCTCCTAAACCAAGTGAGCTAGCGGCATGAAGTACCGTTTGTGAAGTACGGTTAAGGAATAATATTTGTGGAATATGAGATTTTTTTCACAAATATCATGAATAGCACAAAACAGATAAAATTACTTACCCCTGCTACGCTCAGGACCTTCATCTCAAGTGGTGGTGGTGAATAATCGGATTCGTCTAAGGACGTTGGGTGGGGGGGAGGGAGTCGATATCTTCAAAAAAGAAAAGCTTCGTCGTCTTCTTGGTTATTTTCTTTCTGGGCAGCCCTTTGTTCTTATTACCTCGTCTGTTCATTCTCCGTTCAACAAATTTTACGCTCGTTTCAAAATCTTGCAAATTATTTTTTTTTATTAATAAAAAATTTTTTCAGCTAAGGAATTTGTTTATATTGCACACACGTCCAAACACGGTAGAAAAATAAATGAAATGAAATAATTTTAATTTTGTTTTCGAAAATTTCTATTGAAATGAATATTTATGATGTTGTATTGCATATATGTTTATGGATTGGATATATGTATCTATATATGATTCAGTGCATATAGGAAAGTCGACCAGATTGTATGGAGATTTTTCTTAGAGTCTATGTACATCCATGAATATGCAGACATGCATAATCATTAATAGTGTTACCAAAATCAAAGAACAGAACGGAGTACGGAGTCGCTTAATGACGGCGACGTGATCTTCGTCGGCTGCGAGAGTATCCCCTGCGAGTGCGGGATCGTCCGCGTGTTCGGCTTCAAGCCCGAAGTTGACGGCTCCTGCTTCGGTCCACCATTTGAGCCGCCTTATGAAATCCCTAAAAGAAAGAAAGAACGGCGGTTAAAAATGAATTAAACGAATTACCTCCTAAACCAAGTGAGCTAGCGGCATGAAGTACCGTTTGTGAAGTACGGTTAAGGAATAATATTTGTGGAATATGAGATTTTTTTCACAAATATCATGAATAGCACAAAACAGATAAAATTACTTACCCCTGCTACGCTCAGGACCTTCATCTCGAGTGGTGGTGGTGAATAATCGGATTAGTCTAAGGACGTTGAGTGGCTCGGAGGGGTGAAGTCGTCATCGTCAAAAAAGAAAAGCTTCTGCATCGTCTTACTGGTTATTCTCTTTTTGGGCAGCCGAACTCGTCTGTTATCCATTCTCCGTTCAAAAAATGTTTCGCTCGTTTCAAAATATTGCAAATTATTAATTTTTTATTCATAAAAAAATTTCAAAAATTTCCAAATTCCAAACACGGTAGAAATATATTGATATTAAATGGAATGAAATAATTTTAATTTTTTTTTCAAAAATTTCTATTGAAATGAATATTTATAATGTTGTATTGTATTTATTTTTATGGATTGGATATGTGCATGTATATGATTCAGTATATGATTCAGTGCATATGGTATACACTCATACCCGGTTTGCGTCGTTTCGAAGTTGCGTCTTTTTAAATTTCCGTGATTTCGGTGTTGCGACGTTTTTGCTTCAGTTTGCGTCGCATTGCTTCGAAGTTGCGTCGTTAGTGCTTCGATTTGCGTCGTTAATAAATGTTTGTATGTAAAAAGAAAAAATAGAAAAAGGGGATTTCCCGTCGTTTTCATGCTTTTCATGTTTTTCATGCATTGTTATTTTTTATTTTAATAAAAACTATTATTACACAAATTGGTATTATAAATATTAATAATATAAAATTGGTATTTTCTATTGAAAAATCAAATTCTTTTACTAAAATTATGAGTCTCGGAACGAATTAAATAAAATATAATACAAATGTATGGAAAACTATGATTCGGTTTGCGTCGTTTCAGTTTGCGTCTCGTTTTTCCGGTCCCAATTAGCGACGCTAACTGGGGTATGAGTGTATATGATTGAGTTGTCTGCAATCAATTTTTTTTTTCTTTTCTCCAAAATGAAGCTTATTCATTCATCCGTTTGATTTGTTCGCACAGTAAACCCACCATATAATCCTTTCTTTTGCGATAAAATTCCAATAGTATGTGGAAAAACTCGCGCTGGATATCCAAAGTCGTAGGAAAGTAACGTAGATGGTTGTCACGATGCATTCCATCAGCGGACATGTCAGAATTCAATTTAAAAATTCAATGGAAACCGCCTTCATATCTGATACAATCGAATTCTCCTGGCTTAAAAGCAACCACAAAAATTACTGGGTATCAGTGCAATAGTCGAATTATTATAGGAATAGGAATATACATTGGTAGAATAGGTATGTACCAAAATGGTTCCAAGGTAATTAAGTTTTTCTGTCCGATTAATGCTTCATCGTCCGGATGGAAAATATATATATAAATATATATATAATATAGCCCATCTAAATGGTATGGAAATAAACTCGCAGACATCCACCATCCACATTCACTTTCAGGTTTTAAAGTTAACATATAAAGTATAAGTATTTTTATAGTCTAGTGTAACTATAGTCTAGTATATAATTTTTCAGATGACTGTGTATTTACAGACTATGTGTATACATATACTAAACTATAGCTATACTAGACTATATGTATACACATAGTCTGTAAATACACAGTCATCTGAAAAATTATCTTTGAAAAAGGCGACTTCTGACAGGATTCTTTGTACTCTACTGTTGGAAGCATTCTCTCTAAAATTGATTAGAGAAATTTATGGTTGGAAAAGTATTTATACTTAATACCGTAATTTAAAAAAAAATTGCCATCAAAAATTTTTTTCGGAGTTTTTATTTCAAATTTTAACTTTGGCATTAATTTTCTCAAAAACTTGTGACATAGGAACCTAATTAAAAAAGGATATTAAGAAGCATATCTGCTTCATATGATATTTGCTTCCATATGATATTTGCTTACAGTTCGCACCGAATAATTCGTCGTGCGATTTTCTATGTGTTCAAGGCATGACTGGTTGCGTATAAAAGAAGCAAAAATCAAGTCAGTCACCAGCAGCCGTTCAGTGGGGTAAGTCATTGAGACAAAAATTATTTTATTTAACATTTAATTTCGTCCAGTTCATCGAACCAGTCAAAACTTGGAATATAAGAAAACCCAGTGTACAAATAGAAAATAAGAGAATACTTTGGAATTGTAAACAGCGGAAAAAAATTATCAATAAAAGAAAAGTATTGTTAAAATATTGTTTTCTTTTACAAAACAAGAAAGTTCTCTTTTATCCTTATCAGGCTCCTGACACAAACAAATATTTGTGACAGAGAAGGATCGTGGACATCCGGCGAGCTTCACCCCGGCACGAAAGCACTTCGTTACAATGGCGCCCGAGCAGGGACCTGATAAGTTTACTAAGCATTTGCGAAAGATTCCTTGTCTGTTTCTTTGCTCCTCCCTTCTTATTTTCTCTCCATTTCTTCCGCGTAAAAGGAAAAAAAAAGGAAGAACGAAACTCTGTCAGCCTCTCCTATCCCCCACTATACAACTAAAACCAAATTTTTTTTCTTTAAAATTCTTAAATTCAAGGTGAATCTATTCTCCTCCTATGCAATAAAACTATATATATAATAAAATAATACAATATAATAACCTCATACAAGCGACGACGAGAGCAGTAGGTTACCAGCCATCGACAAAGACACAGCGCAGACGACGATCATTTGGATCAGCAGTTGTCTACCAGCCATCGACGAAGTCACAGCGCAAACGACGATCATTTGGATCAGCAGTTGTCTACCAGCCATCGACAAAGACACAGTAAAGACAATGTATTTTATTAATATGTTCGTTATTGATAATGAAAAGTCTTTAATCATTAAATAAATAGAAACGTATTATTTTTATTATCTCTTTTTTAGGCTTTTAAGAACATTTTAGTAGGTACCCCGATTGAAAATCTCATATCTCTGGTTTTCAATGATTGATTTTTATGATTGTCACATTAAAGCTTAAGAGTAGAAGAATCCAACAAAAAAACCGGAATAAAATATTCCAACAGAGTCAAAAGATATGTATTTTTGACCGCTAAGTTGAAAAACCGGCCACTGTGCGCCGTTAACCTGGTGCGTCGGTTTAACGCAGCAAAAGCAGTCCGCCAGGGGGATGATAGAAACAGATTCCAAAACCAAGCAATCAGTTTATAATAGGTCTAATACTAAAGATATCAAGAGTGATTCTAATTAAAAGATAAATGCAGGACTGAAGACCATCTACACATTACAAGGAAAATATTGTGTGATGGTTGCATTTTCGCTGCATTGTATCAATTATATCCCAGGTCGAAAAACAAAGACTTGCCATTCTAGCGCATTAACCCCGTGCGAATAATACGTCTAGGATAAGGTAATAAAATAAATCTAAATAACTTAAAATGGTGATTGGTAGATCCCGGCGGTGTTAACCTGCTGCGTTGGACATAGCCCAAACAAATACAGCAGTCTGCCAGGAGGATGATAGCACCTAATGCCAAAGCCGGAGACACCCAAGCCTCCCGGAACAGTGGACCTAGTTCAGCGCACAAATCCGAAGGCGTCGGCCGCGAACGAACCCATGCCTTTCTAGGGCACTAACCAATCAGCTACACACACCAGTATGAAGATACTGTGCGTCCAGAATAAGGAAGCATGGTGGACTGACGGAATTAACAAACTTTTCAGGTTACAAACAAAATATAATCTAACAAAAAAAATTTTAAGAAGTCGCAAAATTAATTTCGTCGGCAAAACATCTGAAAATAGCCATAAAAACTGCAAAAACAAAATCTTTCTTTGATAAAATAGACTCGTTCGCTAAAAACCCAAATATATTAATAAAAGACTAATGAAAAATTTGAAAAAGGAAAGTGTAGATACACTTCCAAAATATAAATCCATATATGTGCATGCAAAAATACCATGTAAATGTAGTTTAACATGTTAGGTTCTATAAACTTACATTATATACTGGCCATATATTATTTATCGACCATATGTCGGATGCAATAAAAACAGCAGCAACACCTTGGTGCTAGTTTCCGTAAGATGGCGTAATCGAAGGCTTGGTAAAAAAATTTGAAAAAAATTATATTCGAATTTCCTGAATTTTGCACATTGAAAAAAATTTCCAACACTATGAATTTGGTTTGTTTTTTAAAAATATATTTTTCCAAAAACAATATATTCCCCACAATATTGATATAACTAGATTGTTTATACATTTTACTTGAAACAAAATTAATACATGAAAAGAAATGTATCTAAAATTTCAACAAAAACATCTTAAAAACAACTCTATTAATTTTTAAATTATCGGAAAGATAACTATTGCCCACATTTTCACTGATCAAGTTTGTTACGTAACATTAACCAGTAAGAAAGCTATATTCGGCCTGACCGAATCTTAGATACCCTACACCTAAAAGTTTTGAAAAAAGTGCCGAAGCTAGGGTAGGACGGCCGTGGGGGTCCACTCTGGGCGGCACAATGTCGGGGGCTGCAGTTGTGGAAATCAAGTATTGACTTATTTTATTCTAGGAATTTTTGGGCTACAAGTTGATTAACCGCCCCGGACTCCATGAAACCTAGCTACGACTCTGTATAAATAGTAGGCGTGGTCATTACCCTTTTCAAAACAAAATAACTAGCTTAGTTCTTATATAATTGTGTTCATTTAAACTTTATTTCCGTGGTAATAAACTTGTTCTCATACTGCTATACTGTATATGTAGTGTAAAAGTGGGCGGACCGCACCCAGTTTTCATGTAATAATGTTTTTTTGTAAAACAAGTTGTTATCTAAAGTTTTATTCAGGAAGTTTATATATTTTACAATATAACCCTCTTTTGCCTGTGTAACCTAAAAGTGGGCGGATCACGCCCATATTTGGCATATTAACGGATAATGCTACTCTATACTCAGGAATGAAATTTTGTTGTAATAGCTCAAAAACTAACGCTGATATCACATTTTTAATAAAAAATAGGCGTGGTCGTGGACCGATTTTGCCCATTTTCAATACCAACCTGCACACCACAAGAAACAATGTTTATGCAAAATTTCATCACGATATCTTCACCGGTTCTCCTGTGATCGTGATTTCAACAGACAGACGGACAGACGGACGGACATGGCTAAATCGACTCAGGAGGTCACGCTGATCAATAATATATATACTTTTCTATACCTATCGTCTCTATTTCTATGCGTTACACATTTCGTTACAAAGTGAATATACCCTTACCTTAAGGTGTAGGGTATAAAAATCAGAACTGGAATGTCATTTCGATAGTCGTAGATAGCGAATATTTTCCTTTTGATCAATGTAAACCTTCTTCAGTTTCTACTCACCTGCAAAATTCGTTTCCAATTCGGCAATCAGTTCACCATAAACATGTTTCTTTTGTCAAGAATTCGAGTGATATACAATAAAACAAATAAGCTTTTACTTTATTTCGACAATAGTTAATCAGCATCATAATAGTAATCATGTTTTTGAATACGAATATAAAAATTGTTATTCTTAATAAGATTTAAACATCTATCCTATCTTGGCAATTTTGTAATCTTCTGCAGCTTTAGTGGTCATCAGAATCACAGCAGAAGCACCCTCATTGAGGTTGGAGGCGTTGTTGATTAACTTAAGGTTAAATATTTCCCACTTTTCTTTCAATACTAATTTGATTCGATAGACCATATTCACTATTATCTATTTCAATAGGAATACGTTTTCAAGGGAACTTTTTGAAAGTGATTGAGTTCCTGCGACAATATTAACTATTCGTAAATATTAGGGATACAGATATTACACGTACTTATGTGCTTAAATACTAAGTAACTTTTTAACTATCATAAATTTATTAGTTTTTGATATTGAACCTTGTAATTAGTAGTAAAACGACACTATTTTATAAATACAGTTTTTATAAAAATAATGTTTGAATAAGCCAAAATACGGCTTAAGATTACGAAAAGATTTCTGCTGATATGTTTTAACTTAAAGAAATCAAATTAACGAAAAAATATAGAACTAATGCTCATAATATACTAATAGAACTCCTTAGTTTAGTTCATTAATTCTTAGTATATTCATGTAAACGTTTTATATTTGATTACGTATGCTACGCATGATACGGTATGATTATACCTTTTGTATTTTGATAATTGCACTTATACAAAAATATTTAAGTAAGATGATTCGGTTAAGTTACTGGTGCTGTTGCCGATAGTAGTTCTTAGCGTGGCGTCTGACTGGAGCGGTGTTAACTATCAGACGGACGTCTCTTGAAATTAAGTTTCAATATAAATTTATTACTCTTCGGATCCACCACTTGCTCAGAAATATATTCCCCACAATATTGATATAACTACATTATTTATACAGTTTACTTGAAACTAAATTAATGAATGGAAAGAAACGTAAAAATTTCTAAAATTTTATTAAAATCACAGATGTAAAATTTTTTAAATTATCGGAAAGATAACTATTGCTCACATATTTCATATAAAAACTCATCAAGTTTCTTACGTAACATGTTGTGATCTAATTTGTGCATACATAAGAACTGCTCATTTAAAAATAGAACTGGAATGTCATTTCGATAGAGTCGTAGATAGCGAATATTTTCCTTTTGATCAATGTAAACCTTTTTTAGTTTATACTCACCTGAAAAATGCATTTCCAATTCGGCAATCAGTTCATCACACAATGAACATCTTTCTTTTGTGTAGAGTGTCAGCATAGGCAAAATGTCTGTGCCTGAAGAATTCGATCTATGTGAAATACAATAAAACAAAAATCAAAATAAGCTTTTACTTTATTTCGACAATAATAGTTAATCAGCATCAGCAATAGCAATCATGCTTTTAAATACGAATATAAAAATAGTTATTCTTAATAAGATTTACACGCAATATCTTGGCACTTTTCGATTATTTGAATATTTAAGACAAGCTGTAGGAAAGTTTCTTACAGTTTCTGAATAAGAATGGACGACGCACCTCCGCCGCCATTACAAATGGATGCACAACCATATTCGCCAGACTTGAGAGTATGTGTCATATGAGTTATCAGACGAGCACCAGACATGCCAATGGGATGACCCAACGACACTGCACCACCGTTAATATTCACTTTTTCTGGGTCGATATCAAGTTTTGTAATGTTGGCTAAAACCACTACGGAGAACGCCTCGTTTATTTCCCACATGGTAACGTCATCCTTGTGCACACCAGTTTTTTGCAGGAGCTTCGGCACAGCTAAAGCAGGAGCAATAGGGAAGTCTATGGGATCAGTTTCTGCATCTTGGAAACCCACTATACGAGCCAGAGGTTTAAGTTTATAATCTTCTGCTGCTTTAGTGGTCATCAGAATCACAGCAGAAGCACCATCATTGAGGGTGGAGGAGTTGCCGGCAGTGACTGTGCCATTTTCCTTCTGGAACACCGTATTAAGTTGTCTGAATTTATCAACATTTACCCGTTTGAACTCCTCATCCTCACTTATAATAACCACAGGTTTGCGCTTCTGCTGTATTTTTACAGGGGTAATCTCAGAGTCAAACACCTTATTGGACCATGCCTGAGCGGAACGTGTGTATGACCTGAGAGCGAAATCATCCTGCTCTTTGCGACTTATCATCATCTTCTTTGCAGTGTTCTCAGCGCAGTTGCCCATGTGAAATTTATTGTAAACATCAGTCAAGCCATCAAAGACTATACCATCGATTAAGTTAATTCCGCCATAGGGAGTAGTTCCTCTGTTCAGGTAGTAGGGTACATTAGACATTGATTCCATACCACCGGCTACAATAACTTTGGCTTGGTTTAACATAAGTGTCTGCGCACCAATCATAATGGATTTCATGCCCGATGAGCACACTTTGTTTATTGTCGTACAGCACACTTCCTTCGGTAACCCAGCAAAAATAGCTGCTTGCCTAGCAGGTGCCTGACCTAAACCAGCAGAGACTACATTGCCCATATAAACTTCGTTGACATTTTCCTTCGCGATTCCAGCACGCTGAATGGCAGATTCTATAGCAACAGCTCCAAGCTGTGTCGCAGACAGAGCTGCTAATTGCCCCTGGAAACTACCAATTGGTGTACGTACCGCTGACACGATTACTACATCGTTAATTTTGGAACTAAAAGAACGGACATGACCAGCAGGAACCTACAAAAAAGTTATAAGTTTTTAGTACTTCTGAAATAAATTAAAAACCTACCTGGATCCTCCTTAACAAAGATAGCATAATAAAAATTCGAAAAAGCCACAACTACGCAAGTAGACTCAAAGATACTTACTAATAAGCAGAGATTATCTCTGCTAATAAGCCTGGAATGAATATTTCGCAAAAATACTGATTAACTCAAGAATGACAGCAAACAAGAATACGCCGATTGGCGCAGAAAAGTGGTTCCACTCTGCACATTATTTCGGTAAAATTCCGATCAACACAAGAATGACAGGTACGCCGGTTTCATTCTGCGCATTAATTATTAGGATGAAAAAACACTAAATTCGCCCACATGATGCTAATGTTGAACTTTAACATACAGTGTGCAGAAATAATTGAAACTTGTAGCGGACAAGTGATATGAGACAACTTAAGGTGTCAAGTTTTAACTAGTGTGACGTCACTTTCATATGTCATTCAACACAAAATTATAACAGACCTGCGCAATGTGTAATTCTGTTTCCTATCAGTTTTGTGATCATCTGATATTTGCCACGAACACAAGCTACAATAGCGCAAGTTTCATTGCGTCCGGTTCGTTTGTTTTGTTGGGATTAATTTTTCTGTTGTTTTATCCAATTAATTCGGTTTTTAAAACAATGAAATATCGCATTTTTTCAAGACGTTCGTATTCCTCACAGAATCTTTTCGTTAAAGATATTGGACAAAGTTGACCATTACCTAAACGCTCCGATTTTGTTGTTGCGCCATGTGGGAACTGCTACAACAACATTTTTGGCCGCTCTGTTTGGCTCACGTGTTACAGTAGTCCTATGAATGGATGACATGGATGATTTTATTGCTTGATTTTCTAATACTTTTGCTACCATTTGTATAGCATCTACTATTTAAAAATTTATAATAGTTTTGACTATAAAATATTACAAACCGTTTTATTACACTTTACTTCGTGGTACCGCTGTGATTGTAAGCGAAAAAATAAAGGAAAGTTTAGAGGAAATACAAATAATAAATTCTCTATAAACACTACATAATTGTTACAAAATAAAATTTATGTATTTTAACCTAAAATACTTAAAATTTTTAAGCAATAATAATTTAAAATAAACTTTATAATTGATATTAATTGATTTGCTGAAACCATGAATAGTTTTGCAGTAGTTGGCGTTGATGTTATATTTCATGTAAATTTAGTAAAAAAAATATACGAGTTGCTGAAGAGCTCAAATTTTGCTGCTGTAGTTGTTGTTTCTTATGCTAACTCCAACGACAACAACACTTTCTCGCTCTCGTCTGTTTCCCGAGTTATAGCACCCTGAAGTTTAAAGATTTACGAGCTATATCTCCTAAACTATACCAGATACCTACATGATCTTCATGTCATCGGAAAGGATTTCAATTATCTGCCATTTTGTAAAAAACATTTTGTTGCAAATCGCTCAGGAGATTTAGCTCGTAAATCTTTAAACTTCAGGGTGCTATAACTAAATTGTAAATAAAATTTTTGGTATTTACAACCGAAGCCCATACGCTTTTTGCGATTTGTTAGATTTATGAGTAAAATATGGCGGTGGCGGAGTCATGGTATGCCAACGCCTGGCTGCTAGTGGCGTTGGTAACTTGTTAAATTGAAGGAAATGACTTAATAAACAACGCTGTATTAAAATTTTTTTAAAATTCCTGCTACACATTACCTTTTTTTATCCATAAAGTTTTGACCAAGTGCTGTACGAAGACTTTTGTGGAACACTGTATATGTTTCTATAATATAAAACAGAAACATTTTGGTATATACTCTATGTTAGTCCCGGAATGTTAGTCCCGTCGTTTTACACGGAGACTCCAGCAACATTATCGCTCTCGTCTTGTTTCGTTCATAAGTATAGCCATTTGAAATTCGGAGCTATCACCCAAACAAAACCAGACCTTCCGGGACTCAACCAGATTTTATCCAACATTTTGTAAAAATATATTTTTAATTTCTTGTAGTAATTTGTTAAAAAAATACTAATCCAGCAAATTAGTCAAATTCTTACAAACACGGTTAATATATAGGAGTATTTAAAGGAATTTAAATAAATAAATTAATTTTTAATCTTAAAATTGACTTTTGTAAATTATGGCATTTTCCGTTTTCTGGAAAAGAAAATTGTATCAAATCACCTGTAAATAAATGAATAGTTTAAATTTAATGCTGCTAAAGGACTTGCACTAACACAGCTCTTGCTGCTGCCATGAGTTCAAAATTTACTAAGCCCAGGTATAAATAGTAAACATTAAGCTTAAATATTTCCCACTTTTCTTTCAATACTAGTCTAATGCGGGCAATACGTGAATTCTGCATTCTTCTTTGCACTGTAAAGGTTGAATTAATACAACATTTAGACATAACCCAGAAAGCTGTCATGCGGTTCTGTGTGCGTAAAGTAGCCTCTATACCTCGAATTAAGTCATTAGTTTTTAATATTAGCAGCATCTGTCGGTCCACTTGCTCAAGTACGTCGGAAATATTGGGTAAAACTAAAGAAGTATTGTTTTGTAAGGTGTTTTTCTATAGACGGAATAAAAATTCAAATATAAAATTGTTAACGTTTGCGTACAGTTGATTTACCTCTTCTTTGTTATACTTCACAGTACCGACACCTCGCATAACTGTATCCCATGGTCTACCGGTAACCATGCACGCAAAGAGTCCGTATAAATCACTTCTTATTCCTAGGTTGGTACTGTGTTCACGCATAGCCTCCCGGTCCACATTCAGAATACTCAGCCATAATTTCGAGTATTCGTATCGAAATCTCTCGGTTAGATTTGCGTAAAGGCCATGGTCTAATAAAATTATTTCTGTGTTGCCGGTTGCGGTCTTGTTAACCAATATATTTCCAGGATGTGGGTCGCTATGAACGAATCCTGTTTTAAATATCATTTCCGAATAAATTTGGCCGATTTTGTTGGACACAAAAAATGGGTCAATTTTGTTCTTTTCAATATAGTTTAGATCATTGACATGTCCACCTTCCAAATATTCCATTACTAACACACGAGGGGAGCACAGATCCCAATAAATTTTTGGAACTCTTAGCCATTTATATTGGCTAAATTGCTTCGCAATTTTTTCAGCGTTCTTACCTTCGTTTATAAAATCCAATTCAATGGGTAGATTTTTCTTGGATTCCTCAACCAGCCATTTGATTTTAAAGTCAGGAAACACGTGTGCCATTATATTGACCATAAACTCCATTGTTTTCATGTCTACCAATGAATTTCCCTTAACATACGGATGTTGCACCTTCACTGCTACTACCTCCCCTGTTTTAAGCGTTGCTTTATGCACCTGAGCTAGCGATGCGGTTCCTAATGGCTCTGCATCAAAACTGATGAATATTTCCTTGGAATCCCTTTTTAAATCCTGACGAATTACTTTGTACAAATCTTCGATGGGATTTTGTGGCGCATCGTAATGTAGGACTTTCATTGTCTGCACAAACTCCAAAGGCAGCAAGTACTCCAGTGCGCCTATATGTTGTCCTACCTTTATATAAACGCCTTTATTTGTACATATCAGTTGAAGCAGCTTTTCAGCAGCGATTTTATGAACTCGACTTTTCTCTGCTTTATACTCAAGAGATGATTTGTCCCATTCACGATAGAACAATTCACGTTTGTATGTTAGGGCCACGTCAAAAACAGTAACAGCAGATCGACCAAGACGAACAATGCCTAGTGAGTTCACATTATAGTCATTTCCATGAAGACTGATGCCAGTACTAACGATACCAGCACCGATGATGCCGAAGATAGCTGCGCGCCGTAGCATTAAGATAGAAGCTAAAAGAACTGAAAAAGCCAAACATTTTAAATTGAAGACAAGTTATTAGTGTTGCGCAATGAAGTGTTAAAAAACAAATTAAGATTGACGAATGCAAATGTACCACCCTGTCCAATATGTTTCCACTTGAATGCGCCACGTATAGCATCAAACATAAATTAGTCATCATAGCGAACTAACCACAGGCAAGGTGATTTCGTGAGTTACATAAATAATGAGCCATCAATGCCAGCTAAGTAATTTCGCTTCGACATACTTACTTTTTTTGGAATGGAAAACCAGGAATCGAAAAACGGTAATTGAAAATAATTAATTATTTACCACTAACTATACATCCTTAAAGCTTTATGGAACATAGTTTAAAAAAAGGGTTGAATATGCTGTTGACACTCAGCAATGACACAACAAATCAAGCAAATATTTTTTCCAAAGCAAGATCAGATTTGCCTGTTGTATTCAGAAATTTCATTTTTCGCGAGTGTTGCCACATCGATCGTTCTTAGACAACAGTGATTTCTGAGTACCACATGGAGTATTTAATGATTCGTTCAATTGATATCTCACGATTTAAAGATACATTAATATCTTCATATCCCAACTGTAATAAAGGTATCCTTATATCTTTAGTAATTGTTAAATAGTTCTCCAGTAAAATTCGTAGGCGTCCTTTTAAATGCATAAGTATCTTTATTTTTCACGTAGGACAGTTGACCATTTAAAATTTACGTATTTAAAACATAAGATGTAGTGACATGTAATAATAAATATCTTAAACCTAATAAGAACTAATATATTATAAAATTTTAATTAGCTAAAACGTTATTTGTTTAAAAATCGTGGTATAAAAAGTCGCATATTTGCATGTAAGTATAAAAAAATCGAAATGTTAATTCGATAGACCACTTTCACTTATATTCTATTTCTATAGGAATACGTTTTTAAGGGAACTTTTTTTTAAGTGATTGAGTGCCTGCGATAATATTAACTATTCGTAAATATTAGGGATACAGACATCACACGTATGTGTTTAAATATTAAGTAACTTTTTGACTATTATAAATTTAGTAGTTTTTGATATTAGAGCTTGTAATTAAGTATACAGTTTTTATCAAAAATAATGCTTGAATAAGCCAAAGTACGGCTTAAGAATACGATGATTTTTGCTGATATGTTTTAATAAAAAAAAACTAAATTAACGAAAAAATATCAAACTAAAACATAACCCTTAGTTTAGTTAAATATATCTAAGTATATTCACGTACACATTTTATAATTGATGACACATGCAATCATACCTTTTGTATTTTGGTAATTGCACTTATACAAAAATATTTAAGTAAGATGATTCGGTTAAGTTACTGGTACTGTTGCCGATAGTAGTTCTAAGCGTGGTCTCTGATTGGAGCGGTGTTAACTGTCAAACGGACGTCTCGGAATTAAGTTTCAATATAAATTTATTACTCTTCGGATCCACCACCTGCTCAGATATGTTAAAGTGAGGCAACTTATAAATTTTTACAATTAAGGAGACATCGTTTTGTATTAATTGAAATGTACATTCGTTCGACACGGGTCTAGAAAGAAGTTCGTCACTAATTAATGACCATGACTGTACCCACCGCCTCTCTTTTTCACTTTGCAGTACGGGAGACTCGATAAGGTATGGTTCTAAAAATGCCCGTGGCGACAGATCGTGCTTTAGACAATGTGCTAAATGTTTCAAAATGCTCTCAAAAGTGTGACGAGGTTGTTGACGTGTAACACGCAAATATTTTTGCAATGCGCGTGCCATAGAGGGAAAGACAGCTTGTGCTGCTTCTTGTGGATCGAGTGGTATCGCAGGAGCTGGTTCGTTATGAATGCGTTTAATGTGAGTAAAAGCTTCCTCAGCGGCGGTGATAAGACGAGCACGCCTCTTCTTGACGCGACGCTCGTATTCGTGTTCTTCGTAGAAACGTTCGTTATGGGATGAATCACGACGTCGTGCATTTGCGGCAAGTACAGCTCGACTCTGGCTCTGCTGTTGTGCGTTGTTTATACCATCGACTTCATAGTATTTAAAGCTAGTCGAAATTTTATTTCGCTGTGATTTGGATATGGGAATACGTTCCAAGTATGGGTTGAAAATTGGAAAATCAACATAGTAACGCTGCAGGACCCAAACAGCCGCACGTTGTATGCTAAGTTGGCCAAGAGTATAAGAACGTGACACGCCATCCGGTGAGCGAATGATTTTAACGTAATAAGTTGGTTGCTGATGGCGTAATTCAAGCAAAACCACCGCAACATAGTGAATGAAAAGCAGAGTGTCAACGAAGTTAGTAGCATAAGCCACCAACGATTTGTAATCGACTGCTTCTCCACCTGTTTCTACAACAATTTTTGCTCCGTTTGTGACCTTGGAATATAGATTTCACTCATTTATTCGAATAAATTAAAACTATCATTTTTACCTGCACAATATAGAAAAGCCAATAAGCAAATGTTGAAATAGTCACCAGTAGCAGCACAGTAGCACGAAATAAAAATATTCTTGGCATTGTGGCAGCAGGACGTCTAAGAAACAATGCCCATAATCCAACCGCAAGTAGAAGCAGTCTGGCCGTCAGTGAAACAAGCAATCCTTTACATTCGCTGCTGCAAGCCAACAACTGAGTCTTCATCGTTTGCGTGAGCTCAGGATGATCGAAAACGGAAGGGAAAAAACCCATTTTTGGCATAACAACCATGGCTACAGGTGATAAAAATGACACAAATCCTAGTAGTAGCGAGAAAGCCGACTCTACATATCGCTTGCATGCAAATCCGAAATTAGTTTCATTGTCGCGATGCCACGAGTTGTGGATATCCTCAATTGATATGCTTTGCTCAGAAGTGTTACCTGTGACCGCTGTTGTATTCTCGCCCCAATTTTCATCTTGCGGTAAAATTTGTACTTCAATTATTTCTTGGCCTTCTCTATTTTCATCGCCTGAAAATGGAAACATTATTTTAAATTTAATATAAGAAAAATAAACTTACCAGTCATATTTACTGTTGTCTGGAATGGTGCCATGTCCCGCTGGGTCTTACCAGGCTTTAAACTACGGTGCGAGTGTCGGATACGATCACGGTGGTAGCCGTTGTTTATTGTGCCCGATCCTCCACCACTAACGTTACTGCTATTATGATTTCGTGAACGACGTGATCGACCACTATGTTCCGATTTGACGGAATCGTTTTCCATTGCAAGGCAGACAAACTCTCCTACTTTAGAAATCAACACTAAATATTCAGAATTGAAATAAATATGCCTACTTTTTAATTATTGCAAGTGAATGCAAGTTTTGTTCTTGTCTGTATTAAGATGAAGCATAATATTGCAGATCCAAGCAGCAGGATGAACTAATAAACTGGCGCTAATAAAGATCCATGGACTGCCCCGCGTCGCTTCAGTAGTCATTTATTGGAAATTCATAATTGTCACGAACAGATAATTGAACATAAATTAACATTTTTTTAAAATTCTACCAACGACAATGAAAAATATGTATTCACAACTGAACGAAATTCCTTTAGGAGACGGCGGCCATTTTGAATTAATCCTGAGTTTGGTGGCTGATTAAGATGTATGCACACTGATGCGGTAATAGAACAAGTTTGTAAATGTCAAAATAAAGGCAAATCCAGATGACGTACATACTTATAAATGTAGCTGCCGCGAGTACGTGTGGTTTTTCATTCAATAAGAAATGGGGTTAGATCAGATACTTGTCGAAATGACCATTGTTGTTGTTGTTGGTTTAGCGCTGATCCCTAACGACGACTACAGTTTTTGTCGCTCTCGTCTGGTTCAGGAGTTATGGCTTTTTAAAATGTTAAAACGTTAGGCCATTATCTCCTAAACTTTACGAAATCATATATGTTATTGGTATTGTTGGAAAGATAATCGGGAGCATATAGTGATCGGTAGGGAAACGGCAACCGTGTTTTTGTTTTTTTCTGTTGTTGTAGCATGTGGATCAAACCCCAAAAACAAAAAAATCTTCTTCTGCCCCCCTCTGGTCGGAGTTAAAGTACTTTGAAATTTGAATTTATTTGCCTAATATCTCTTTAACTATAGAAGATATCCCGTATAGATCTATATCGTTCGAAAGGTAACTTAAGTACCTATCATTTATGTAAAGTAAGATTTTGCCAAAAAACACATATTTTTAGAGAAAACGCGATTTTAATATTTTCAGTACTATTTTTCCCCCAGTAATTAAGTGAAATGTGTAATTAACCCACATAATTTGCGGGGAACAGGAAACTAGGCTTTCTATACCTATTTTCGCGCGATTTTTCATACAAATTTTTCAGTTTTGAGTGTAGCGCCGCATTTTCTCAGTATAGCCAGAGAAACAAGTACTGAAAATATTAAAATCGCGTTTTCTCTAAAAATATGCGTTTTTCGGCAAAATCGTACTTGACATAAATGTAAGGTACTTAAGTTACCTTTCGAACGATATACATCTATACCGGATATCTTGTATAGTTAAAGAGATATTAGGCAAATAAATTCAAATTTCAAAGTGCTATAACTCCGAAACCAGAGGGGGGCAGAAGAAGATTTTTTGTTTTTGGGGTCTGCTCCACATGCTACAGCAACAGGAAAAAACAACAGCACGATTGGCGTTTCCCTACCGATCACTATATATGCCGATAATCGAATTATCTTCCATTTATCTTACGCAGTTTTTCATAAACATTTTTCACTTGTAGGATCGCGGAAAATTATAAATCGAATAATTTGTTTATTCGTTGTGGTCATATTTTCGATAACTAGTAGAATTATTTGACATTTGACGTGTTCTATTTTCTCATATAGTTCTGCAGTGTTTTGAAGTTGAACAACATTTTCTGGAAATTGAACAGAAAAACTCGGAAATTACCTTTATTTATAAAGATATGATGACCAAGAAGATTTGAAGGAAACACTTCCTCGTCAACGATAACTTGCCAAATAATGTGGAAATGTGCTACTTTTAATATATTAATATTGCTGGTATCCGAAATACTCACAGGTGATCGATTTGTGGACGGAATTGGAGGTAGGTCCGGGCTACCTCCAAGAAATACCAATAATAAATTGCTTGCACTCAGCAGAAACTCATCTTCACCATCTTAATGAAATCATCACTACACAAGACATTATCGCCGGAGACGTTTTTTTCGAAATTACGGATCCTGTGGACTTGGAGTACACTTACCGCCTCCGACCGGCAAAAGATTTTGGCTCAACATTCTCAAAAAGATTGGAAGGAGTTGCTCTTGTACCTGTAATTCCTTCAGATGCTTGTGATATGATTAGCAACGCGCAAGAGTTACGTGGGAGTGTGGCTTTAATAGAAAGAGGGTGAGGCGAAGGTTAAAAATTAAAGCATAATTCTTTCCAGAAAATGAACACTTCTAATGTTTTTTAACAGAGGATGCTCTTTCTTAACGAAAACGATTAATGTAGAAAAAGTTGGTTCCAGTGCCGCCATCATCACCGAATACAACAATGAATCCTCGGAATTCGACTACTACATCGAAATGATCCACGACAATTCTAATCGCGAAGCTCACATTCCTGCTGGCTTTCTGTTGGGAAGGAATGGAATCATTATTCGTTCTACACTTCGCAAGCGCAAACGATCTCATGCGATCATTAATTTGCCAGTAAATTTGACATTTACTCCGCCTAATAGAATCAATCATCCACCTTGGCTGGGCTGGTGAAAATAATTGTGACTCGTTCCTTGTAAATTTAGAAAATAAGCCCATGTAAAGTAGCCAAATTGTATTTTGTTAGATATTTAAATTTTTTTTTTTTAAATATACGAAGTGACGGTTACTAGTTCGTCTTTCTCTGCAAAGTTTACCTGAGATTAGTAAATCTTATTTCCTTCCGCTGCATTCATATTTTATGTAAAATGCATTGAAAAACTTTTGAAATGCTATTCTACCGGATAAAGCAAAAAAAAAAAAGAGTACAGAGAGTACCAGTTTATTTTGCGTATATGGTGTTTAAATAATAGGTACTTAACAATATCTAAATATATATTAAGATCGTTAGTTCTATGATCTTCAGAAAAGTTAAATATAATTATATAACAAAATATGTCGCGATAAACGTACATTTACATACTCTTCTTTCTGTATTTCCAGCATATCGAAAATAATAGCTACTTGCTGGATTATAATGAAGAGTAGTTGGTTAATAAAAGCGGCAGTGTTATATTTGTCTTGGGGTAGAATTGATACACAAGTACGAATATTTTTCTAATAGTTTCTGTAGAACACTATAAGCAGTGAGTTATTGATAATTTTTTCTGAGTGCGCATTTAAGCCATGTCTCGATATTTAAGCGATGACGGGTATAGTCTTCAAACGCACAAGACGGACTTTATTTAATAAAATGAGCTTTTACGAATGGCGGATATAGTCGTCAAATACAGCTAACTGGTTAAGAGGAATTTAACTTGCATCATTCCTTTTGCTGTAGTTGAAAGTTTTTGCGGCTCTTATTGAATTCATAGTTTTGTTTTTCCTCCATGGAAAATAGTTTATTCCATATTTGGCTATATGTACGTTGTAATAATATAATAAATGCAGCTTTTGTCTGCAACGGGCGCAACGGCTTAGATAAATGGGGGAAATGCACCGTACGGTGATGACCATTGCTTTATCTGAGGCTCTGGCGATTAAAGCCCAATTATTATTTTGAAATGTTAATGGATTTGGTAAATATATTCGTTTTCAAGTCGGTATTAGAAAAATCGTGGAAATAGAATTTGGGATATTTGTTTATGTAATGTATTACTACATTACATACATACATGTTTTTTTAATGTCTACTTCGTTGATTTAATTCTGCGTAACAAATGTATGGTGGATATTACGAAGTGGTCAAAGGTAATGATCTGAGTGCCAAGTACCTTGATTATGGACATTGAGATGTATATCCCGTATATATTGGGGTGTAGTGATGCGGTGATGCTTATATCTTCACATAAAGAAGCGCCTCTTAAAATATATTCTAAAACCGTTTTAACTTTCAGAGTTTATGATTAAATTATATGTGAATTGAGTAAAACTAATCCTTTGGTTATTTTTGTTATCTTAATTTTTATGGTTCTTAGAACTACAGATAATTGCTATGACAATTCCCATAAAATGGTTTAATTCGTGAAATGGTATGGCCGATGTGTAGATAATACATCTACTGGAAATGAAAGCAGTAGAGTTATTATTGTGGTATATTAAGTGTACAATATGACACGTTTTACTTTTGTTAAATTTTCGAAGTATACGACATTGTGGAATTTTATTTATTAATTTAGTCGTGGGCGTTAACTTCCCATAACTTTGATTATTGATTTGTATCAGCTTTATATTATGTTTATATTAATAAGTTAAATGACAAATAACATTTTTATGTTGCGCTGATGTGCGTAATGTATTAACATGTAATACTAACGTTGCAGAATGCAATAATGTCAAATTAATTAATGCCTTCGTCACAATTGTTTTACTTCCTATTTTTAAATTATTAACTTCTACTTTTTTTCGTTGTTCACATACAACTATAAAAATTCAGCAAATAAATTTATTACCAAATTGTATATTTTTAATTATGAAACTGCATCTGCTCGATAAGATTGTGTTAAAACTGCAATAAATTGTTATTGTGTTAAAAAAATTGCAATAATTTTAAATGGTTCATTTGTTGGAATTAAACATGATAAAAATTAGTTTTTTATAACCTTTCACTTCAAGAAAAGAAGGTACAAACTAAAAGTTCTAGCATGCGTCGGTCATGGGTTTTGGAATACAACTAAAATTCTTATTGTTAGTAAAGTAGGTACGAGTAATTTTTGAGAATCGTAAATCATTCAAATTTATTACTGTGAATAAAAAAAAACAAAATATCTCTTAAAATAAAATTAAATAAATAAAATTTTAAACAATATAAATTGCTAATCATACATTCAAAAAGTGAGTTCTGATTAGTTTTCAGTTAGAAAAAACATAATAACATTGCATAATCAACATGCTGCTAATGTGTATAGTTTTGTCATCTTTCGTGAATTTCTTTCAATTGATGATATAACCGAGCGGCAGGTCTGACTGTATTAGAGAACGTTAGAATCCTTTAATTTGGCCTATTAAACTATAACGAGATGAATAAATAAAAACTTATTCACTTTATAATTTATCAAACTTTCTGATATTGCTTGTTATTGATGGTTATGAGTACTTTTAGTCTACAGACACAATTGCGATCTAGTGAGACGGCATTCCTGAGTTTTCATGATAGAAATGTAATCTTCAATTCAAGCAATTTAAGCATCTGTGGTTCTGGATTACAACGTGTAGTATGCTCGGGGAACGGGGCACCACCATTCTCAAATCTGAAATTAAACACAATATATAGTATATGTATATAGTATAGGTAAGTAATCGGAAGGAAACTATCCGACTGTAATGTTCAATTTTCACAGAAACTACAAAACCTATCTCCCTCCGGTTTGAAGCAATTACTATAGGCTTGATTAGAGAATTTTTTGATCGCAAAAATATTTATAACCGTGATTTTTAAAAAAAATTTAAATTTCACTATAAGGAATGATCTAGGTTATTTTCTAATATTCTTTTCTTTTTTAAGTCGGGCCTTTTAGAAAATGGCCCTCCCGCCAAAACGAGGTGAAATTTACCCCCTCCCACACGATTTCTTTCTTGTATAGACTCAACCTACACGCCTAGCCTTTTGTCCCCTATTATGCGAATCACCCTGTATATCATAGTAATATATGTATCTCTCGAAATTATAATATATGTACACAATTTTGACTCACCATTTTTTTTGTGTTTTCATTCAAACACATTTCCAGTATGACCTTAAGCAGCCCTGATTCTCAATAACTAATACGAATGTTATTTGCGATGCTTACAAGCGAAGAGATTTAATTAAGAACATGTTTTAGGGATGTGGGATGTGCTATTTGCCGGTGTAGTGATATATTGTCAGTATTTGTATCATCTGCTGTTTCTATAGTTGTAGGCAGATCTAATAATCTTTGATTACGGATTCCATCTCCTGGGCCCATGTGGGAAATGTGATTAAAGTTCGAAGGTGCGGATATCATTTTGGAGCGCCTATCAGAAGTTCGCACAATTTTATTTACTTCTCGAATCGAAAAGAGAGCTTTTGTCTTATCACGTCCGTCACGCTCTGTTTTGTAAATACTGAGTACCTCTTTTGAGTGCATATTTTCTAAATATATTATAATGGGTTTCCCATTTAAAAATGAAAGCACTATATTTCCACTGTTATTCAATGGCTTTGTTAGCTTTAATCCAATGGTTTGAATCCATTCCGAAGATTGTGTGTTGAATATATCAACATGATTCTCTGAAAATACGAAAAGATGATCGTCGCAATACGAAATGCTTGTTGGTACAGCTGGATATACTATTTCGCGATCCCTCGACTTGCGCCCCGAAAGATCAACATATATGGCTAGGGTATGAAATACTAATAGGTATTCTACAGTCTCATTACTTCCAAATCCTTTTATTTCAACAACTCTAAACGCATCTACTCCACAATAATTTAAAAATACGCACAATTGATTTTCTGGATGTACTAATGATACAGCTTGGGCTTCACCCTGCAAGTAATAAGCAGTGAAACCGCTTTGATGACCGATTGCTAATCGCATATCTGAAAGAATCTGTAAACATTGAACCGTGTACGCAACGGTGAATTCGCACATTTTCTGATGTCTGAATCGATTGCGATTTATTTCAAATACAACAATTTGAGTTTGATTTGTTGCTCGCTTAAGAGCGACAACAAAACAATAGACATTGTAAGGAGTCCTTTGAATAATGCCAGTACAAATAGTGATGCAATTTTTCGAGTCTGCGACTTTAATCCATTCAACATCATTTGCCTCTAAAGCTCTAATTGGGAGTAATCGAATGTGTCGCTGTTTGCCGCATAATACAACAAGAATATGCTCTTCAGCAACGTGTAAAAGTTGAATAATTTTTTTAGATTCACCAATGCGAGCTATTTCATACTGTCCGAAGTCCAAGCAAAACAAACCGTCGTCTGTTCCTAACAATAGCCTATCAGGATCGATGATAAGAGAACTCAAGGCGGCGCGAACTACGGTAAGAGAATTATCGAGAATTTCTCGAACTCTAAAAATGGCAGTATTTGGTAAATTATTGCGTTTAAGAATGCGGTGCAATTCACTCAATGCTACAACCCATTTAGTTTTTTCCGATTCACTTTCAGCTAGCATAAATGTATGTAAATCTGGGCCTGAGTCAATAAGCGAGTTCTTCACCCTAAAAATACAAGGTACATCCAATTTATTCGCGTGGATAACATCACTTTCTCGGACATCGGCAACCATGAATTCCGGATCTCTCATATCCAACACTTGTGTTGCATTTACACTTGGTAGAGCATTGTGATCTGCGGTAACATCAAACAAAAAGAGCTTAAAATCACACACTACCACGAACTGACGCATCCAGCCTCGTTTTACGGTCCCCATTTTAGGAACCCTAACATATCCCTCATAAGCTGTGCCAATACCACGGGTTGGATCAATTCCTAAGGGACGCTTGGTTTGATTTAAAGGCACTGGACAAATATTCGGTACTTTCTCACAACACATTATGTGACAAGCAAATCCGCAAAACTCGCAAACTACGCCTTGACGGGTTAATCCAATCAATAATGACGTGCAATGATTGCATTTTGTTGGGCTACTGAATGTTCGAACTAAAAATTGGTGATATTTGGAAATAGTTTTGTGATGCTGATTTGTTGAAACTTCACTTAAGTTGCTTTTTGAGTTTATTATTCCAAAGGCATTATTTTGGTCACTCTCGATATCTGTGCAGTCTAAATCTTCATCCAAAAGCATTTGCAAATTATTCTGACTTTCTTTTGGTTCAATGATTTGCTTAAGAGGATATTCCATCGCGCTGCTAGCACAAGATTCTCGATTTATGCTCTCGGTTAGCGAAAGCCTGTGTTTTTCTGAACTAATATCGCAATTTTTCTTAGCAGAATCCTTAAAGAAGTGGTCAAAAAAGGATATCTGCGATGATGGCCGTTCATGATATTTTTCAGCATACTCGAGACGTTTCTGCAAATCACGTATTTGATTATCCTTGTATTGCAAATCGTACACTGCTGAATCGCAGCGCTTATGAATGTCTTGCAGGGTCTTTTGCGTTGCAATGAGCTCTGCTCTCGTAACACTTAACTCTTCGGAAATACTAGCTTTTGCTTGTATTTCACTCTGAAGTGAACTCTGCAAATGAAACAATTCCATTTTGTCTAATTTTTGAGAACGTCTGTTTCTCCAATTCTTTTCTATTGCGCTCTTATACATCGAACCGGAATTCTTAAGATACTCAAGTTCTTCGTTCATTTTACCTACAAGAGCTTGCAAATAGTTGCGAGCGTCCTTCTCATCAGATACCCACTGGATTATTTCCGACATCTGCTTCTCCCATTGGATTATGGCTTGCCGTTTTAGTCTCAGCTCATCATAGTCATTCCCGAACTGGGTTTGCAGACTTTGGCTTATATCATTTTGTAATTTCATTTCATTCCTCAGCCTTTGATTCTCTTCTAGCCATTCGGTCTGCTCATGTTCATGCTTCTTTTTTATAGTTGAAATTGCTACTTCTAGATCGGCAACAGACTCTTCTCTGTTCATTAGATATATATTCCGTGGAGTTTTCCCGGCAGACATTTTGCGGGTGGATTCAGCTTCGTATAATTTGTCTCGAATCGATGAAACGTCGTCGCTATATCGCGATTGTTGCTGACTGAGTTCCATTCTTGAGAGCTCGGGTGATATTCCAACTGAAACTGATGATCCAAAATCGGGTGAAAGTTTTTCACGGACTTCTAGCTGCAGACGCCGACAGTATTCCTCAGCGCGTTCTCTTTGCTTTCGCTCTGCAGTTGCCTCTGCAATTGCATTTTCGAGAGAAGATTCAAGTTCCCGTCGATTCTTTTCAGATTTGCGTAAGTCGTTTCGCAAACTATCCACTTTTTGCATTGCGGTTTCCAGCTCTTCCTCCTTATCGCGCACTTGTCGAGAAAACCTTTGCTTTTGTGTTCGAAGCTCGGATAACTTATCTGTGACTTCTGTATACTCTGCCATAGCCAAATTTCGTTGACAGATGGCATCTTTAAGTTCAGAGTCTTGTGATTGTAGTCTCTCGAAAGCATCACTGCGCTCCTTTTTAAGAGTTTCATTCTCTTGATTCAAGTATAATATTCGAGTTTCTAAATCCTCTATATTTGAATGTTCTGAATCGATGTCTACAATATTTGCTTGTATTTCTTGCCGTTCATAGCTCTTTAATTGACTTTGGAGCTCACAATTTTTCTTCGTTAAATTATTGATTTCGTCCTGTAAACGCCTAGTACTATCAGGACTCAGATGCTTTTCTTCAAATATTTCGCCTGTCACCATCATTTCGTTTCCACTTGTATCACATTCGTATAGTTTATTTCGGTTCGGTTTACTTAATTTGAATAAATCTGATAAACAACTATTTCGTGTAAAAGTAAATCCAATGAAGGGTAAATGCAATCCACTAAAAGCAGGATTAGATATTGGGGGAACCGCATCCGACATTCTTACGCCGTTGTCATCTACATCAAAATTGGAAGTATCTGTGGGGCTAGAAACCTCTGGGTGATAAGGCGCTTGCCCATGTCGTATGTTGTTCCAGTCCAGACCATTAAACCATGGATGTGATTTAAAGTCTTCAATTCCATTTTGGCCCAAACGAGATTCTGGTGTACAAATAAGTTTACGCATTAAATCTTTCGCGTTAGCGGATATCTTATAATCAATATTAACTTCAGATGGAAAATTAAAACTGTTTTTGTGATTCATGATTTTCCCATAGGTTTCAACAAGACTTTCAGCATAGAACGGAGTTTCGCCATAAAGCATTTCGTACATACAAACCCCAAGGGACCACCAGTCGCATTCAGCACCGTATTTACCTTGACCATCTTCCATTGCACGTAGAATTTCGGGGGAAATATAATCGGGTGTGCCAACAGCCACATTGGATTGAATGTAGCCATTATATTCTAATTTTAAGCATGAACCAAAATCTGCTAGTCGAATGTGGCCATTTGCATCCAAGACAATATTGTCGGGTTTTATATCTCGATGCACATACTTCAATTGATGTATGCTGTCAATGGCTAAAATCATTTCCGCTATATAAAACTTGGCCATGTCCTCAGGTAATCGATCCTCAAATTTACTCAATAAGGTCAATAAATCTCCTCCACAATAGTAATCCATGACTAGATACAAATTTGTTTCATCCTGGAAAGCGTAATGCAAATTAGTTATCCACCTTCTGTCGCCATAAACCAAAACATCACGTTCTTCTCGAAAACAAGCAGTTTCAGCGCGCTTCAACATTTCCCACTTGTTCAGTATTTTCATAGCTAATACTTGTTGGGTGGATATCATCCTAACTACACATACCTCGCCGAACGCTCCTCGACCAATCACTTTTATTATTTCGAAGTCATCGCGAGATACTCGGAGTTTCTTTATTTGCGTTACCGCAGGCTTAACCAACTCAATAAAATCTGATACAGACTTTTCTCGTCTTAGTGACGAATTACAGCATTCGTCGTACAATGCCAGCAATGTGTCCACAAGTGTCTCAACGGATAATGACCTAGGTTCTGCAGCATCTTTCATAGACTCATTTTCAGGTAACATTCCGTTGAATACACAGTGCTGCTTTCCGAGAATCACAGCTTCAAGCAGTTGCAGTCGGTTACTAGTCGATTCAACGAGTTTCGCATTATTCGAAGATTTCGACACATCGCTTTGATACATCTCAAGTTCCGTCCTTGCAAAAAAGCCGCAGAGCAAAATTTCAGCTCTAGGGAAAGGCTTTTATCGGCGCAAAGAATTAATGTGGCCTAGAATTAGTTTTGAGTAAAAAACACGGAATTATGAAAAGGGTTAATATATGGCGATGGAGTACACTCTGTGCAATACACAGCACAAGTGTACAGGATACAACACTGGTATTGAAAAGTTTTTGTGTAAAGAAATTTCTCACATCTATTTCTGAAGACCGTCGCTAAACTGTAGTGTTTTATCTGCACTCACGGTAACGAATTTATGAAATTTATTATTACTTTTAGAAAATTCAGTTCTCTGAACTGCAATTGTGTATTCCTGACGTTTCTTCAATTTCTTCATTAACATCGCTTCGCATCTTTTGACATTTGCTTGCGAAGAATAAATCGCTAATGCAGTAAACACATAGAATGTCGTTCCACGACTTTTGTCGGTGCGACTTGTCAGAAATCTGCAGTTGCTGTGAACGCGGCAGAGAAAATCATTGGTTTACAAAATAATTGCTCCGATCTGCGAAATCTTCTGTCCAAAATAAAAAAAATACTATAATACTGCGACTTATAGTTACGCTAAAAGTACACAATAATAGTGGCAAGATTTAGGTGAGTATTTTTCAAATGCTTTTTCTTTATTTAATTTTTTTACATATTTCAAATTTATTGTGAAATAATATTACAACAACGTGGACGTGGCTTTAATAGAAGAAGTCACAAAGTTTCGACTTGTGCTCTCTCTACACCTCTTAGCAATTGTTGTTTATTTTCAATGGAACAACTTCACCGTTGTGGAATACCTCCAATTTTGTTGTTGCTTAAGTTTTTTATGCTCATTATAAAATTTCCCATATCACAATTTTTTAAAAGAAAAATTTATAATTAGCCCATATAATTTTCTAAATTTTAAGAATATACAAACCATTAATATTTTTTTCATCAGGATCGGTGCATTATTTTAGGAGAAACCTGTCTTTGAAACGTAAGAAACCGCGCGATTTCATAAAAATTTTTCATTGTTAGGCAATTTACGTTCAATACTTACGTTACGAACACCTTTAATAGTTTAGGAGATATAGTAATACAAATTTCAGTTTTCGAACAAAAATTTGGATCTTAATCCGTAATTTTGTTTAGGAACAAATTTACCGTTAGAAACTCGCTTTAATTTGTTGTTATTGGCGCTGATTACTAAAACATAATTGGAGCATATGCTTGTTGTGTGTAGATATAAACCGATACAATACTACAACTTTATAAAACGGGTTTCACGTTTAATGTTTTCTATATTAAAAGCTTTAAAACAGGTTTACCGTTACCCAGATTTTATTTTTATTTCTTATGGGATCTCTAGTAATAAAAATGTTCGCCGTCTCGTCTTGTTTCTGGTTTATAGCTCTTTAAAGATGGAAAAGTTCGTCTATATCTATAGAGAAGAAAAAGACCTACAAATCGTATAAGTTTGTTTATTTATTTATTTGAATAAACGGAACAGACGTTAGAAGCATGGAATCCTTTTCGTGTGGCATATTTACATATACAGTGTTCCACTAAAGTCTTCGTACAGCACTTCGTCACAACTTCATTGATAAAAAAAGGTAATGCGTGGAAAGAATTTTAAAAAAAATTTAATGCAGCTTTGTTTATTAAACCCCTTCCTTCAATTTAACAAAAAAATTAACCAATTTCATCAATTAATCCAAAAGTTATTAACTAAAATCGCAAAAAAGTCACTGAATCAGTTCCAATAAAGTCTTCGTACATTCACAAACAAAGTAACTAAAAATCCTTATAAACTGTGAACTTTTTTTTTAATATTTTGTGGGGTAGCCTATATTTTTAATAAGGGCTTTAAGAAGGTCCGACATCGATTCCACAACTTTTTGTACAAAGCGAGGTTCGATTTTCACCCATTCGTCCTGAAGAACATCATTTAGTGGAGACTTTGAGCTAATATGATGCGCCCTGATCCTTTTCTCAAGCATATTCCACATATACTAAATGGGGTTGAGATCAGGACTCTGTGGTGGTGTTTTGAGCATATGTGGAATATTATACGCCAAGTACATCCTGGTGTTGTGAGCCATGTTTTTGGAATAATTATCTAGCTGAAAATAATATCACTGATATACGCTTCATTATCTAGCACTTAGCTTAAAATTCCTCTTCAATATATCGATGTATGTACGGTGGTCCATAGCTTCTTCAATTATCCCCAAGTTTCCAACGCAATTAGCAGCCATACACCCCCATATTAGCACCCCCCCCACCACCATATTTTATGTAGATGCATGTAGATGCATATCATCACAATTGGTGCTGTTAAAAGCTGTTGAAGTGAGCAAACGGAAATTAAAAAAGGAAACTTATTTCATTTCTATCTCAAGGAGGACTCGACCATAGTATTTTTACGAAATTAATGTTTGGAATCTTTGATCAGTTGATAGCTTTGTACTAAATAGGCACTAATTGTTTCAAGCCTTGGTTTAATTCCAAATGCACCAAATTTGAAATAATATATAATAATTTCCTAATAATATATTCTATCCTATAATGTCCCGAATACCGACAGGTTCAGACACATGCCCAGAGTTAAAATTGCAATTGAGACGACTAAAATTGCGAAACACAAATAGTTTGCTTGAATTGGCATCCGGAACAGCTTGGCTGACATGTCAAGTGACGCGGCGAAGAGGAGTGTGGAGTTCAGATCTTCGGAGGAAGTATTGTGATAAACGAAGGGTCGCACGCGTATTTGATGTCCGTTAGCCTGTGCTGTCTGGCAGACTCGAGTCACCGATGCTGCCATGAAAAATGGGATAAGGCCCATGACCAGCCAGAGCAGCACGTTGATGATACCAAGGATCTTAAGGACCTTTAGTGTCGAGTACTGGAAATCGAAGTCGACGAAGCATACTATGCCAGCAAAAGCATATGAAAGATTCATTACAATGAAGAAGCAAACGGGAAGTGCAACGCGTTGATTGAGATGATCAAGTAGTTTACGAAATTCTAGGACTTCCTGCAGGAAGGTGATAGAAAGCTACATAAATTGTTTTATTGCTTTTTTGTGCAACCTTACCCGCATCCAATCTAAAAAATCAATACTATGCATGAGCAACTTGTGCGATAGCGTTGCCAAATGTACGCGCAGCAGATAGCATTCAATGCAGTAGCTGGTTAAAATGATGATCTCCACAAGGTCTTGAACTAAAATAGCGCCAAGAAGTAATATCTGCAGAAATTAAATACTTTAGCAAAATGAAGAGTTTCATGGATCATTCATTCGCACAGCTCACCTTAACGGCCATCTGGCAATCATTGAAAATGGCCATTATCCACTTCACCTGTATAATTTGGGTCTGTATGAGAACTGAGGGAGTGACACATGCAAGTAGTATACCCAAGAATACGAAACCAACTGATATGTATAACCACAGCATTAAGCAGAGGCGTCGTGGCTTCATAGACATAAGAAATACGCGCTCAATAAGATTTTGCAGTTGCTCGTTGCCGACAACTCTGCAGACGAATACAGCCGTTGTAAACCCCAGCAGGTGGAGCGTGTTTGGGATAATGTAGCCAAACAACAACTCGTCAATGGTGCGCGGAGAGTTCTCTGACGTCTCCACGAAAGACGCACTTGGAGAGTGAATCGGATGTAAAGATTTGTGGTAATTCAAGAATCCACGGTCACCGCTATGAGAAAGAATTCATAATTGGTGAGCGTTTATAATCTTAATCAGACTCACCGATAAGAAGTTAAATACTGCAAATAGTACCCAAATAGTAAGAGTGACAAGAGAAGTACATCCAGCAGGTAGTTTAAACAGGCGCGGAAAAATGTTGTTTCGGTAGAGATTGGACTGAGGCCAACCATCGACAAGATTACAACATATGGCTTCAAGAACTTCACAAGAAAAGAAAATACATAAGTGTTTAGTTTTTTATAAAAACTTAAAATTATTATTCGTCTCGCTTTCGATCGGATATGCCAAAATATGGCTAGAATTATACTTATTCTAGATCGACAAAGCGGGTCTACGAACCATGTGTTTGCAGTAGTCGAGCAGAGCAGACGTGGATTCAGTATCATTTGGAACATCTTCGATCTTCGGAACGTTGCAACGATGTATGAAACAAAAAAAAAAAAAATAACCTTAAATGATGGTGGGATATATTAATCTCGTTAATATTGTCTGTTATGTCGAAATTGCTTCTAAATTAAAATTACAATTTAATTTGCCATAGAGGGCAAATCATACTAACAATTTAATAACTTTAATTATTCCAAAGAAAAAACTGATTAAATATTCTGTAATGTCTTTTGGTTCGTTACTTTGATTTCACTTGTGCTTCAGACATTTAACGTACAACAATTTCAGATATGCTATCGCCCAAGACAGAGGAAGAACGCGTTGTTGTTTGCATAGAGGATGCAGCCAATCGCGAAGATGGCTGCCTACTTATACTGCCACCCTCTTGACCACTGATGCCCTTTTGGTTAGGAGCTCTGTAATAGTCCGATGGACTCTCAACCCATTTTCGACACCAGACTCCATTTTCGATGACCGTTGATTCAGATTGGGCGTAGCTGGGATAGCTGTCACATTCGCGATTTGCACTCTCGGTCTCAGCCTTGTGACGATCAATAAGGTTGCGAGTAGCAGTAGCTGCGTATCCACTGTAGTGTTCCGCGTTCAAAGGAACGCGTTGCAAATATGACGAACAACACAGCGCGGACACAGAGTTATCAACAGTAATGTGGCCGTCCCAGTTGGAAACTGTAGCCTCCGCTGAAAAGTTTTGCGTCATTAGGTTTGTTTTGCAGATCGACTGAACCTTATCTCTTGTTTGTCTCCTTTTCTCGCTTTTTTGTCAATGTTGACCTTACTTCAATGAGGTTTGAACCTGTTTCGATCTTGATAAGCAATACCTAGCATCGGGAGAAGTGGTGGTAGCCACTGTTGTCGATCACTTTCATTCGTGTTTATTAAAGACTACAAACACTTTGGTGTTTACATTATTACTATTATTGTTTTCGATTTACTTTGACAACTACCCAGGATCACAAAGTTGCCAGTATTTTGCACGACGAATTCCCATGCAAAATACACCTATACCTCACTTTGCGTCGGGGTTACGTTCCAAAAAAACACGACGCAAATCGAAACGATGCAAAGTGAATTAAGATTTTCTATAGCAAACCATGTAAAGATCGAAGATAGGTTCCAGGGTTACGAAAATACTACTTTTTAAAAAGAAAATCGATCAAAGTAAACATTAAAAAAACAAAAATAATATAACTCTGCCAATAAATAAATTGGAAAAATATTTACCTTTTTTGTAATCAGAAACAACCCGTAAAAATTTATAGAAATTAATAATTCTCTTTTTTAAAAAGCACAAACACTAATTGAAACGTTACAAAAAGCACAATATGTGCACTACATAATTGAAACTGAACTCTAAAATTAGCAAAACAAAGTAAAAATAAAACTGTATTAAAATTGCGTTGATTTTCATTTAGAAGAGGAATCCCCGAATTTGATGGCATGGCGCAATTAGAAACAAAAGTGTAGCCATCTGTTAGAAAACAAGAAAAAAATTAAAGACTCGAACCCAAAACAACGCAACATCGAAAACCTAACGACGCACAGTGAAAATTGGTACGAATTAAGCAGCGACGCAACTTCGAAAACAACGCAAAACGAAACGACGCAAAGCGAGGTATAGGTGTACCCTTTCTCAGAAGGCTGAATAAGTGATGCCAGCGCTTAACCAAAATGATTCTGGGTTTTAGCCTCAGTTTTTAGTTTGCAAGTCTGTTTCGAAGTTCGGAAATGCAGACACACTATGTTTCTCTTTGTCTAGTGCAAATAAATTAGAAAGAGATGATTTATGTCACCAAATTATTCTGCCAAATGTAAAAAAAAACTCGACATACTGAGAACAATTTGCTATTTACGATGTACGACTTTTCGCATTCCAAATTCTGTAAACTTGCGAATTTCATCAAAATACCAAAATACATTTCAACAATTTTGAATATTATTGTTATTTTATTCATTGTATTATAAAGTAAAGTAATGCACAATTTTAAAAATAGCTGCGTAATTATACAAACAAAACAACATCTGTTTATTTTTTCTTTTCGGTTTGACAGCCCGGACCGGATTATGTATGGAAACACTAGATCAGCTCATTAATTTTCGAACTCCTTAATCGGATTAACTATTTTTATGGAAACAGGCTATAAGTCTCTAGATTTTTCGTTTTATTTGGACAGAATTAAAATAAGTAATAGACGACACAAATATTTCTAATTTATTTCTTACATGGCATTTTGTAATGAAATTATAAAATTCAAAGATGACATGTTTATAGAAATACATATACATATATGTATTTACATATATAAACAATTTGTACAGTACTGTATTTTAAGTCATGTTTATTTTTAGAAAATGTAGAATATCTAATTATATATATGTATATGATTTGTAAATTTTGAATAATACATACATATATGCAATTTGACATATGATCATCAGTACATTAAGTTACTTGGAGCTTGGGGTTGAATGCGGTTTAATGGATGCTTTCTTTTAGTGGTCAGGTGGAATTCATAATTTTGGTACTGTACTCGTTTTATTTATATATTATCTTAATTTGATCTTTCTTGTTTTTTTTTAATAATTTTTCAGGCTGGAGACATTTATACGAACATAATACAACGATCATATACATATTTATTTATATTTGCTGGTTGCATAATATGTCTGATAGTGTTGATTTATTACGTCAAATGTTTCTTATATAACTTCTGTGTTATGTATATTTTCGAAATTAACGGCGTCTTGAAATTCAAAAAGTGTGGGCTCTTTTTTCTGAAAAAGTTCTGGCAATACTGTTGTCACTAAAGTTGGATCTTGATCTGTGTTAATTAAATTAGTGTCAATTTATTGCTTGTGTATTAAGAAGTGAGATTACCGACACAGAGCAGACGAGACAGTAAAGAAGGGAATGGATATCAGGGAAATATCAGGTATTACGCTTTAGTACATAAACATTGTTTATCTGCATATGTTGCTAAGCACAAGAAAGAATCTAAACGCAACATTTTGTTGCTGTCAATCAACTTGATTGACACATTTCTCATTACTCCAACTCATTTCTGTTTACTGGTTTTGAAAACCAAATAAACTTTTTAAATAGGGTTTCAGTTTTTGAGAAAATTAATGCCTAACTGAAACTGAAAGGAAATCGGAAAAAAACATTTTCTTCGATTTTTTGTTACAAATTACCTTCATAAATACACATTTTTTCCGATCACGAAATGACCATATAAATTCTAGAGAAATCTGAAGGATCTATATTTTGTAGTTTCTGAGAAAACGAGGCCAGTGAGCTTAGGTGCTGCATTCTTCTCCGAGTGACACCCTCGCATTCAGAAAGCAGGTGTTCCGAAGTCTCATGGCCAGTTTTGCATAAGCGTATTCATCCGTTGTCTCAAAGCCTAGAGTTTTGAGATTATCTCTAAGTCTACAATGTCCAGTGAGGAACCCGGTAATCTTAGGTTGTTTTTGGATAAGTCGAGACCAAAGCTTGGCCCTTCTTGGATTGATTCCTGCAATTAGAAGCTTCGCCTGCCTGAGTCCAAGAGTGCTATTCCAGTATGTATTCCTACAGGCCTCAGTTCCTCTCATTTCTCGCCTCCATGTGTAGGTTTGGGCCATTTCCACAAAACGGGTCTGGCCCAACAAAGGGAGTGCTTGCTCCCTTTCTACCCAGCTCATCCGCAAGCTCGTTGCCTTCTATACCCACGTGTCCGGGGACCCAGAGCCGTTTGAGTTTGTTTTTACTGCCTAGACAATTAAGTCTTCCAAAGCACAAAGCATCTAAGCTAGATGTTATCTCATAGTGCTAGTGTCCTAATGGCTAACTGACATTATGACAATGCTCTGGTCTCTAATGCTACGCTTTAGGTTCAGTTCTGCGCATATGTTCATGGCGAGGACCTCAGCTTGGAATATACTGGGTGTAGTCCCCATTGATTCCGAGTACCTTGTACGAGGTCCGCCTACGCCTACCCCCAAGCCTATATAGTGTATTAAGAAGTGAGATTACCGACACAGAGCAGACGAGACAGTAAAGAAGGGAATGGATAGGAAATGTTATCTTAAAATATCAGGTATTACGCCTTAGTACATAAACATTGTTTATCTGCATATGTTGCTAAGCACAAGAAAGAATCTAAACGCAACATTTTGTTGCTGTCAATCAACTTGATTGACACATTTCTCATTACTCCAACTCATTTCTGTTTACTGCTTTTGAAAACCAAATGTTACCTGATTAAACTTTTTAAATAGGGTTTCAGTTTTTGAGAAAATTAATGCCTAACTGAAACTGAAAAGAAATCGGAGAAAACCATTTTCTTCGATTTTTTGTTACAAATTACATTCATAAGTACACATTTTTTCCGATCACGAAATGACCATATAAATTCTAGAGAAATCTGAAGGATCTATATTTTGTAGTTTCTGAGAAAACGAGGCCAGTGAGTTTAGGTGCTGCATTCTTCTCCGAGTGACACCCTCGCATTCAGAAAGCAGGTGTTCCGAAGTCTCATGGCCAGTTTTGCATAAGCGTATTCATCCGTTGTCTCAAAGCCTAGAGTTTTGAGATTACCTCTAAGTCTACAATGTCCAGTGAGGAACCCGGTAATCTTAGGTTGTTTTTGGATAAGTCGAGACCAAAGCTTGGCCCTTCTTGGATTGATTCCTGCAATTAGAAGCTTCGCCTGCCTGAGTCCAAGAGTGCTATTCCAGTATGTACTCCTACAGGCCTCAGTTCCTCTCATTTCTCGCCTCCATGTGTAGGTTTGGGCCATTTCCACAAAACGGGTCTGGCCCAACAAAGGGAGTGCTTGCTCCCTTTCTACCCAGCTCATCCGCAAGCTCGTTGCCTTCTATGCCCACGTGTCCGGGGACCCAGAGCAGTTTGAGTTTGTTTTTACTGCCTAGACAATTAAGTCTTCCAAAGCACACTAGCTTAGATGTTATCTCATAGTGCTAGTGTCCTAATGGCTAACTGACATTATGACAATGCTCTGGTCTTTAATACTACGCTTTAGGTTCAGTTCTGCGCATATGTTCATGGCGAGGATCTCAGCTTGGAATATACTGGGTGTAGTCCCCATTGATTCCGAGTACCTTGTACGAGGTCCCCCTACGCCTGCCCCCAAGCCTATAGGTGTTTTAGAAACCACTTGTGGGTATGAGCTCGTATGTGATATTTAAAGCAATCTTAGCTCCATTGCTTTTTATTACTGAGTATAACCTCAAATTGTTTCTCACACCTGTACTTAATAAAACAGTTGGTATTTAAAAGGAAACTTGACATCGTAATTTTCAATTTTCTTAAAAAAATGTTTAACTTACATAATTAAAACAAAAATCAACACAAAATTCCAAAGTAAAAAAATTCTTGCGACTTTTTTCTCCGACTTTAAGTTGTGAAGAAAATTTACCACCCTCCCATACGATTTTTTTCGTGTCTTGACTCAACACACATACATCTCCTAGCTTCTCGTAGCACCTGTATAAATACATATTTAATATAAATAAATATTTAATACTAAATATTTCTTTCACTTTCTAATAGATAGTTTCTATTAATAAATAGCAACAATACTGAATTAAACTTTCGAGAACTCCATGGAATCGGCGATAATAAACATCAATCACTCAAGGATGTGCGCCATGAACAAGTTAATTTCAATGCAATCGGGAGAATTGAAGTCGCAAATTCTGAATGAATGCCATTGAACGTGTATTGAGCGATAGAATTGACATACAATGAAATGGAATAGCAGCCAAACTTCCAGGTAAATAAAACTTCGACTTGTGTGAAATGCTTATAACAAATGTACTCGATTGAAGGAAATATTCAAAATTAAATAAAGGGGGGGCTCCAAATATAAAATAGTAATCAAATAAACAAAAATTAAATGTGAAATGAAAATTCCAGATAACAAGCAACACCACTCTGTATTCAATCGACCAAACGAAAATATTCCCTGCAACAATGTTTTCCATTTTTAATGATGGGGCGAGATTTCATCCCGTCGTCTTGACCTCTGTTTGTGCTCGAAGGCGATTGATCAATATACTTTGGTTATCCCCGTCTCGCTGGTTGTTGATTTCCAACATTTGTTCAGAGCTTTCCTCCAAAGTGCAAATGAACTTGAGCACATTAAATCTTTAACTTAAAATTTGACCTCACATACATTGACACACACCTTTCGTAGACAATGTCCGTGTATGAGAGTATGTTGAATGGAAATTCGTTTAGTGTGTGTGTGCACTCATTTGCATATGCAAATGTGGTTGTGTGTAAAATTTTGTTTTAATGTGGTTTAAACCCCCAACCAAACGATAAACCCCTAAAGCGGCAGGAGTGGAGCGTATCGTGAAATCCACCTGCTATCTGAACTAAAAGTTGTCAAAACCTCTTCTTAACGTCGTTAGTTATAATAAAACGTTGCAATGACTGAATGAAAGGTAAAATACAAAAATTCTAAGTTTGTTCATTAATTTTTTTTTGCATGATGTGGTTTTTTAATGGTGCAGAAATTCTTCAAAATATGTTTCAGTTGCATTATTATTGAAAATTTAGGCAAACAGAAGAAGAAGAAGTCGAAAAAGCATCAAGTTGTGTTTGCAAAGTAAACGACTTTGTAATTAATGAGATGCAGAATGTTCGAAAACGAGATATTTAATATGCCGCATCGCCCGAAGACACTCCACAAAAACCTATAAATAAATCAAAGTGAAGAATTTTCGTCTTTCTGGTTGAAGTGAATTTAGGTCGTGCACGTTTTTGTTATGTTAAAATGTAAAGACTACGACCATTATTGGATGAGCTCATTATCTTTGTAGCTCATTGCAATTTATTTAATGCATTTTTTAGAACTTTTTACTAAGAGTGGGTCACGCCCGTATTGGCAGAGTATTGCTGATTCTGCGACTAAGCAGGGGACGCTGATCAAGAATATATATATTTGTCTATATCTGCAATGCCTTCTTTTGAGCGTTACAATCGCAAGATCAAACTAATGTACCCTTTCATTATGAGAGGAAGGAACAGGAATTAATTGATCGACAGTTGTTAGAGGACTTAAAAAATAAAAATATGTGGACTACGAATAACATAAATGTGCAGTGAATGTGAATGGAATCGTCGGTATAGTGTCAAGGTTGTAAGCTATGCAGTGAGGATAAGTTTGGAAATGAGAAACTATTACTTGGAGTACAACTACAGAGCTTAGTGCTCTGAGCGGTATCTGGTACCTTTATACTATGCTACAATTGAAAGCTTGAAAAAGAAAAGGCTTGTAGCAGCCTATTTTGCGGGTTGAACTTCAGCCGCATTTGATTATTTTTTTGCGGCTTTTATTTCTTGTCATTGTTAAAAAAAAATTGCTGCTTCTTTCTGCGTTTTTTATTAAAAGCGAATATTAAAGTGTTTCTTGTGGTTCTTAAAAAATTAATTTTGTAAATTTTACCAGTCGGATAAAGAAAACCACAGTTTTTTTTAAAAATCTTGCGAATTCTTATCAAAGATTTTGAGAGGTCAGCTATAGGGACTTCGTTTTAATATAAGAAACAACACTTACACAATTAAATGAAATTGTGTTTTTTCGTTTCCAGTAGTTTCTTTGCATTTTTGTAAAACCAATATTCAGTTATTAATTCTTCCCCTTAAAACTGCGATGGAATTCTGTTATTTTCCTCATTTCCTCCCCAACTATGTAAATGCATTGAACTGTTACGCATTTTTTATTAAGTATCTTCTAATGCGTATATATTATCTAACTTTCTGGTTTAGCTGTAGCTGCTTTCTGGAGTACGACGAGTTTTTCTTGAATGAGTTCACAGATGGATTTCTATTAATAGGTTTTTGTGGTGACTCCTGGTGCTGATTAACTTTTCCTCCAAATTTAACTGGGCTAAAAGCACGTTTTAAGGTTTTAGAAAGCACGGAGGTTAATAAGAATTGGTTGGACCGGTTAGTGCATTCAAGCACACTTTCTAATGAAAAATTTTCTGTTTAAGGCGTTTCAAGGCGTAAAACGACTAAGTAACTAATGTCATGTTTCGTCATGTTACACATGATGTGTCATGCACATGTATTTTATAAAGTTTTGGTTGTTTGGTCAAATATTCGTTCACTTTTCTTTAAGACGTACATACAGCATCCTTAGGATGCTGACGGAAGGACATTAGATTAAAAATATTGTATGTAAGTTCCCAATAAAAATGCATTACAAAATATATTCAATGTTCAGGAAAATATGTATATTCGCTTCTAGCTTTTGGCTCCAATTATAGTAGTAGAAAAATAGAAAAAAAATTAGAAAAATCTCACGTGGATTTTTAAATCTTGACCCCGGTTTCTTGAGCATTACTATACCTCGAGAGCGACTAACGACTACAAAGAAATGTGTTGCCAGTGGCGCCATATTTCAATGGAGGGTAAAGACATCTCCCCCCACTACTGGCTAAAATAATAGTGTCTTTATTGCACATTAACTAAATAATTTTTCTCCCGAAAGCCATTCAATCGCGGAGTCTGCAAGGTGGCAGTGAGTTTTATTGTTGTTTTGTTTGGAATGTGGTGAATACTAGTGTTATGAGAGCAGCGCCAAGGCTAAGAGAAGAGGCTTGGAAGCATTGACATTGATGCAGTCTTTAACTAGTGGAATTGAATCTCTGTCGGAGTTAATGTTGTTGATGCTGCATAGTGAGGGCAGTGCTGGCCTAGTTGCCAGATTTGAAATAAAATTACCACGATGGGAATTTACGATACGATGTGGGAAATGGTAATTCCTGAGTTTTTTTTATTTCATCGCGAAAATGGGAATTCGGTGTGAATTTTTAATGCTACTGGTAAGTTTTTTTCCATAACATTATTTAGATTCTACACGTTCACTAGTTATATAAGCAACTCTAATATTTTTCTTTAGTTTATTGGATTTTTGTGCGAATAAATTCAACAGAATTCCCGTTTGCGAGTTTTAATTGTCAGACGTGGGAAAAAGGGAATTTTGCGCGGGTGTTTGTCTTCGGACTTATTGGCAACGCTGAGTGCTGTGGCAATTAGACAGTGAACAGATTTTACCTCAGGCGTTGCAAGGACATAACATACTCAAACATGCATCATCTTTCGCACAGGTTGCAAACATTTTAATAAATTAAAGGCATAATTCGAGTCACTCGCCTCGACAGCATAGCGCCGGCTTCTGGCAGGCATAAGAAGTACTTGTCTAAATTAAGGATGACGCTTTAGACGGGTACAAATAAAGCACTGTCTTTGGGCTCATGCGTCTGAAATGCAGTTTTTTGCATGAATTCATGCAGTTGGGGTCAAGTGAGTTCCGGTGTAAACTGATGAAAAATTTGCTGTTTGCTCTTCTACGTTTCAACTGAGCGAAACATATTCAATACGTCAATTCAATACTGGGTGCCCCAGTAGACCTGATCAATTTTCTGCACTAGTTGCAACCAGTTAGAAGTAATTAAAATTAATTGTAATCAGGTGACTTGCTTTACGTATCCCCCACTTGCAACTTCAACCTAACGCAGAGTTTCATTGAGTTCGTTAAATAATAATAAATAATTCATACTTCTGAATAAAATAAACCTGCTTCTATTTAATGGAATTACAGTTTACAGTGTGGTTTACAGTGTGTGTTTACAATTACAGTGTGGTTTACAGTTTTCAATGAAACTCAGTTTTAATATGATCTGGAAAATATTGTTGAATTTTTATACAAACCATAACATAATTCGTGGCGTGACATATTTTTCCTTCATAATGGACCTGGGAAATTTTATGGACCTCGATTTCGGGTATCACAAGTTGATTATTGTCTTTTATATGTATTATAAAAGTTGTTAATTAACTTTTTTATGTTTTTCTAATTAGACTAATGAAACAAGCTTCTCGCAATAGTGGTGCAGTAAATCGTGATTTACGAATTCATCAGTTCACAGTTATTTTCGCTGCTGTCCCTCTACTTAGTTTAGAGGTAAAAATTTGTGGTTTGTACTACTGGCTTTCTCTGTCAGTAGGACAGACTGTTCTTTTAGTTCCGCTTCTTTAAAAAGCCTTAAAAGTAGGTTTAGAAAATATGATTAGGAATGAAGATAAAGAAAAAAGAAATTCATTGAAGTGTTGCATTGAGTTGAATTTATTTCACTTTTATAGATTTTCTTTGCTGTTTGTTTATGTTCTAAATACATACAATTCAACGATATTGTTTTTTCTATTGCCGTTGTCCAAGTTGTTGACCTTAAGGTTAACCCATACCCTTACCTGGTATACCTTTAATATAAATTCATCCCATTTAATACTAACATCAGTATCATCATTACACAAACAGTTATGAGTGCATTCGAGATAATAATAATTATGGCGGCTGTTTCGGTGCAGTGTTTGTGCCTAACTGTTAATTAGAGAAAATCACATCAGTGATATGAATGGTGTAAGTAGCATAGTAATAAATTATTAATATCTCTTCCGACTTCATATAATTGCGGGCAACTTAAAAAGCTAAATAAAAATAGCACTTGCATTTTGCCTTCATTCAAGGGCAATGTGCACATTACTAGATACCCATTACATTACCCCCACTGTGTAAGCACTCTATATATGTACTCGTATGTTTGTCTACCAAGATTAAAATCCTCTTCAAGAACTGAAACTTAAATGTAATCGTCTAATAGTAGCTAATATAATATAATAATATTATTAATTCCTCGAATCTAATATTGTAAATATGTTCTAGTTTACCCCGTGGACATTCTTACGATTTAAATTCTTAAATCTTGGTGTTGAAGTTCTTCCTGAATAAAATGATTACCTAATTTTTGGACTTATTTTGATTGTCTGAATATAATTCATTATCTGAATTTTGATGTTTGCTGCTGTGATGAGTTTTGATTTTCATTGTGATTGTTTTAAAAACAACGGTTGCATTGCTTTGAGGAATAGCGATTGATCAGCTGCGAAACCACTTCAGGTTGTTAGTCGAAATTCAACGAATCAGCTGCATTGCGTGTCGTGAAACCGTTACTAAGGTGATTAGTTATCCAAATAGTGCGATTGTGGAATTTAAAATATAATCGTGGCTTCAGATTTTAGTGAATATAATGAATTCATTATATGAATAATTATGAATAATTATCAAAATTTATCAATTGTTAAATTTTTGTTGGTAGTCCCAATGTGTCTTTTGTGTATCTATTGCATTTCCTTTGGTAAGTGCCTACGTATTCCTACTAAATGAATTTTCTTGGTGTGTTTCTTTTGCATTGTTTTTGATTTGGGTTGCTACGAGTTTTAGACGAAGTCCATTGTACGACCTTTTAAAAATGTTCGCATCTAGCAGGTTTTCGAAAGTGCTCATTCCCATATTCAGTTCCATTAACACCGTTGCAACGTAAATTTCTAGGGGTTGCAACACGATCCCCTCCGCACACGCACTGTCTATCTTGTGGGCAATTGCTGCTGGTGAAAAAGACCTGTCCAAAATATTGCCAGCATTACGCCCACAGAGGTCCATCCAATCTGTTGCCTGACTGCAGCATTATCAGCGCCATCCCCACAAGTGTGTGCCTGCCGTGTGCTGTCTTCGCAATACAGCTGAAGAAGAAAATAGAATTTTTTAAGTAGACGGTACTCTTAAATAACATTATGTAACCCCGCCATCGATCCCACTCACCTTCGTCAAACTCTTGGCATATTTTTCGACTAGTTCTCGATTGAACTTAGCTGCGTTCTGACCACAAATTCTGCGTGCAGCATCCTCTGAGCAATCGGCGAGTTCGTTGATTGAGCTGCAAGGCGAAAACTACACTTAGAGGGGCTAAAGACTATTGGACCCACTTGGGCCATCATTGTAATCAGAGCGATCGACGTACCAACAAATGGTCTTAATATTTTCGCTAAGCGTGATGTTCTCATGACTCTCAGGGCTTCGGTTCGGCTTCAGGAATATCATCGTTTCCCTATATTTGTTAGCGCACACTTCGAACTCCTTTTTGGCCATTTCAGAGCAAGGTGCATGCTTCAAGTACTCTGTTTAAAGAAAAGTATGGAATTAACGAAGATTAACTAAAAAACATCGTGTAATGCTGTACATTATCAAAACAAGAAAGGTTGAAGGAACGTGTTTAACATTTTCAGCAAAGCAGAATAAATAGTGTATAAAACTCGGATCAGCCAGATCGTGGTTTTTGGAAACCGTGGTTTAAAATATTTTCAGATTTTTGAGGTTCTGGCACTCACCATCTTGAAACTCGCCCTTGTTGCAAAGATCCCGAATGAATTGATTGGTTCCATGATAGAGTTTATTGAACTGGTTTCGCTGTTGCAGGTCCATACAACGTCGCGTAAAACTTTGGATGCAGCGAACGCCTTTGCGCAGTTCACTGTGGGAAAAGCGAAGATGCAAAGCGAGTTAAATATGGTACGATTTTGCAAGTATCTACATCTAATGCACCCCTTAATACCCAGCCTCTGTATGCCCTACAAGTAGGCGGTACTTCCCTGAGTGTATGCAAACATACGGGTATTGTGAAAAGAGAACAATTGTAACTAGCTTTCAGACAATTAGTACCTTTTTTCACAATTAGTAGATTTTCATACACCAAGATATTAATAATCGTGAATATTCCGCGACTTACTGGCAAAGTTTATCCAGTTCCTCCTTCTTGGCGGCGCCGATTGAAAACTCTGATGTCAAGTGCAATAGTTCGAGGGGCTCCGCACACTTCGCGAATTCCTCCTGGCCGCATTCCTCACTGCTAACAGTTGTCGCCAGGAAGCATGCAACTGCAATGAAATAAAAATAATTTTGCCGAGAGGATCAACAGCGAAAGCATTAACACACCGATGAAGTAGCTTCGAATAGATACCAAAAATGTCACTTACCCACAAAAAAGCCCACCGCAAGCAGCCAGCCGTCGCTGCCATGCCCTCGTGATACACAGGACCCTGACGATGTTCTAACAAGTTGTAGCATTTTCTCCGTCGGCGATTGAGGGAAGTTCTGTGGCGATAGTTTCGATCTGCAACACGTGATGTTGCTGGCTTTTATATGCGATTCAAATGTAGCTGCAGACAAATTATTACTTCCTTGTTCAGCCTTCAGTGGAGTTCAAGAGTGTTGACACTTTCTATTATGGAATAGAGTGGGTTTGTAGGCTAATTAAAATCACTTACTTGTATTCACACATTGGCGTTAAAGTGTCGGTTTGTTGTTGTTGCATGCGAGGGTAGCGCGATTTTTTATTGATGCACTCAACAATTTATTGGGCAAAGTTAAAATACAGTGCAATTATTTATTTAATTTTTTTATTATCCTGACAATAGAAAGTTTTGTCAATGATTTTCCAAACAAAAACATAAAATATTTCAAATTTCTGTGAGATACATGAACATTTTTGTTGAAGCGTAGAATATATTGGTATGAAAAATTTCAACATTTCAACTTTTTAGCTGCTTCGGAGAATCATTACCAGTTTTGATCATGAGTTTTTAACATTTTCCAAAGTATTTTAGCTTTGCCGTTAGTGTCGATTTTTGTTCGCTTAAATCTGATAAAGTAAAGGAACTTCATTTACTAATTATGTGTTATATAGTAGTTTGCCAGTATTAAAGCAAGCGAATTCATTGGCATATATAGAAATCGCACAAAAATTAAGAACAGTATTCGCGGCTATTGTTTATGGACCGCTGAACACAGAGTTGAAAATATGAACACTAAATTAGAAGTATTAGAATCTTTTTGTTTGGAAAGACGTATATGGGGCCAAATACACGCACAGACTCACATTAAAATACACACGCGTACTGAAATCATAGACGCGAAAACGACGCGAGAATAAATTTATTTTTATTCGTAGAAGCGAAGTAGTTTTCGTACTGAAAATAAAAACAAATCACTACAAACAACAATAACGCACTACGGCTGGTTCATGAAAATAAATGAAAACTAATTACTAATTTAAGCGTTTAAAAAGCGTGTTTCACAAAAATAAACACTCAGCGAGAGAACACCGAAGAGAGAAAAGTGCAAGCAAAAGTAAACAAACCAGCAGAATTGTCAGCTGCGAATGGAATGTGCGATTCGATTCAACTTGAAATACGTAGACACGATATCCGTAGCTGAGATATTATGATCGAACTACCATACACAACGCTCCCTCTCTGCTGGGTTCAGTGCTGCTCAGACGATCAACTTGCGAGAGCTCAAATTTTAGTTTCTTTTAAAATAATGATGGCTTTGCCAATTACGTATTTCGACTTGCGGTTTAGATTAGCAGTTGGCAATTCTACTGTGCTGATCGCGATACGGTTGGTTAAACACCAGGTACTAGTATCCCGGGTAGTAGTAGTATTATCAACTAAAATGGAGGAAAGTAACTCTTTTCCTGTTTGTGTCACTCTTTTCTGCAATCGTCGCTGGAGCAACACGTGCCTAGTGACATTTTTTAAAAGGTGCTTTCAACAGACAGTGTATATATAGATGCCGTTTTTATAAAACCTGGCGTTGAAGTTGCTACAGTAAGCAACTTAAAAGTATTATGTGCGCGCCAAGTGGAAAAATGAAACTGCAATCTCAGACGACGGAACTCAACTAAGAGTGACGCGGCATCAGCTTTTTTAAACAGATTTCAGAGGCGGGTTGCAGTTAAGTTTTCCAGTCTTGCAGACTTGCTCTCGACCATCTTCCTTCCACTCTCTGAGAGAATGCACCCGAGTAAGCACGTGTATGCTTCGGCAACTACTTGCCAGCAAGTAAGCAAGTTCGTAAAGTTTGCTCTTTAATTTGTGATGAAGTGAGTAATCACGAGAGAAGAATATTTTGCTTTTTAAAATAAGGTGTTATTATTATTACTGTTAATTTCTTGAGGCATGAATGTTATACTCGCAATGTATTCAAGTGGCTTAAAATGCAATCATGACCAACTATTAAAGAAAGTGTAAAATTCAAATCAAATTCAAATCAGAATTGGTTTAATATTTTAGATATGAGTTTAGCAGTTACATGCATTTTCTTAAATTTCCGGAGAGATTTTCGACCAACTAAAATGGCATTTTGTATAAAAATTCTGCAAACAGTTATGAAAACCAAAAACAAAGAGTTTTTTGTTAAACATGTAGGTAATTTAACCCAAAATTAGCTCTCTTGTTTCTTCAATTAATTTCTGACATTAATTAACTAATGAATGAACTAATTAATGAAACTATTATTACTTTTTCGATAGTGAAAACTAAATTCTTAAATTAATAACAAACGGCCACAATAAAGGAGAACGGCCACAATTTGTTTATAAACCGATTTAGAAAACTACATATCTTCTTATTTACATATATATATATATATATATTTATTTATTTTATGTGTATGTATTTAGCTCAGTAAAAATCAGTAAAAATTTACTCAGTTTAATCAGTAAAAATCAGTAAAAAAATCAATAAAAAAATTACAATAAATTTCTTTCTAAACTTCTTCTTTCTTTCTTTCAAATCAGATTTCAAATTTGTTTGTGTTATTGTGAACCTAATTTAAACAATTCACAATGCACTTCAAATGCATGCAGCACAAAATGGATGCACACAATTATAGAAAATTCTTCGTCAGTGCCCCCTTTGCGTCTTCTTCGTCCCGCGCTCTATCGAATGTCCGTCCACGGCTTTTTTTTACGAAATATGCACAGTGCATACAGCAAAATGCATGCATTTTTGGCTACTATTGTGAAGACTATTGTGAACTATTGTTGTTTTGAACTGAAATTTCGGACACTTTCGGAAACTTGTTTGTGAATTTGACAAAGAATTTAACAATATTACCGACAGTTTCGTTTCAAACCGTAAATGTATAATGTACGTATAACACTTATAACACGTACGTCTAACAATACTCGACATTTTTAGGCAATTGTATGTATGTAGTTAGTTCAAGGCACTGTAAAAGAAATATAGCTTTGACATATTTTTTACTCGACTATATTTTTATTTACATTCTGCTGCACTATTCAGAAACCAAACCACTTCGCTATGAACAAAATTTCGTTCTCGATTTATACGGTTTTATGTGGAACCTATTCTACCATATAAAACGGGTATGTGTTTTTAAAGTTTGTGCCTTTGCTTTCATTATAGCACGGACTTCGGTGCCGTTTCTTGGTTGTTTTCGCTGATGGTTTGTGGCACTGCTGTAGCCGCTACGGCTTTAGCAACGAACCAAAAAGAGAGCACTTTTTATTTTATTGTTGTTTTTTTTTAATTTAATAAAAATATATTTATTTTAAATTTATTTTAATTTATTTTAAATATTTATTAAATAAATAAGTATTTATAATATATGTTTATTATGCGATTCAAAAGTCTACCAAAAATCAATAAATTGAAAATATTTAAATAAAAATATTCATATCAATAAACTATACATTTTTAAACAATCGATAAAGAATCGGGAATTATAAATAAATAAAGAAGTATAAATAAGTTTTATAAACTATTTTATTAATTCATAACTTGTTATAAATATTAATTTATTTAATATTTAAATAAAAGTTGTATTATTAAATAAAATTAAATTGTTTGATAGCTCCTCACACTGGTGTGACTTCCGTTGAATGTTGAAATGTCGAATACTCAGAGAACATAATTGTTTCGCAGGATTATATTTATTTCTATTGTTTGTATAGTTACTAAAATTGGCCGCAAGAAATCATGAAAGTACTTGACTCTACTCCGCCAGACTTCCAGTGGAAACACTTCATCATTGAAAGAGTGAAACACTTCATCGTATTCAAGAAAGTGTGTTCTTCAACGGATCGCAGGAGTAGAACGGATACAACAACAATAGTTATCATAATAGTGATCAGTGTTACAGCAATAAATTCCTGCAAATGACGAGTTGTTGACAGGTATCAGTTTGAATCAGAGTCACAACAACAGCATTGAGAGGCAACAACACTAGCAGAGAGCTAGCTGTACTACTTGTTGCTGTAAAACCGCAACAAAGCAAAACGTTTCTAATCACAATAATCAAGTGTTGTAATAGCGGAGGTAATAGCGGCAGGCCATTATTAATTTCTGGAACTTTAGACTAACAGCGAGATGCGTTACTAGCTAGAAGTACACAAGCTTTGAAGTAAACGTCACAAAGTGACATCTAAAATATGGAGCCAAGCACAACACAACGGCGCCAAAGCATGAAGCAGTCAACAGCAGGTTGTTCCCACCCTAACAACGTGATTCAAGGTAGCACAGGGCCGCGGTGCCCCGTTACCACCAGAGGCCAACATTCTTAACTGACACGAAGCCGGATAATTAAAAGACATTTAATTAATTTATAACCAATTAAGAGGACAACATAATATGGCGGCGGCCAAGGCAGTGACAGCAACAGCGACAGTAATGACGATGACTGCGGAATTGCCGGCACATCGAAGCAGCAGCAGCAGCAGCAGCAGCGGCAGCGGCAGCAACGCAGAGAACAAGCGAGCACAACAACTGACCGACAGCAGCATCTTAATAACTCAAAGATTGGTATCGTTCTTGTTGCGGTAGGACGGGAATCAAACGGGTTTCGATGCGGAATACTGAAGTGCGGTCGGCGGGTGTTGCTGCTGCGCTGCGAAGCTGCTAGTTTCAATGAGGCGATTTGCAGTAGCGGCAGCGGCAGAATGCACCTGTACCGAAAAAACAATAGAATAAAGAGAATAATAACAAAAGCTACAGCAGCTTAGTAAAGTTGGTTTGCGCACTCGCAGCTGTGGCTTCGATCGCAATAAGTTTGTCTTCTTAATTGCAGCTGGATTGGTTTCGCATTGAAAAGTGCCACACACCAAAACGTCTGCCGGTCCTTCGCTAATGTAATGTTATAGAAACACTATTTTGTTTAATTCTTAGTGCGGCTAGTAAAGTCGTAGATGTATCGATGTCGATTTGAATGTCCCGATTAGACTAACCGGACATTGTGAACTCGCCCCTAACAGTTCTGCGGTTGCCGTTACTCCCCGAACACTATTTCAAACACGATGTCAAATCAGGAGCCGCGCTCGCGCAAGTAGCTTGCGCATCACAGAAGTATCAGAGTCGCAGCCGTCAAATGCGTCAACGCATGTTTTGATTTGTTTCTGTGGCTTGGTGCGAATCGCAGTGCGGCCTCAAAAATTTCTAAAAGTGGCAATTGGTGCCACCACATTCGGCGCCAGAATTGGTGGCCTCATGGACATCATGGGGAATGAAGCGGACAACGACTACGTGCCTTGGCACGCTGCGGGTGCACAGAATGTTTGCTGCGCACAGTAGACTGCACTGGAATGGAATGGCTAGAATAGCAATCAATGGAAACTCTTCGAATTAAGAGTGCTCCAACTTGACGTGATGATGGCGACGTCTGTAGTTGAGGCTCCCGTGGTTTGATCAAGTGATCGGCCGCAGAAACTTTTTATACCCTGATTAAGCGTTGCGCCAGTAGGAAGCTGTGAGCAGCGGCAAAAGCAGTTCTAGCCTTTGTCTGCCGCAGTTCGAGTTCGGTGGCAATCTTAGCGAAAGATTTATGCGATCCTAAAGATTTATTAGTTCACAGAACTTCGGTCGCAGTAACAGCCGCCAGTGATAAATCGTCGATAAGTTGGAAATCTTTCGACGTTCGACAGTGCAGTGTGCACCAGGTCAGTTTGTCCCAGTGCAGAGTAGAAAACTTTTGAATAATTCAATTAAAATCCTTGGTTTGGCGTATGAAGTAAAAAAAAATAATTAAAACAAGTATGGGTCATTTAAATACTCGTCACCGACGCTCAAGGACGGCTTCAACAGTCTGAAAACAAACACATCAAATGGCAAAGTGGCAAATGTCACTTGTGGCGGAATAAACAAATGCATTCCGTTTAGACCAACCAGTTTTGCACTGCGCCCCATTTTATATACACAAAATCGTAGGATAATATTGCAGATTGGTCTCATCTCTGCTTCAGTATGTCGTCAGTTCTTCTTCAAACAAATGAGACTTCGTCCGCGTGCTGCCTAAATCAGAAATGGACTCTTTACGACCTGATTTGACGTTAATCAACAACACTAATCCGTTTACCTTTTGTGCATATTAAATACGCCAGCAAAGTGTTCTTACGGACTTCGTGATGCGGAGTCCGATGTTGAGGCATCTCCATCCCTAAGGTTCGGTTCGGGAAACCCGAACTTCGCTCACGTAACTCGTTACGTCCAGTCGTTATGCGATTTGATTAAACAAATCACAGCGAGAACAACATCATTATGCGCATGGCACAGACTTGCGACTGAAATCAGGCTCCAACTGGGATCCAACAGAAAGGGCCGTGTGCCCAACAACGGTATTTTAATGCGCACTGCTTGAGTGTTCCTTTCGGAGCCTTCGAAAAATACATTCAAAATTAATAAACGCCAGTTTTGGGCTGTGACCAGTTTTCCTCATTATGGTACATTAGCGTGTTTTTGCTGCTTGTGGTTTAAGCTTGTTGCGTTTATTTTTTTGCCATTGTTTTTGTTGTTCTTGTCTTGTAGTGCTTTCGATGCCTCTGAGCACATAAAATATGATTTATAGGTTGTTCTTTGTGTTTGGAATTTTAATTTTGTACGCTTTTTTGAAATTATGAATGGACCCATTTGGCTTGGATGGAACGTAGCCATGGGTCTTCTGTTGCTGCGCTCGCCGCAGACCCTCGTTTTGACGGGGAATTCACAAAACAAACGCTTAAATAAAATGATTTTAATTAAATTGTTAGGCGACTTTTTATTTTGTACACTCTCAAGGTTGCTGCCATCTTCTGTGATCCGCGCCGTTGAGGGCCTGGTAAAATTCGGTCCCTCACCAAATACGGCGGAACGTCAGAAGTCCAGCTGGCTGATGGCGCAGGTGTCAGAGTTTCATGTCATGGCTGGGAAATAATGACGCTCAATGGATTGAAAATCAAATCGAGTATTCGTATCAACCACTAATGGCGACCCCTGGCGTCGATAACGCAGTCTAGCAAACCATACAAAAATTACTAGCGATTGCCAAATGTTGTCACTTGGGATGGGATTTGGTTTGGACGAGAGAGAGAGAGAGAGAGAGAGAGAGAGAGAGAGATCATAGTAGATGTCATAGTAGATTCCGTATGTCAAAAAGTTAAGTATTGTTAGTTGTTGGTGCAGCTTCGTTTTTGTTGCTGTTGGTTGACAGAGCAAATGCACAAAGATTAGCATACTGCCAACTACAATGGTGCAAAAGTTGGCAACACTCTCGAATCCCATAAATCATAAGAGGTACATAAGATACGCACACACGTCTTGGCATCGTGCTCCGCGCACGTAGCGCAACGGTTCCAACGATCAGTCAAGTCGACAAGAGGATAAAATTTGCATGCAAACACAGTAGACACTCTATAAGAGCGGAATTAGGATGAATTATGTACAGTGCTATTAAAAGAAACGCAAACGAAAGGTGAGTCGTTAGCCCGCTGCAAGTTCAAGAAAAACGCTTAGCAGACCATGTGACCAGGACATTATCGCTTTTCGCTGGAGCTCACTGTGGTGAAACGAGGAGGACGAGAAATAATGGTAACATGTTGCCAACACTGACGACAGCAACACATGATAATGCAGAAAATGCAAATGCGTCGCTCCTACGGTAGGGGACGCTCAAGCTGAAGGGAAGGGAAGCGCGGTTAGAAACACGAGAAATGCTGATGAGCAAACCATAAGAAGCAATCATCGAAGCCACACAAGCGTATAAAATGACGGATGCCATGCCGCGCGTTGATGATTGACAGTTATGTGTAGCTGTCACTTGACGATGTAGCAAACAAATGCAACTGGAAGTGGGGGACTATTAAAATTTAAGTGCTCATAAATCGAACCTAACCTCCTCGTCTTTCGACCTTTGCTCGTTAGATGGTCGATATTCGCACTATATGTCGATACCACTTCACGACTCTTGTGACTCTCCGCATGTGATGCTTTTCGCATTTAAAGATTAAAGAAGCAACCGATTTCGGAAGGATTAAATAATTGTATGTGCTTCCTCCTGTCATATCGGACGCAACCATTGACAATATTTTTCAACTGCAGGTCAATTTAACTTCCTGTCTTGTTTATTCTCATCGATCGAACTTCTTGGGTCTCAAAACGATTCTATGATTTGTATAATACTTCATAGGAATCTACTCATTGTTCCTATTCGCTTTCTGTTCGATTAAACTGAATGCAACTTAGTTGTACTCGTATAGATTACAATAGACAATTGAGGACAAACTTACGCGCATGCGTAGCGATGACAAAAGTCGTCTTGGCGCTCAAGGCGACGACGCAAGCGGGCTCCACACTTAAATGAAAAATCAGTTGAGACTACGATCGGCTTGCAAGAACTTAACGTGTTGCGGACGCAGGTGCAGGAAGCAGCGAAAGCAGCAAACCAGCTTGACAGCATCGGCAACAACACACGCTTCGGTCAGTGTGCCGCTGTGCAGGAGCTGTTGCTGTTGTTGCCGCTGTTGCCGCTGTTGCCACAAGAGAGGCAGGCAGCAGCTGGTTGGACAAAACATGCGTTTGGACGACACACTCGTTTGGATGTTATTATTGCTGTTGCATTTGATACGAGTATCGTCGAATCCAATTCATTTGCAATGTTGCTAATGCAATTGAAGTTTTGCTGCTGGTAGCACACATAGGAGCAAGTAGCAATAAGGCGAAATATGGGTCTGGCAACAGCACGACCCACTGCCTGTTTGTTGGCTGCTGCAGACTTAATCGTCAGTCAACGATTTGTTAAGGAAATGCATAGATTTATTATAAGAACTAATAAAATGATTTGCCTCGATAGCGAAATCAAGGAAGGCAACCAGTGGCAAACAAGGGTGGAAAACAAGGGGTTCCAGTGGCTGCAACTTACCGCATTCGTACTGCAATGACCCCAAGAATTGTGAGCATAAACTGTGGAGCCAGTTTTAAAGCCTCTAAGATGTCACAATTTCGAATGTCTTCATTCACACCCGAAAGCCAAAGAAACGAAGTGTTCAACTTGGTTGATTATAGCAGAGGTCTCCAATGCAAATATGTATGTCTGATGTACCATGGGCGATAAACGATAGACTTGGAGCGAGACAAAACTGAACTGAAGAATTGAAAACGATTGATTGAGCCATTAATTAACCATTTATTAAACACGACTCTGGCTCTAGAACGTTAAAAATTCCCCTTAAGCGGATTTCAGCGTACAAGGAAGGTGACGGCAATCGGAAGAAGCTTAGAAAATGATAAAACGGTGTATTAAGAGAAGTAAGCTCGAGGCACAAAGCCACTTGGCTCCTTGGGATGGGGGAAATGATAATAAGTAAAAGAAAAATGATGGTAATGCAGCCATCTACAAACAGCATGCACGAAAAAGTTCAATTTATGGCAGAAAACTCGACTGAGGATAAGTGGTGAACATTTAATTAACACTTCTGTAAAACGAAACTGATGAAAATTTGATTAGAGAACACGTTCGGACTTGTTTGCACAGATCGCAGCATGACACAGACAATGTGGCTGAAAAATGAGCTCCAAACAAGTTGTTTACGATTAATCAAATTTTGAATTACCTTCAGCAAGTGCTCGAACATTGGAGAGGTTTTCTCGAAGAAACCACCTGAAACAAATACATACGTTGCGCTGATAACTCAGTCGCGTTGTGTTTGAAGAACGCCGATTCCTGTAGAAATTGGGTTTATAGTGAAATGGAATTGAATTTCGGACTTCAAATGTGCGAAGTTCGAAAATTTCTGTGATTTCAGATGACCTTTAATCTGTTGACCCACATATTAATTTGTTGAGAAATAGTTTTCTAAGCAAAGACACACTCATAACCTACTAATTTTGATTGTTGTGCTCGTTAATCGGATGCTAGTCTTATCTTCACCTTATCGTGGTGTCTCTACCACACACCTGATTGCGACATCCATTCGCTTCGTATGCCACACCATTCCCGGGCACCACTAGTGTCGGCAACACTGGTGTGATTCCTGTTGAATATTGCAGCATTCTTGGTCAATGCGCACTAACAGCTCGGGTGCTGTGTTGCCACCTGTTAGTCGCTTAAAATTTGGCAGAAATGGCTACGCGGGATATATTGAACGGCACATTTAAGCTATTGATAAATTTTATCTTAAGATTCTAGTGTAACACTAAATCATGTTCACTTTGCCGTTCACACAGCTGCCGTGACATGTGTACAAACGCTTAAAAGTGGTTCTATAGATCCTAAATCCAAAATGCAAGTCACAACTAGTGGTGTAAAAACCAATGGATGCCTTAAAACCTAACGTTCTGCCTTAAAAGCCACAGCCCTTCATTAGAGACATCTTGAAAACAACCTTGATTTATAGTCAATTGACGTTCGGCCTTTAGCAATGTTTTTGCACGGTTCCGACTGTTGCAGTCTTAAGCTCTACTTAACTATGACGAATCCTCATTTTTCACCCGCTGTACTGAAGGTGTCTGTGGTCACAAATCTACGTCAGCGGCTCTACAGCGCCCGAATGCGTTGTTTTCTGCTGCACCCTAGACGCGCTCCTGGTGGCATTCGTTTTGCTCCTAATTGAGTAGATAACCTGCTCACAGCTAAAGCACAGTCGCGGCTACCTGGTTGTGTTGTTGCATTTACCCACGTTTAAATTGGTAGTTTTCTCATGTGCTTCGAATCCGCTCACTTCATAAATTAAACGATTGATTCGCTTTTCGGTCGCCGCCACGCTGCCATCACAGCTTGATGCTTGTGTGCGTTAATGAGTTGGCTATTAAATTAATAAATCTGCTGTCTCCGTGATGGCGGAAGCAAGTTCCTTCATATACCGTATACATATACAATATCGTTTTGCTTATGCTTCTATACTACAAAAGGTTTTCTGTTGATAGGGAACACACAGAAATTGCTAATTTTAACCCTGGATGAACTTATCATCTTCGTATGAGGTGATTCTATCTGGGTGATTTCACCGAAGTGTGATCACAGCCTAGCTGACAGGCTGCATTATTTTGACATTTGTCATTTGACTGACTTCTCAATTGCGGATGTCATCCCGAAATGGTTAAATTTTATGCATATGCAAATATTTGACTTGCTTGCACAAGAATGATAGGAAACAGGATTAAGCATTGCTCAGGTCCGTTATCTTTTTTCTAAGCTGCCTTCAGCGCCGCTTGTAGCTATAAGTTTTAAAGGAATTTTTATGGGTGAAGATCAGTCATGAAGTTCGCAGTTAATGTCCGAAAATATATTTTAAAAAAACGATAGATATAAAACAGTCGCCTAATAATATTTTACAAATGTTTTCCGTTAATAAATTACTACAGTTTCATTCTCTTCAATGTTGTAAATTTCACGCCGCATCTAATGTTTGACATTAGCATCGTGTGTGGAGATCCAACTGCTTTTACATTGCAGACGTGACGCAGATCACAAACCCTTTTTACGTTGGCTGGCGTAATCTTGTTGCTCTCTACATTAAAATACTCTACTTAATTTGGCTGTCAAGTTTTATTAAATTTTTGCATCTAGAATTTTTTCTTCTTTCAGTGGTTGAAGTTCTGATGCTGTCAGACTGTCTGTCACCTAAACGAAGTTATCACATTTTTTATTGAGAAGCTTTTCTTAACTTTAAAAGCATTTTATTTATAAAATTGGAAACTTTTGTCAAGTTAGTCAGTTGCTTTGGGACGCTGTGCAAGGTTAAAAACAGCGGAGCTGCCAACTGGAATGAATTAATTTCTGTGGAAAGTTTTTTTGGAAAAACAACTTCGGTCAACACTTTTCTTTAAAAATATCTTTTATTGAAGAATCTTTAATAAATATATTATTATCTGTTGTGTATATAATTATTGATACTATATATTTGTATAAAAAACTAATTGTCTACATTTGTTAGCACCACGTAAAAAATAGTGTAGCAGGTGGAATGTGGAAGAAATTTCGATTGTCGATGTTCGGCTCAAAGCCCTTTATAAAAGTGCAGATTGGAATCCGGCTTAATATTGTAGTTTAGGGTGCTCCTTTTCACAGCACCAGCACAACTTACATGGAAATGTCTGAAACACATTCCCTTATTAGTTTTGTACAAAATGTTGCTAGATTATAATTAATTTATGGAAGTTTCTTTAGCTGAAGCTCACACGGAGAATTTGCATTCACACTTCATAAGCTTGCTATTTAAACCTAGTAGTAGACATTAAAAGACATAATTCAAAGGACGTATTGAACTTGTATATACATAACACTAAAAATACAAATACATATACATTCTTAATATAGAGATTCTACTGGCGTCTTTTTTGAGAGTATTTATTCTATACAGCTTCAGGAAAATCAATATACATACTGATAAATTTATTACTCCCCAACCAATTTATTATAACCGAGTAACGAAAACTGGCATTGCTCTTTATTGCAAAAGCGAACATAGATTAGCGTTTACTTTCTGAAGATATTCCACTGTTATTTATATTATTTGTAACAAAACTAAAGACGATCTTTTTTATAAGAAGACTACGAATCTAACGAAGTATCCACGTCTTCAACGTCAATGAATGCCTCGCCTCCAGTATATATGTACATACATAGATTTTCCTAATGTTTCTCTCTTAAAACTTAACCATAATAAATAATTCTAGTCACTCAATTCATTAATTAGTCGCCCCACGACGTTTGCCTGCACTTTAAACGTTGCAGTAGTGGGTACTAACTTCGTTTTACTGGCATTTAAAATCCATTCGTGGATAATAAAACCGAATTTCAAAACCCAATGCTTGTAAGCATTGAAAGTAATTTCGCTAGTTAAATAATCTCAGTATTGTTGCTTCAACTTAAAAATTTGCTAGGTTTCATTTATGTTTGTGGGCCTCCTCCGTTCACCACGGAACACCACGAGTGCTTCGAGTGCTTTCATCTTAAATTCGGCGGCGCGCTCTCCGTCAGTGCCGGCGCATGTGTAGCGACAAATGGTCGGAGCGACTGAAGGAACGTGTGCACAGTTGGCAACGGAACGGTTTGACGCCGGTGTGCTTCCGATAATGACGCGTCAGCTCGTCGGAGCGGGCGAACCGCCAGATGCATCCTTCCCAGGTGCAGACGTACGGCTTTTCACCTAGAAGAACGGTAGAAAGATTTGTATCAACGACAGGAGCGCTGCTGCTAACTTACCCGTGTGAGTCCGCTTGTGCGCCTTCAGATGAGAACTTTTCGTGTATACTTTATCACAACCTTCGGTATCGCATTTGTGCACCTTGCGACTCCTGGCAGGATCACCGCCACTACTGCAATTCATGCCGACGTCGTGCCCCCCTCTGCTGAAAGCGCTGCCGACTCTTCCACTGCCGCCCATGACGATGCTGCTGAAGGCACTCCTGCGGCTCGCCGCACCGCCGCCCTCGTTAAAGGAACTGTGGAAAGTCGGGTTGAGTGCGCCTGAGCCCAGTTGAGTTTGATGTGCCGCTGCCATGAGCTTCCAGGGGGATGTCGCCTCGGGCGGCGGGGCAACCGTGTGACTTATTCTACTCATGGCGGGATTCGTTGTGGGACTAAAAGGCGAGGCGGACGTAGGCGATGATGTTGAATGAAGCGCTCTGAGTGATAGTGAAGTTGGAAAGTTTGCGGGCGATGCAGCGCTGAGAGATGAGGTCGAACGCGTTGATATCGTTGGTGAACGACGTTCCGGATACTTATAAGGATTTTTAAAAAGGCTAAGCAAGCTAAATTTTCGGTCGTAGTCCTGAAAGAAGGATCGTTGCGCCGCCGCGGCGGCAGCTGCAGCGGCTGTAGAACTGGTGAAGGCAGGAACTGTCGACGCGGCGGCTGTCGAGGGCGAAGCTGAAGGCGTGCAATTGCCGCCGCTCTGATGCTTGTAGCTGTAGTGGTGATGATGGCAGCCGCTGCCCGTATTGTTGTTTGAGTATCCGAAACCGTTGTTGTTGTTGTTGTTGTTGTTGTTGTTTGCCTCCTCCTTAAATCGGCGGTACGTAAATAGAAAGGGCGATGCTGCCAGCAGCGGAGGTATTGGCAGTTTCGAGGCTGCCGCTGCCGCTGCCGCCGATATGGATGAGTACTGGCGGTTTAGGGCGGCCATTTGTGTGGAGGTGGTAAAGCCTCGTCCGTTACTGCTGCTGTCGCCGAAGGCACCGGACAGTGATGCGTGCGAAGTGTTGGCGTGGTTGCTGCCGTTGTTGTTTAAGCTTGGTTTATAGTGTGAATGATGAGATCCTGTAAAGAACAGAGAAAAAGTGAACACAAGCGATTTGAAGTTGGAGTTGTAGGGAACTAATTAAAATATCGAAATGTTCATTCCTTAAATAAAGTCGCTGAACACAACATTTCGACGCTCAGCCAAGCACAGGAACCAATTTCAATAAATTCGGTGCACTGAATGCTTTGCACTGGTTTCAATGCTTGCCGGGGGTAGATTAAAAGAACCCATTGCATTGCTTTTTAACCTACATACTCGTGTTTTCCCGTCTTCCTTAAAGAAGAACCACACTCATGCTATCACAGCTCAATGGAGCCTCGCCTCTTTGTCATTTCTTCCAAGTGAGCGATAAGCCTGTTATTTACGCATACATTTAAGCGATACTTGTCGAGATAGCACAGAAGAGAAAAGCGAAGGGACTACGAAGCAGTTGCGAAGGCCTCTTGGCTGAAACGGGCCATGAAGAACGTGGCTCGGAAACCTACTTGCTTCCATCTGACGGATGGCCGTGATCTCCGCAAGTTTACATCTCTTTAATTGCACTCTGCGGATAAGAAACAGAGCAGAGTGCGGGCAGCTATCGCCCTGGCCATCAAATGGAAATGCCATAAAAATCGTGAGGCCCCTCACCAAAGCAAGCAACGACAACTGCAACCCGCTCTCCAGCTGCGTTCGTAGCTGAACAACTGCAAACGAGAGGCTATTAACGCCTCTTCTAAATTTCCACTGAGAACAGCGACGTTCTGCAAATGCAAAGGATTTGTTGGACAAATTCGTGGTTAAATCAAACGAGAACAGAAACATCAGCACAGCAAAGAAGCGTGGCATTGTTGAGAGTTAAGCAGATGCGTTGAGCAGAAAGAAGTTTGGAGCAACATACAGTATGAATGGATCAAAAAATATAAGCTGTTAAGTTATAGGAACTGAGCACTAAGGATGGATCTAGACAAAGCGATAAACGGCAATTAGTGCCTCATGTTAGGGGCACTCTCATAATCGCCGCTCTCATAATGACCACAAATGAATTATTTCCCTTCCTCCAAATGGCTTTAATAGTCCTTTCTCTGCGCCTGTGAATAATCACCAGTTTTCAGCTCTCACAAAGCGTGGAAGCCGCTACAGTTGTTCGCATATAAATCGTTATTACGGTAACTACGAATTCGTATCGGGCCGAAAGGACTCTCATTCTCTTTAGTAGCAATATTTGCAGCAGCAACGGTCGATAAATCTGTCAACAGCAGAAAGCTGCACAGTAACAGCAACAAGAACCAGTGTTAGTCATGAATACGCCGCGCACCAACACAGAGGCGACTAATGACGGTGCCGCGGCTAATACTCGTAATTTATCATTTGGCGAGAAAATTGTTTGTACGCGCGTGCGTTCATAAACAGCTTCCCAGGCAAGTGCAGCGAGTGCAGCAACAGGCCGTGCTCCTGCCTTCAAGTCATCTTACTTTGACTTATTGGTTTTTAATATTCCAATAATTCAATCGGAACGTAGCTCTGAATGCAGCCGACCCACTAACGTGTGAGGTGCACCACCGTCTCTCCGTGAGCCCCAACCTTGCTGAGTCGGAAATGAAATCAATATTTTACGTGATTCTCTTACTTCTGTATTTTGGGCTGCAACATGCTAGATCACTTGAAAGATGCTGAGATATCGGATACACGTGAAGGGAGACGGTTTCTTTTCACTTCAGCAGCACTTCCGACATCGCTAAGTGTATCGCATAAAGTTTGGTATTAGTTTATGGCTTTTATTCAGAGGACAATATTCACGACTGATGAGCAATCGAGTTCCACCTACTGTCATCATTAATGAATGACCAGCCTGCGAACCTTCCATCAGGCTCTCCTTCTAGATGTTCCCACTTCAGTCCTTCTGCTCTTTTCTGTTGTACATGCAGATGCACAAAGTCACGTTCGTCTTCTGCTGCTGTCGCTGATAACAAGATGCACGTGATCGGGCCGATCTATCAGCCGATCAGTTAAGAGAACGCGGCAGAGGGTTTTCCCCCCTCCGCACACTTCGCTGATGTCTAATCTAAACAAGGACTAATTGCCAATTTGGAGTTCTTGGTGCGGCCCACCTGCCGGTGATGCTTGCCTGTAGTTTTCCCTCCCTCCATCGACTGGCTTTGTTGTTGGTATGTCGCGTATTCCTCGCAACTGCACTGAATAATAGTGCAACGCGAAAACATTGCAATTAACCACAATTACAAGTTAATGATAATGTTAGGTGCTATTTTTTGTTGCTGCTAATAATTAATTCATGTGCGCCTGCACATGATTCAACCACAGTCACGTCACGGCGGACAGTGGACAGTGGACAGAGTGGATGAATGGCCGAACAGACGCCGTCAGATGGGCGCGCGGCGGCAGTCATGCTCCGAGTTCTTTCTATTCCTCACACAACTCACATTTTTTCCAACTGCCTTTGCTAACAACTAACAACAAGCACCTTTTTTGCCCGCTCTGTCGACATTACACATCATTTGTCCATTCGTGCTAGGCGTCCATCAGTCGGTGGGACGGACAGGCGGTTGTCGCACGTTTTTATGGCTTAATTTTTCCATGTGAAGCATTCCTCTTTATTATTCATTGTGGTTTATTATGGGAGCCAAGGAACTCGACAATACCGAATATAATAGTTCCAGTTGAGGGACAGCTTCTGGTAGCATCGCATTAATGCAACGTTTAATTATTGAAATCTTCGAGGCAAACAGTTCCAAAATACTTCCCGCTGCGGTACCTGAGATATGAAATCTATTTCATTTGAGTTTAATTGACTCAGGAGCGAGATTGGCTGACATGCATTCTCCACGACTGCGATTCGCTGTCAGTGGAAACCATGTACTTGGCTCGTGGGTGTCATCCCCACTTCTGTGTCTCACGTTGCAATATCCTGACGCTGTCAACTTCCTTTGTGCTCTGATTTGCTCGACTTTTCGCTCAAGAGGTTCCATCACTAGACATCATATAGTGAGATCGAAGTATGTACATACATGCGAGTATATCTTTTGCAACGAAAGCCTCATAAAGCAGCACAGCACAAACACCGCAGCCACAACAACAAAGCAATGAACAAAAACATCGTGCAATCGTGATCCATTTGACCTGCTCTGACTTCGTATGCAACAAAAAGCAGCAACAGTCTCAGGTGTAGCAGCGAGCGCAGCAAGTGATTCGCTTTTTGGCGCCTTTTTGTTACAGTTTGACATGAAATTGCAGTGCAAACGGGTCTAATGGGGCTTCCACATCCATATTATTGGCATCCACACAGGTGTTTCCTGCTGCCTGCTGCATGCTGCATGCTGCCTGCGGTTGTGCGAAGCGAGCTTATGAGCCATATTACAAGCACTTGCTAACACTCCTCGGCGAATGATGATTATAGGTTGACAAAGCAAACAAGTTGATTTTTGGAGCTCTTAACGAATTTTTTATTAGTGTGTCACGTTTTCGCTGTTGCCGCACATGGAGGCTTGGGAAACTGACACCAGGTCTAGCTGCTGTACACAGCAAGTCTGTACACAGAGCGAGAGATTGCATATTTACGAAGATTTTATAAACAATTAATGAATTTTTCTATACAAGTACTATATATATGCGTATTCGAAAACCTTTTCAAAACTTAACTCCACATCAACTCCGAAATAGCCAAACGAAGCGCTTGCAATAATTCGTTGGGCGACAGTCGATGTCATTCCAAATAGTTTTCAATATCGAATGCTTTTGTTTCTTCACTAATTGTGAACATCAGTCACTTTTCTAACATAGCAGCTTTTCTTGGCCCAAAACCGTGTTCTCAATTGTCATTTCATTTTAGAAGTCACTCACTCTGTGGTAACCAGAAATTCTATCTGTGCTAATGTGGTATACGTAATAATAGCCAACCAGCCGCCGGGATTGTTGGCACTTTGGTCATTTTAGCGTTAATTCCGTTCGGGCCTGCTCTGGTCGCGGCCGGACGCCGGCTTGCATGCACTTGTTGACTTGATGAATTGCTGTACATTAGCAACTCAGCCCCAGCCGCAGTTCCAGCTCCAGCTCCAGCTCCAGTTGCTGTTGCTGTTGCAGTGCGTGTTATTCGCACTACGTCAAGCGTTCGTGTTCCGTGCATTTGTAGTTTTCAGTTTCGCCCAAGGTTCCGTTTGTCGTGTTATTAAAATTGATGACTTTTAATTGAACTGGCCATCAACGTCAGGTAAATTGTTGGAAAAGCTGCAGGGAAATGGGTTTGAAAGGAAGACCTACTGACCCAGTTGCAAGAAGATAGGTTGGAGTGTGGACTATTCGGCTGACTGACTCTCCGTTTAATCCTCTGTTCATCCTTCATTAATCCTTCAGAGTCTATGCTGCAACGCATGGCGGGGAACGTTTTACAGTTGCCACTTAACAGTTCCACAAGCAAGCGCGTGCACACATTTAACTTTTCCAGGCCACCGTAATCACCGCTTTTACCGAAATGACGTCCTATTTCATATTTTTCGCATTTTAGTGTGGATGTCGATTCCCGTTCATCTGCTGCCATTTCAACTTTTTAACTACATTCGTTAGTTGGCTGGTGCAATAAAAAAGTGAATGTTGCCCCCAACTGGCACGGCGAGTGCACCGTCTTCTGAACTGCGCACTCGCTCACACCAGTCGTAAACACCTCTGTTGGTCGTGCGAGTGCAGATCGACGACGGTAATTATAAAGCACCAAATGGTCGCGCACCGCTGCTAAGGCGTCGTTCAGACCGGGTCGTACTCATCGCCGATGCACAGCCTCGCCGTTGCCGATGAATCCTGCTACTGATTGCGTCGCGGTCGCTGCAAAAAGCCACTAATAAATTACGTAAACTACTGAGAGGATGCTTTACGCCGGAGCACAATACCGACGTGTTTGGGAAGCGCTTCGTATGGGTTTGCAGTCGCCTCTAAGTCGATGCGTTCAGTTACGAGTGTTTGCGGAAGACACTCTTCTCGTCGAGGTTACTCTTTATTAAGCACTTGCGATATTAACTGCCGAAAGTGTAGCAAGCCAGTTCAGATTCTCCCATCTATGGCAAGCGCCCATTTAAAGATGTTATGGCACCTTTGACATTCCCACACTTATGAGCAGGGTTGCTTGTTGTGTGGAATGGCTCTGACACTGTTTGGTTACTGTTCGATACGATACACATACGAGTATAAACAAAATATATCTTATTTTGTGCTTATTTGGTGTCGTTCTGCTCGTCCGTTTAGGAGTGCACAGATTTCACATGCTGTTGCATACGCGCTGCTTATTCTGCACCCTGCCTGATGCAGCTGTGAGTTAAAATTAAACACTTCAGTTGCAGCCAAGATCTTGATTGTCTTCGGAAATTTTAACGCGTTTCCCTGGCACGCAGTCAGTGTCTGGCATGCTCCGCTAAAGGAGCGCGTTAATGAAATTTATGTGGCCGCGTTACTGTGCACAGGCCGGGATATACCCACGCTTGATTTCGTTGTATATTGACGTCTTTGCTTTCCTTCTAACGAGCATGTCTTCAATTGGTACACCAAAGGTTTTCCCACAGTTTGATTTAGTTTTTATTTGTGACTTTCGTACATACATTCGCTTGTAGTGAGCGCGCACTCGATCGGTTGTTGCTTTCAATGTGGCAGTTAAATCTTCCCAGGAAAATCGAGTATCCCAAAATGGAAATCTGCGGGCAAACGTTAAAGCAGCGGCATATCCAGCAATCTAATGAGCCGCGTTGCACCTGACTCAGCAAATACTGGAGCATCCAGAGATCTCTCTGGTCTTGTATCTCAGTCTCATGTGCGGCCCACCTGCCAACTAAACGGCTCGAATTGGTACTACTTTAAGTGGCTTTGCTTGTGTTTACGAGAGTCGCACACGGCTTCTGGCCGCAAATATTGACAAGAAAATAAATTTAAATTAATTTAGTTGCCATAAGTCCCCGTACTGAATTTGATCCATAAAACAATCGCTTCTGTGGTCTGTTGATCGAACAAATTCCAAACACATGCGAAACATTCTCTTAGAGCTGTCAACGCAGAAGCACGCATACGCACGTCGTAATCGCTGTATTTGGGCCTGCAATTTGTAGATCTGTGCGTGGAGGACACACGACGCAGACGCAGAGATTCTGACGAAAGGTAAACCGACGAAAGTCTTGCAATTAAATTCTTATATTAAAGCTAGAAACGGAAGGAAACAGAAAAGGCCCAAAGGACTAAAGGACTTCCTAAAGATTTCTGTTTGGGATTTCGTAAACTTGATCGTTGCAAATTTAGCTCAAGACATTTTTGGAGAATTTCGAAGAGAGTCTGGATCAATGAACTTGTGTTGTAATTGAGTACCGATTTTATGATGATTGCTTAATATAAATTTCTATTCTCCGTGCACTACTCTTTAAGCGTTTCTTTCCACTCAAGCGTAAAATGCGTTGGTTCTCAATTACTTCTGTGGAGAAGTACTCCACGCTCACGTAGCGTACGTCTCGCACGTTCTGAATTGCGATTTCTTGGATGCGAGCTCGCTCTCAAATCAAGTAAATCTAAATTGTTATGCAATCAATCGAGTGTAGTTCCCAAAATTGGAATTGTTTAACTTCGATAAGCTTGTTTCTTGAACGCTTGATCGTCAGCGATCACCTAAGTCACCGCTAAAAATGGGCATCCAGCATTTATGTGAAACTTTAAATATCCGCTTTCAGTGGTTACCACGGCATGGCTTCTAAAAACAGGTCGCGTCTTTACTGTTGCCACTTCGCTCTGTGTTATTGTCACACTTCGACGAACCGTTGGTAGAGTCGGCCGTCGTCGCTGGTTGACGGAATGACAGTCCGTCACTTTGTTTGATCCGAGGCACTTGCGTTCGTTGATCGTTTGCTTGAATTGCGTACAGATAATTGCTCTGCCAGGCACTCACATTCCGCGGGTTCGTTTGGAATTCCACTCGGAGCATACTCCCAGTTTTTGTGTGGCGGCTGCGCTACGGACCACCGTGCTGCACACCAGACAAGTGGCCGTTGTTACTCCGGACAAAGCTATTCCAGTGGGTTGACATGGGCCAGAAATCGTCCTCCCTCCTCATGTGGCTACGTTTTGCGGTGCGCCGCAGACTTGCGACAACAATAAATATCTAGGTGTGAAAAGTTATTCCAGCCGCGAGATTTTGTCCACTCGTCGCAGCGATCTGCTTTTTATGGCGCAATAAATGAACGCATTTAATTCTTGGTGCTCCCTCGATCCCGGCGTTTCTCACGTGCCACCACCATAACTTGGCGGATGCTGTTGTTGCAGTATGTTTGATCAACCGTTGATATATTGTATGATGGTGGCTGCACGTTGCAACTCGATGCTATCGTCGTTGTCGCTGTCATTAATGCGACTAATGACAATTTCTGTTACAAATTTTATGCGCATTTGTTAAGATATCAATCGTGTCATTTATGCAGCACATGTTTCGGAATTGTCGTGAGTCTCGTCTATGTATGGAGCCGGTTAGCGGAGGTGGTCGGCCGTGTAAAGCAAAAATATCACCAAGTTCGAGGATGTTTTACGAGGCAAAAGATTGTAAAGTTCAGATAAAGGAACAGGTAAGCTGCTTCAAAGAGAACTCGTTTGTGGTCAGCGCTCAACGCCATACTGACATCGTCGTAATGGCTAATAATTACCTCAGCGATTCCTAATCTAACTCAGCCGAAGAACTGCAGAAATGTGAAATTAAAGAAGACCGTGAAATGCCTAAACCTCCAACTATTCACATATTTAGAGGACTCTTAAAATTGTTTGGCATTGGATCGTTTTGTCATTGGAGGCGAAAAACTTTCTTAAAGAACTCACCACAAAAGTGTTTGTAAATTAAATTACTCGCTCTGCTGCTTAAACGAACAGGCGTTTTTACGAAATGCGTGTCTAGAGGCTTCTCTGTTTTACCCAAGCTGCACAATGAAGTGGCAACACTGTCGACTCTGCACAAATTACGTGTAAAGAGAATACCGACACCGGAGAGTGTGGAGACTTTCGTGGAGCATGTGTAGCTTAATTGCCAAGTGGGAATTACAAGTTACCGTTTGCGTTCTTGAAGTCGGTGAAAGGGCCGCCGTCCGCTTTTCGTAAGCGGTGATGTTGCCGTTAGTTGGCGCGCTAATGCAAACAAATGTCTAAATTGCATTCATAGCGACGGAGATGCAGCTCGATGCTGATCTCGCTGTTGCTCCACCCAACGAGGAAAATTAATAGTCCCAACTCCGTGTTTAATTTATTTGAACACAGCTCACCAACACAGAACATGTTTGCACACAGGTCAACTGCAGAAAGAGCCACACACAACACAGGGTTGAAATTAAATGCGTTTCTGCTGTTTTGTATCGCGAAGGTTCAGTTGCGTGTTTTTCGAAAACGAAGAAAAAATTGAAACCTAACTCAAAGTGGTCGGCTGTGGATAGCTTCAATAGCCGCATGGACCATGGTTGTGTGTGATACGCGGCTTTCTGATTGATTAAATGATTGGCTGCACGTGATCAACATCGGCAAAGTGGGTAAAAGAGAAAGGCTGGAAGGCACCGCAGCCCGCGTTGCAAATCGGCAAAATCCACGCATGTTGGCGATAAATAAATGAAATGTGTTAAGAATCGAGGATCGAAGTACGAGTTATTTAAACGATTTTAAATCAATTATAACAGTTAATGTGAAACACAGCATTTGTTCGGCTTCGGACGACTGCCCACTGCCGACTGCCGGATAGTATTTGGATAGTCAAGGTCCGGCGCTGCAGAAAGCATAATAACGAAATTAATCGAAACAGCAATCAAGGAAGACAACGACTCCGAAATAGATGCCAGAGTAAATCTAAAACGTGGGAACAACTGCAGCAGCAGGCAGCAGAGAGCCAGAAAAAGGCACAAACGGCCCAGACACTTCACGCCGGACTCCTTCCCTCGCGGCGCTGAGCTGAGAACGGATCCATGCCATGGGAACACGGATAACCGCTGCAGCTCTTTCGGCCCGCATCCATGCTATACAGACGCCGCTGATTATTTCATTCGATGTCAAAAGAAGTACAAACACAGAAAGATGAGGTTGCAGCAGTTAAATGAGCAGGCATGCAAATCGATAGTGGAACTGGAACAATTGTGCACGTCACTCGTACAGCGGGCTCCGAATCAGGCAGCAGATGACAAGATTGCCGCATGCGATATCTGCCTGCCCACTTCCCGCGCGGATACCCCAGAAAAGCGGGGCTTGGAAGCGTACGGGGAACCGGTTGAATGAGGTCAGGATTCCATCACAAACACAAACACAGCACAGTCGCTTCTAACGAAACGCGTTAATAGCTGGTTGCCGATGACCGTTTCGCTGCATCTAAATATTGCGGATTTTCGGTTAGCATTCGAGCGGTGGTCAGCATTTGAGCGGTGTAAAGGATCACTGACCAGCCGAATCATCGATCAACTACAGCGATATCGATTTGTTGACATGTCACTTGCTAGCACCGAGAACAGCATCTACAATAGCGACAACAACAGCAACAACAACAACTGGTCGCAACAATTTCCGCACATGGCCCCAGGAATGGTTTGTGTGTACCAGGCTCTGTGATTTGAGTATGTAAATCTCAGAGTTTGAGCTCCAACATGCTCCGAACGTTGAACTGCTCTGCGGATGGGATGGAGACCCAGTAGACCAGCATTTCGAGAAATTGCACATGTACGACATACAGTTATCTGGCCATCGATCTGCCGGCCTCAGCGTCCTCTCGCTCCAGTGCTGCTTGATGTGAGCGAGAGGCCAAAGGCATTAAGTCCAGATGTGCAGCAATTCATTCCAATTCAGGTCCAACAAGCGATGACCTGCATCCGTCGGCGCGGCAGGTTACTGCTGTGCCAGAGTTGGAATCAGTTTCACGGAGTTTACCTACACATGTTGTTGTAGTTGTTTCTCTGCCGATGCTATTAATTCCTCCCAAATCGGGGCAAGTGATCTAGCATCAGGAAGAGGTACGTGGAAGCGAAGAGATCTTGAAAGTCAAAACATTTAAACATAATCAAGGAACGTTGTCATCGTCGTCGTCGCCAATGTCGACGATGCACATAAACTTGTAGCTAATCAACACAGAACCACTTTCCGAGGAGCGGGCCATGCGTCTTGTTGTTGCAGTGCGCAGTTGAAGGTGGTCCCAGATGTCAGGAGGAGATGCGGAATTGACTCGTCGATTGGAAGAACTGATTGGTGTAGTAAGTGCAGCGCCGCGTGTGCGGTCACAATGGTGCCGCGTGTGCGGTCACAATAGTGCATGTGGTGGACTCGGTGGCAAATAGGCAACCCACAGCCACACAATCAGGTGCTGGCAGTGCTGCAGTACGATCGCTCAGTTGTTGTATTATAGTGTGCTCCTAAACTGCACGCCCGTGCCGCCAAGCGAGTCGCCCAACCCAAAATTATATCACCTGCCAAATCAGCGGTGGAAGCTTGTCGTACTGACTCCATTTTGGGGCGGAGAAGTGGGAATGAAGTACATTTACTCGCTCGCTATATATACGACTTTGCTTTGGGTACGGTTTTCATGCTCAATTGCTTGAAATTTATTTAGCTTAACACCGAAAGCAATCGAGAGATCAGAGTCAAAATGCTCGCAGACTTAATTAATTGTACGATCAACATGTTTACACACGAGCATGCGATAAATTCTGCACTGATCGGCGGAGTTAACTTAATTTGTTCGCAAACTGGACACCGATTGGTTTTTGTTGTAATTGAAAGCGCTGCGCTATTTGCGGGTCACATTGGAAGAAGAAGCATTCAACACCGAATATTTCCTGCATTATTTGGCGAATGGCGTTATAAATTTCCAATTTGTGGGTTAATAAAACCTTCCATTTCCCTGCGTGGGAACGTCCAAGAGTTTCCTCTTCTTTTCTTATATTGTACGTTAAAATCATCTAAACAGAAAATCAACAAAGAACAATAAAAACACTTCCTGCTGTGTGTTGCGCCTACGTTTATCAACACGGCTCGATCGCAAGACGGCAAAGCAAACAACAACAACAACAACAACAACAAGAACAACAACAACAACGAAGGGACGCACTCACTACTCACAGTCCGACGTGTATGTATGGAACTTGAACTTAATTAAATTTTCGCATAGTTTCCGTTAAGTCTTCTTCTTCTTCTTCTTGTTGTTTTGCTGCTGCTCCGAGTTCGCATGGTGAATGAACTGATTTCACAGCAGCAAAGCGCAGATAACAACACCGAAAGACTCACTCTCTGAATCAAGGTACTCGAGCACTGGGTGAACTCGAGCGTTGCCAGCTTATCTTACTAGCTCGCATCTCTAATGCGCATGCGCGGCTGAGCGCGCATTTGCGTTGGTGGCTCGTGAGCTTGTTTTCTGTGAATTTTTTCACTTGTAGTTACTGTTGTGGCTGTTGTTGTTGTTGCTGTTGCTGTTGTTGTTGTTGGTGTTGGTGTTGGCGTTGCTGATGCGCATGCGTAAGTCGTTGAACGCGAGCGAGCAATTGCATTTTTAATGATATCGCAGTCTCGGTAGCGCACACGAGTGCAGCGGTGAAAATCTACTACGCTACGTCGCTTCGCTGGCTAAGTATTTAGGTGCGAAGGTTAAGTTTGCCTCTTGGGTGGAGTGCTGTTGAGTCTGTTGCATGGTTCAGAATTCATTTGAATGAGCCTCGAGGTCTTCAAACCAGTTTCTTCGTGTTTCATTCAGTACATCTGCAGTAATTTATTATTTAACTTACTTAAAGTAAACCTGCAAAAGTGTCTTCTTCGGTCTAACCGAAGCTTCAGTACTCTACACCATCATGTGGTAGACGACCAACCACAAACATTTTAAGGGTAGTTGTTAATATTTATATACAGTACAACCTCCCTAATCCGGACACTCGCTAATTCGGACTATCCAGTAATCCGGACATTTAAATTTTTCGGACAGTTTAGAAATTTTTCCTCTATAGTCCGGACAAGTGTTCTTTTTCCTCAGTAAAATTTCTTCGTTATTTTACCGCTAGAAAATATAAGCATTGTGTGTGAGCAAGAATTAAAGAATGTGTAAAATATTTTAGTTTACTTGAGTTTGCGTGGAGTTAAGACGTAAATATGGCTCCCGTAAATAAACGTCAACATAAAACATTAACACTGGCAGAAAAGTGCAAAATATTGGATAAATATTGGATTGATAGTGGAAAATCAATCAGACAAGTGGCTGAACAATACGAACAAAGGATTGATAAAAGTTGGTCCAAGTTGTTGCCAAGGCTTTCCGTCGAAAGCGAATGGGAAGATGAAGACTGCCTACCTCTTGTTCAATTAAAAGCCAGGGATCCATTGTGTCAAGATATTAATAACATTTATTCCACATTATCCACTCTTAACCCCTCCGCTAATTTCTGTCTTTCTGAAATTGATATTTGGGCACGCGGTGAAAATGAATTTACTTACGATTTCTCGGATGAAGATATAGTCCAATCAGTAATTGCTAACCAAAATATTGAAGAACTTGATAGTTCTTTGGAGGAGTCTGAAAATGCTCAAAACAAAGTCTCACATAAAGAGGCAAGTGAACTGTTTTCAAAAGCTATTTTATGGGCTGAACAAACTAAAGCGACAGATAAGGATATTTTATTTTTAAAAGAATTTAAAAATAAAGCTGACAAATTACATAAAGATACATGTATTCAAACAAAAATAAATTCTTATTTTTCAAAATGAATTTTCGGTCACTTTTAGTATGTTCCTTTATGTTTCTGTAAATTAATTCAATACAAATGAATTCTTATGAGTACTTATGTTTCTTTTCAGTAATAAAAATATATATATATGTACAAATATGTATTGCGTTTAAAATTTAATTTTAACTCTAGTCCGGACGATCCACTAATCCGGACAGATGCTGAAACTATATCTGTCCGGATTAGGGAGGTTGTACTGTACTTCATTATCACTCCATGTGTCATAGGAATTGTGATCATTAAGGCTTTGTATTTATCTGTCTGGAAGGAAATCTCCATTCAATATGAATAGACATATGTTCATTATATATGTATATCTATATCCCGATTCTCGTATTAATTATATTCATATGTATATACGAAGAATTTTTGTATAATTTCGATTATATTTATTATTATATTATACTATATTATGGATGTACTCAAATGGAACGACAGAACTAATATGTCCCTCACTTCACTTCGCTGAGTGTAGGGTACATAATCACTGCCTGTCTCCTGTCTCCTGTCTTCTCTCTTCCTCCCTTGAGAGCTGAAGAGCCATCGTGACTCATTTAAGTCGTGATTTGCTTGGGTTCTTGAGTTCAGTTCTTTTACTCTGTGGCTCTCTTAATTTTCCCAGGCATTGTGTACTTTTTTGCGCTTGGCAACACTTTGACTCATGCCTGATATCGCTGACTTCGGTGATGCCATTCACTGTTTTATATTGTATTTTCGGATCATTTTACAGTTATTTCACGGACGCGTTGTAACAATAAATTTCTTATTTATGTTGCAGTGGCTTTCGTTGTTCGTGCTTGTGTTTGCTGTTGTTGTTGCTGCGGACTCATCGAGCCCTACTGTAAGTTTGTTGTTATGGGCAGAATCTCAGCCAGAGTTTCAGATAATTTCACACAAGTTCGAAAGCAAAAGTGTCTGAGAATCGGTAAAAATGGGGCGAAACGTTTTCTCTGTGAGTGGGAAATGGAAAAACGCGTCTTTCCATCGATTAATGAAGCAACCGTTAATGTACGGAACTTATTTGCTTTGAATTGTAGAATTAAAGGTTACCTTTTTCTGAGATACCAATTGATTTTTTGATATAATTTATGAATAATCATAGAGAGTGAAAATGATGATCTCAGAATAAGTTAATCGAATATTCCGATAATAATATTGAAATTCCGTAATAAGTGATGTAATGTTGCACAAAACTAAATGGAAAGCTTGAGTTCTTTCTGCGTTTCCGGTGTCTTTCCAATTTTGAGATCCACTGGCAGCACTTTTACACCAAGCATCGCAGTAAACTTCTTGGATGCTTGCCTCGCGGGGAGGGGGGGGGGAGGGAGGGGGGGTGCTAAGTTTTTCTGCGATTGTGTTAAATTTTGTATTTCATTAACTCAACGTCTCGCAAATGAGTCTGGCAGCCGGAAAACTGTTGCCGTTGGTCCTGCCACAACTACTCGAATTAAGAACTCGTTGCCATCGCGATTGCCCCTGAGTGCCGTGGGAAAAACCAACAAAGCACTTTCAAGCTCCATTTTTTCTGATAATAAATCGCAATAATAAAATGTCCAAAAAAATTGTAATTGCAAAGAATTGTGCAGCAACAGCTAACCACAACTAAAACCGTTAAGTGTGTCCATAAGCCAAGGAGTCGATCGCAATGTAGAACTTCTGCGGCGACCTCTCAGAGATGCTGGCTTCCTCCCTGGCCAGCTCCGGCGAGCAACAGGCAACCAATTATTTTTTATCGATCCACTTTGTGCGCGCATTTATTTGCTTTTAGTTGCAGTTGCAGTTGCAATTGTAGCTGCCGCTGCCGCTGACGCTGTGGCAGTGTGTAGTGCTGACGCTGTGGCAATGGCGTGTGTAGGCAAATGCGAGAGGCATCATTACGCGCGCATGCGCAGATCTTGCCACAAGCATTGCTGCTGCTTCTGTGCAGCGTGGCTTCTTTGCTTCGTCAAAATGTTTTGTTTATGTTCTGTTCTCAGTTTTATTTGTTTTTCTAATTTAATATTGAGTTTTATGTATGGGTGTCGGTGTTGTTGCTGGCTACGAGAAGAAACGAAGTCGTGAATTCGGCCGGCAACACATTCGGTAGCAAATGTTTGGACTTAGATTGGAACTTGAACGAAATTGTGGTTGTGATATGTAATGTAATGTCGCACTCGTATCAATAAAATGCTTATAATTCTCACAAAATTATATTAACCATGGCTAAGAGTTCCATGTTTCGTAATTGCTTCTCGCGTTGTTAATTCTTCTTGAATGGGCGATTTTTCTCGGAATCGTTTTACAATTTCAATTTTGGACTAACAAATGCGTGAGTTGTGCTCGTTAAAGTAAAATATTTTTAACGACTGAACAGCTTTTCCAGTGGCAACTCAACGCGAAAGCGACAACTGCTGGAGATGACGTCGGAAACTCAGGCGCGATCAATCAAAAATCGTGCGTATCGTGTGTTGGCGGCACAGAAACAGCAACCAGCAAAACCATCGACATCAAAAACAACAACAACAACAACAATAACAACAACGAAAGCAACAACATCATCAACAACAGCTATTCATCAGATGCATGCTTTATTTGATATTTATTTGGATTTAATTTGATTTGATTTGGTTTTGGATTGGAAGCAAACCACTTTTGCGGCTCTTGTATTTGCTTTGATTGTTCAGTTTGACAAGCATTTTGACAACATCGATTTCATCGAAGAAGTGTAACAAGAGCCATTGTAACGGTTTGACTTGTTAACATCAACATCATTTAGAAGAAGTGTGGGAAAAGATTCCTCTTTTTTCGTGTACAATTGTTTTAAATGTACTTCATCAACTTGCAACAGAATTCGAAGGCTGTTTGTGAAAGTCACCCAACGTTGTTCGTTGCAGTTGCGTTTTTGTTGTTGTTCATCAGTTGCGCAGCTGCCAGCAGAATTTCCTAAGTGGAAGTGTTGTTGTGATGGAGTAACAGTGTTGCCACTGCGCCCTTGAAGAGTTTTTCAGTTTGTCAGTGCGACTTTGACAAAGTCGATCATTAAAGCGCTTCATCGAAGTGACACTTTAAATCAGGCTGATGCAAGTCTTGAAAGTTACTTAATGATGTTAGTCTCACTCCGTGTGGAATCTGGCCATAAACACCTGAAAGCAGGATACAAATATTGCTGTGAGGTTTCAATTTAATATGAGAAAGAAGTCTACGCCAATGCAGTCCATTCAATGGAAGGGGACTGAATCAGGGCGACAGTCTCCTTAAGGCGAGGGGAAGGTGCATGTTCGATTGTTTGTTAACTTGACTCTCTGCGTGGCAACTCCGTGGAATCAAAATTTAATAAAATGCGGTGTCACACCTTGTCGCAGACCTTTTGACTTGGCTGATTGAAAACCGCACCCGCGAGCAGCACGCTTTGTTGCAGTTTCCCTTTCAGTGAGCGCCTCCTCAAATTGACGCCTCCAAATCTCGCCTACAAAATCCCGTGCCTTCTGCGTTTTCAGATGTGTTTGGGTGTGCGTCTTAGCATTTGTATTTGTTTAACTTTTACACTTTTCCACTGAGCAGAAAGACAAATGACAAGCACTTCTTTTGTCTGCTATCATCTGCAGATGGCGAAAATCCACACCCTCCTGCCACGATGTGACGCGACAGTTAAATGATTCTGTCTGCGCGACAGCGGCAAAGAACGCAGCAACAGCGAAACCAGCCCAAAGCTCTGTCTGGGTGTGTACAAGTCAAATACGTTTCAGTTTCAACCGTTTCGTTAGTGGTTCCGTTATTTGGAACAACAATAAGCCATCAGCAACAGTAGTGGCCTCAATAATTCACAGTTTCAATTCAATCAATTGAAGTGCAAATGGTCTAAAATGAGTATAGTAATTATTCGAACTTCTAGAGATTCCTTAATCTAATCTTGACGGTTTTTCACGCGAAAAATGTACGTGACAATTTTATGATTGATGTTATGATGTTATGTTCGCTTTTTTATCCAAGATCTGCGATGTTAGTACTTCCTCTCGAATTCTAGCTGCGACAAAAAGTCACACACTCGATCATTCATCGTCTGATGGTATCTCTTCATGTCGACAGGAAGCAGCTGGCCAAATTTTCAAATCATTTACAACGTTTCGCTGTGAAATTGAGTTCTCAACACCTCCTAATCGCAGAGTGGATAGAAAGAAGTCGAATTAAGAGTTGTTCTTGGATTAGAAAACGCAGCTTAGCTTAGTAAACAACCAGAGCAGGGAATAATCTGAAGAAGTTTTCCAAGACCAACGGTTGTCCATTCACTACACTGTACATGTATGTATATGTACATATAGTAATTTAGGAAACAAAGCACATATTAGAATTTCCTCCATCACGTAGTTGACTTGGCATTTTTTGCATACTGCGAATTTCGAAACTGTAGGTTTCCCTCAGATACGACATCTGAATGGTTGACAACTCGATTAGATCGCTGTTGCGCGAGCTGTCTTTTAAATACATGTTACATTTTTGTAATTCCTACTGCAAATCAATTAAATAAACACAAAATGTTTGCATTAATTCAAACCTATATCGCTAAGAAATTTCCCAACAACGGCTTCTGTGAGTTTTGACTGACAGATCGTGCAGCAGAACGTCAATACTTGCCACCTGTCGCTCGCGCAGAAGTCGTTCGCAGCGTCTGGTTTAGCATTTTTCCCTCGTCGATAGCGAGGTCCGAAGCCTATGCATAGAAGTAACCTCTTTCTCTTGATCCCTGACCAAAGTTACGATCGCTGTTTGCGAAAATAAAATGCAACGAAACAACAAACAGCGATTGTGTACGATTATTGCACTCCGCAGTAACAACAGCGTCGCTCCACAGCCACACTCAATCCGCTCGCTTTGTGCTGGACTGATCTGTGGGTCGATCGCCCAAACGATCAAGCGTTCGACTGCCAGATCGTTTGGCCGCCGTTTTCTCTAATCTGATCACTAAACAATCGATTTATTGATTGCAGTCTCAGGTGTAATCGATAAGAACATTTGCATCATTCGGTCTCAGCAGAAATCCCGACAAAAACTAACGAAATATTTCCAACTCGGTGCAAGTCCCCCAATCGCACTGATCGAGTCGCTCCACTTTTCTGCATAATCAGCTAAAAAGTTAAGGCAACAGTTCGATAGGAGAATATTTCAAGAACGCAGTGCAGAATCGAGAATCGCTGCAGCCTGCAGACTGGACACAGGCCAGCAGTAGAACAGAACCAGCAGTTAGCAAAAAAGTTAACAATTACTGAGGGACCATTAATGCTAACATATGACATCGTACATGACATTATCCGATCTGGTTGATCTTGTTTGACTTAAGAGGCGAATAAATTTCAAATGCAGTAGCTGATATCAAGCAGTTGTTGTGGGTTTAACACACAGATGGTGTACAAACGCTTTTTGCAAACAAAACATCATATCGTAAGTATTACAACACTTACGTAGTTTGATACTCCCGGGTAATAAGTAACATTAAATTGTCATTTTATTTACATTACATAGAAAAACGAATAAATATTCTAAGCAACCCTCAACTATGTTCTAACCACTTGTACCAGAGCTTGTAGTTAGTCTTCAGACAGTGATTTCTAGATTATTTCATTTAATCTGAGATAGCAAAATACAATTAGCAAAATAGTAGCAAACAACAGCAATCATTACTGTCCAAAACTTGTATTATTGGTCCATTTGCAGCTCTCTCTCTCTGCTCCTAATTTTAGAAAAAGTTAATGCAACAGTAACGCAAGTAAAAAAAAAACGATGCGAGTGGTCAAAACTGTCCAAACAAGTAACCGAAAGACTCAAAACAGGAGCCGGGAAAAACTACGGACGAATTCTGAACAAAATAAACTAAATGAAGTATAAATTCAACACAGCGATTTGTCCTCACTCTGCACTACAAACATGAAAATATGCTGAAACATTTTGCACAGGAGCTCGACGCAACCTGATTCCTTGTATCAGCTATGCGTTGGCTATATTTAGCCCTGACTCAATCCCTATATTACCAGCCCAACAAGACCAGGGCTACAAAACTGTGCAACAAAAAAGAGAAAGGCTTCGACCCTGCGATTGTGTGTACATCGGGACGGAGGACCTCGGAGCACGCTGGATTTTCAACCGCCACCAACCAAAACAAGCCAATCGCTAGTTCGAAATGTTCGTGTTCTTGCACATTTCTGCGGACGTGGTTTTCTCTCGGATGTGCCAATTCGAGCGAGTCTCGCTATATATGTGGTCCCCATGGTTAATGTGGTCAATAAAGGCTTCGAGTTTTGGGCAACATTTATTGGTGCCTGAAAACAATGCAAATTGCTGTTAAGAATGTTTTATTCTATTTGGGTTCATTTTATTTCAGTTTTCCGTCGGCTGTGTTTTAATGCCTGTTTCGACCAAATTGGCGACACTTCGCGACAAATTTTTCACAATCTCGGCATCGATGGCGTTTTCAGCTTTTGGCTGTGGTGGTGGTGATATTCGCTTGCTTTTTGTCACATAATCGCGTGCTAAGAATTGTTTCGTGCATGCAAGCGACATGGTATCAGAAACCAAACTTCTTGCAACATCTCGTATTGGTGAATACGATAACTGTTTTGATGTTGAAATGGTTAAAACATTGCTCATGAATTGCACAACTCCAGTGGAGATTTCGCGAAAGTCGAGCCGAAATCGAGAACTGTTCGCAGTCAGATTGATAAAGCTACTTGCGATCTTCGAATGTAGACTCCAAAAAAATAAGTTTTCCGGAAAAATATTTAGTGATGTTTCCTAAATAAAATATTTAGTGATGTCTCCTAAATAAAATCTTTAGAGATGTATATAAAAGTTCCGTTAATCTTATTATTATTGTGTGTATGTGTGTATTGCCATTGTTTTTCCCAATCGATTTTGGAATCCGAAATCATTTCTGTCAAATGCTACATCGTAATCAACTTACACAAGTGTAAAAGTTTCACTTGTCTGACGACCAAATCGGCCTGTTCGAATATAGAGTTCGAATCAGTAATGGCAAATAGGTCATCAGCGATCAACCAACGATCGACTTCGATGGAAAACAATTGAAATTGATGATTATGATTTAGCGATGGAGAAGGTGGGTCCCGTTAATATGACATCGTACCAGAAACCTTTTGCGAAATAGTTTCCGCCGACTGCGGGAGAAGTACACGGATCGTCAGTCTCCGGTTGCTGGGTTGTCAACTGCACGATCGGATGAGACAACGTGTCTCCAGTGTTGTCATCTCCGCTTAGTGCATGACTGGCGTGGTGCTGGAAAATTACAAACTCGACTATTCATTTTCTGTACATTCACTCAATTTGGCAACAGAATGGATTCAGTTGGAAGGTAGGTAAAGCGACGACGAACGAACGAACGAACGAACGAACGAACGAGAAGAATGGACTGGAATGGCGGAATCGTGGCGTGGTGGTGGCACGCTCATCTTCAATTCTTTGTCGTTGTTGTCGTCGTTGTTGTTGTTGTTGTTGTCGTCGTCACCGTCATAGTTTGTCGTCGTCGGTGCTACATGGTGTGCTATGCGAGATGAGTGGCTGGCAAAATGTTTGAATGCGATCACGAACTTGACCTTTCACATAACCTCAAAAAGTAGTCGTTCAAGCCAGCTCGCCTTGTATATGCAAGAAACTAGGCAGGTAGCTTAGCTTGTGTTCTTTTTATTCCTCTCAGATTTGCAGCCAGCCAACTTGTGAACATCGCATGCTCTTCTACCGTTTTCGCGCCGGAACCTTGGCTGGGCTTGGTGCAAAAACATTTTCACAACCAGCAATCTCACTCCACCCTAATATGCCCGGGGCGTATTTTTCCCATTGATATGGCGATGACAAAACATGGTGAATCTACGATTTCTTACGATTGCAAGCGATGCAGACCGGCTAAGTGCCTCACTTGCGGCGGCTAGTGGTGGGCTAATCGAACGGAATTGTCCCTGGTTTCGCATAACACAGTGTGGACGCCGGTGTGGCATAGAATGATTTGAAGCTGGTGTGGCATTTCGTGATTTTCGTTTAGGTCCTCCTCATCGATTACTCCTTCCTATACGACGACCATCGTCGTGTCGCAGCATCTGCTTAACCCGAAACCTTTACTCCCTGAGCGCGGTGATGATGCGGCGCAACAGCTTTATTTATGAGCTGTTTAGTGTGAGCTGTTAGTAGTAAATCAAGCTGCTCAACTGAGCCAAACAGCTTTCCCACTCGCCAGTCTTGTGGGAATCCACACACTCGCCGAACCGAACTGAGGTCTCTTAATTCGTGCTCGACTTGGGTTAAATAAATTATTTCTGGACAGATTCCGGTATGTACATGTATAATTTAAGCACTCACTGGTTCCTGGTATGCTGCTGGAGCCAGATGCATTGAAGATGGGGCATTAAATTCTCACCATGCAATTTAGCTGACAACCAGATCTGCACCGGGGCAACATCGACAGTGACAATCAATTGCTTAAACGGATAATGAATTCTGGTAGAAGCGCCTGACAAATGAGCACTTAGCCGACATGGACTCAAGGACACAATCGAGACGGCGTCGTATGTATTAATTTGATGTCCGCTGGTAGTTGCTTCCAGAGTTTAACCAACGGATCTGTTACTTTATCGAGTCTTAAGAACTTTTAAACATTCTGCCGATGATCTGCCCCAGCCAACGTACTACTAACGAGAAAGGCGAAACTTTAATCTTGAAGACATCGTACCCAAGAGCCAGCGCTCTGCAGTCACTCTGCGATCGATAATAGAAATTCTTGGGAACTCGATGCAGGAAGGAGCCTCCTGACTATCGCTGTGCGATCAAAGCGCCCTCTGCAATGAGTTGAGCGCAGCTGACTACCTGGTTGCGTGTCTAAGCGCGGGGCAACAACGGCTTCCTTTGAAGTCTTGCGTCGACCGCACGCGGCTCTTTTTTGAGTCTCGCTCGTAGCTGACTCGTTTTTATTGTCATTACACGAGTATTTACAGCATTCGGAAATCGTGCTCGTTCTGTGCTAGCCAGCAATCAATACGGAGCCTTCATGTCGAGCACTGTTCGCCAAATAGACCGAGTGCGCGAAAATTGTTCGATGCGCATACTTGTTCGTGTCAAGTGATCGTTTCTTATCGCAGGAAGAGAATCTGATGGATGTGCAATGGTGCAATGGTGAATGTGGGGACGCTGAATCATAAGTATATTCAACATGACCACGCAGAACACAAGCATTCAGTCTATCAACGAGGAGCAACCTTGTTATGATGACTGCTGGCTGCAGGGGCCGTTTGCATGTGGCTCAGAACGGCTTCAAAGTATGGGAACTGACCAGAGCATGACGATCAGTTTGGGTTCTAATTAACATGTACGAGTTCTCGCAAGCGCCAAGATGATGTCTCAGTTAGTGCAGGATTGACATTTTTCTTCTCGGCAGCCGAGAGATGTAAGATATCGGAATTTGAGAAGGACTTTTCCCAGAGGTCTGGCGACGTTGCATTTGCCAATGCTTGCATCACGCGAGCTTTCGAACACTGACATCGCTTTCTGGATCGTATAGTTGACAAGTGCAGACACGTGGTCTCATCGAGTCGGGCACGCAATTTTCATGTCAATTAATGAAAATAATGTTATCGAAAAAGCCTCTCATACAAGAGGCGCACTCGAAGTTGATATTTTAACCGGAACATGTATGGTGCAGCCTAACTTAGAAGCGATGGCTTCGTCTCTGCTGTTAGGCATCGAAGATATTCTCAGGAAGTCTGCTCATGGGTTGCTGTCTTGAACCAAAAATGTAGCCGGTTGGCGGATCCACATTTCCGTAGAATTCGTGATCTTCTCAAACACACCTACATTCTTCGGCGACATGCCCGGGGATTGCGGCCCAGGATTTCTCTACAACCGATGTAGTTATCGATAGTATCAGCATCAAGCATCTCTCAGCAGTTCGCGTTGAGTCATTTTGTGGCAATTGATTGTTGACAAATTGTGCCCTCAAATTTTATCCTGGTGATGGTCCAACAACGGAGAAGTGAAGCCGAGTAAAAGAAGAAAAGAAGAAGACACTTACTACTTAGACATCTTCACAAGGAACTCTACACAGGGTACGACTTTGGACATAGTCTGTGGGACAGAAAAGAGGAAGAAGACAAGAGAAGCATCTCTAACAACGGCCAACAACGTAAGCCGTTGATACCGCTCCGAAGCCGCTCCTTGCGCGTCTGCAAAGAATAAAATTAAAAAGTGAAGAATATAATGATGTTGACGGATTCAGTACATTGGTACTTGTTATTGATTATGCTGCTGTTGTGGTCTACTAATTAATAGAAGGAATGGAAACATAAGAGTTCTAGCGTAGCACGGACACCTTGTTGTCGTCGCTTAGACCAGCGCCGACGGCAGACTGACTGACATTTGGCGACAGCAATTACGTGCTGATTGGGAGCTGCGTGCTCAGCAATTGCAGTGTTGCAGTGTTGCAGGTTGCTGGACTTCCAGCCCTTGTCGCTGTTCCCGGTCAGTCTGGATGTCCAAGAAATACGAAAACAAAGCAGTCCAAACTCGCTGGTCAATGAAATAACGCACGAAATAACATGTCTAGAAGCTTGATAGATGTTTCTATGATGTCTTCGGGAAACAGGTAACATTCTCATAAGACATACATATAAGCAATTCTCTTCACAAGACTTTAATTGGATAGCGTTAAAATACAAATAAAAACCTAACCTAACCTAAAACTATTGTAATTTAATGAAACATATTCTAACCAAAAAGGTAAAGCATCTTTCAAAAGCTTTTCTACGTACTTCTTAATACAATTAAGGGGCCTGGCGTCCAGGACTCCTGAGTAATCAATAACTCTGAAAGAGCTTCGTTTCATTTTTGAGCCATCAGTGGTTTGCCATAACAACCTCGTGCCATTAGTTCAATAATACTCTTCACCTTGACATAGCCCAGAAAATATAACAAAAGCCAAAAGTACAACGAAGCAAACTTATATCGGTTTTGGAAGAAGTTCTTAGCTTGTATCGTTCTTCGCTTTTTATAGAGAATAATGGAAATCAGTGAGGCGAGCAAACAGTCGACGGAGTTAAAACCAGACACTAGAATTCAAGCCAGCTTATTAACATAAAATCGATTTGTTTTGCTGAAGGTTATTTTTCGTTCGATTTAGTTTTTAACCAAAGCTGTGGAAACAATTTAAACGATCATCGAAATGATTAATTCAACTCGTTTGGCTGACAGCCGAATATCAAATCGATAAACGATCCATCGAATCTGCTGCCTTACTGACTTGTATTCAAAATATTCAGCGTAAACCTAAAGAAGTGTTTAAGAATACATAAAAATTCATTCTAATACTCGGTGTGTTCCAGCAAACGAGAATCTTAAATTTTTAGAGTTTTCTAATTTAAAAGTGGCAAATTAGAATCTATAATTATAGTTAAAATCATATTTCACAGAAAAAGTGTTTGTTGAAGGAAGCATTAAATTCCTTGTTTTGTTTTCAATTGCGAAAAGAATAACAAAAACAGGGACAACAGCGCCAGACCGCGAGCGATTTTATAACAGCTCGCAACTCGCCACTTATGTCCACAACATTTCAATTTAAAATTTATTAATCATTAATTTAAATTTACATAACGCTGGATGGACAGACAGCGGCAAACACCGACGATTCTTGGCTCAGTTATGGAGACATGGAGACATGGCCAGCGGTCATTTTCCAACAAATGAAACTTTATTTGAGTGCAAACAAACCAACGTGAACGTCGCTGCTCAGTGCAATTGCAACAGCAACAGCAACAGCCACACGAACAGAAGGAAATGACAGCGAGTAAGCAGGGAGTACCACATAAATGTCACTTGTGGACTTGTATCGAATCGAATAAACCGTTGGCCAGTGGAAAAGTGTGGCGAAGTAAGAACTAAATATGTATGTACTTACCTCTGGGTGATCGTAAACTAAGATCGACTGGTTCCACTTGCACAGGAGGGCCCTCTGCCTGTAATAAATCCAAGAGGCATAATAAAAACGTTAATTAGCGACAGATAATGTATTATATGTATATAGCTACAAATATTTTCACATCTAATACAAAACATTAATAAACTATTACAGGTAGTTAATATTTCATTTAAAATAAGGGCGTACATAATTGTAGTCTTATAGTTTTAGATAGTTTTGTATTACTATTTGTAAGATAATTATTTTTATTATTTATTATAACATATTATTCTAACATATCATTTCTAACATATCATTTCTTAACATATTATTTCTAAGCTCATGGAAAAGTTAAATTCACATACTTTTACTACTATACTATCAAGTGGTCATCAATATTCTAATATTCCGAAGCGATAAAGAAAAGTGTTCCTAAAAAATGTCCTACAGTCCATTACCATTACCATTAGCATGGCCCAACAAACACGCACTGATCACCTACCACAACGGTACATAATAAATTAGTTCTGGTTAATAAACACAGAAGTTCATAAGCTCTATAATATTTCATTTCGCTGTTCAAATATTTTCGAAAAAATGTGGACTCAACACGATCCAATTAACAAACGGGTAACGGTTACAGCCACCTTGTCGATTTACCGTGCATCCAACCGAAACGAGCTGTGGTTGTCATAAACTTTTATAGCGCCTCCTTCAGAGCACCCGGACGCTGCAGGTGATCGAATTGTTCTTATAAATTGCAATGGCAACAAATGTGAAAACTGTTTATAAGGGTCTGCTGTGCAGCGTAGCGCACGCAGGCGACTTCCCAACTGGCCAATGCTCCAAGCCTCCAAGCCACACGTTTCGCGGCCCTGAGAGAACTCCCAGTGCACTAAGCGGCGCTTCATAAATTACATGCTGCATTTAATTGCCGTGCAGAGATATGCAAATGCCGCGAGTGCAACAATGTTTGTCAGTTGGATTGGGGAAACCCTGGCGTTCGGCGTGTTGGACCTCATGTCGAGTACATGGTGCGGGAGTAGCTTTTACTTTTGTATTCATCGTTGCTCTGGCTGGTGTAAATTTGATAAATGGCATTTGAGCAGCTCTACCAAGCGGACGGTAGACGGAAGAACTGCGATGTGATTCCATGTTGCCACATATTATGGCAGCTATTAATCCGGTGCATTTTGCGTGCCAACGATTGGAGTTGCAAAGATCCGAAACGCGAACGGAAAAAGCACATTTAATTAAGTTGCGAAACAGGTAACCTGAAAGGCTTCTCGTTGCCAATCCGTTGCTAGCTTCTGGTTCGCTTCTATCCAGACTGCGGCAGAACGAAACGAGTGTAGGGCTTCTGTCTGCCTCCTGCTGTGTCTCGATATTCGACAGCAGTGTGAAGCGATGCGTCGTTGCTGCGAATTTTGTTGCGATAAACACCCCAACCGGAAGCTTGTGTGTTGTTGTTCCCGTCGTCGGTGCTGTCGTCGTCATCGCACAGTGCATATGTCCCATGTAATCAACACTTTCATGTTATTGGGACTTCCTATGGATTGACCCTACTTGCCACAGGTTGATGACTGTTGCTCTTTGTTGTGCTGCTTCATGTATCATGACTTCACGGATTGAAAGTCCGTCCATTTCTTATGTTTACTCTATTGCTTTGCTTTTTGTTGTTGTTTCTGGGAGTTGACGCGATTAAAGCTTGCATATCTGTGTCCGTTTTACTCTAAGACATTCTAAGAAGTGTTCGATATATCGCAAAACGTGAGTGATTACTACTGAAGTCATTAAATGATATTGCATGCGTAGTTCCTTCTCTTTTGTATACATTTATCATGCCAAATGAGCAGAAGAATTAAATTCTATTTTCCTTTTATTGACTCTACAGTAACAGTAACAGTAATTGTCTAGAAACTGGGCCATATTTTGTTCGCCTTGGTCAAGATTGCCCCATGGTTGGTATTGGCCGTTGTTTACTTATAGCTCACTTCGCAGCAACTTAAATCGACCACAAGCAGATGCGGTTCACATGCAACACCGCAATTATCGAGTTTATTGCACCTAATCGATCTTGATTGAGTTGGTACGAAAACAAGAACAACACGACTCACGGCAAAGTGGGACGGGACGAGCGCGTGAAGTATCAAGGTGCACCCCATCGCATGGGCGGCCTTTAGAGCGATTTGCGAAAATGAAGTGATCGACTGACTCGACTCACTTATGGTACAACCAGACTGGATCGAGTGAGTGAGCTAACGAGCGAATGGTCGGTAGGTCGCACGTTACTAACGATGTGTGCGGAGGAACGTGACGTTTGCCAATTAAAATTACAGGCATTAACAAGTTCAATTGGTTCAATGGATAGGTGGAGATCTGCTGCTACGAAAATGGGCGTTCAATCACATGCGAAATCCAAATACGACATAATGGACTCGCAAATCCTATTTGAAATAATTCTTGGAATTAGAATCGACCCATTATGTGTATCTCTTTACAGTTCGTTGGTGATGTTCGAGTATGTAGGCTCCGGTGAAATTCGAGCGGTGGGCTTTTAACAGGCATAAAATTTAGGCTCGACATTGGCATAAATCTGCGATTATTTTCGAAAATTCATATGAATACGTTAGCAATTGATCCGAAATGAAAAGAGAAAAACGGACAATGGACCGTGGAAACCCGTAGAAACGCTGAATAAAGCAGATCAGTTCTGTTTACTATCAGAAGAAATCTGAACTCGCTGCATACCGAATGAGTCAACTATTCGCAGACCATCATTAAAACAACTACAGCCGATTAGTTATGTTCCACAGCCATTATTTTGATTGTCATCTGCACTGAAAGATTTCCATCTTTCCCAGTGAATTGAGATCATGAATAGATCTTGAATAAACATTTTAAATGGCCGAGTATTCGTTCACACGAACCGAGTCCCCCGATTTTGTACAGTGTATCTGATTGTTGAGTGGTATGTCTTAAATGCGACACAATATATTCAAACCTTATTGGCACTAATACGAAAACACATGCGAATACCCACCAGATATGCGCTCCAGGCACACAGATCACGCGTGCTTCCAATAAACATTCGCCCCGCACCCTTCTTGCATTCTCGCCATCACATTAAAACAGCGAAAACCTCTTCCTTCGTATTCTCACTCGTAGCAAAAGTTTTTCCAAACAATAGCCAAGGTCGTGGGTGTGTCTCCTTCTGCCGCCACCGCCGTCGCACAGACGGTTGCCGCAGCCACCACTTGATCAGCACAGAACGCGCGCCAGAGTCTCTAAATAACCAGACAGTGTGTCGCTTGGACAAAGGAGCGCGCCGTTTTGTCGCTCGCTGCCGCTGCTAAATGGCGGTAATTTCCTTTGACAAACTCTTCGCACTTGGAAACCCGAATCTGATCTTCGGGAACTCGTGCGCAGATCGAACGGAGGCGATATTTGCCTTGGAACGAATTTATGTGGCTCGACGGTATTTAGCGTTGCCACTGACGGCTGTGGCTCGTTTTGGATTGCAGGAAATTAGGTTGACAATTGGTCGATGGAAGCCGAGTGGTGGACTGGTGGACTCACTGCGGCGCACAGACTTGTGCCATGTGCAAGTGTTCGGGTTAGTTGCTGGGCGTTGTTGGCAGTGTTTCTTTTTATTATATTGTGGTTGCAATTGCTGCTGTTGGTTTTTCAAAGCGTGCGCGAATTTTCGTTGTCGTTGTTGTTGTTGTTGTTGTTGTATTAAGTTGTCAATGCAGTTTCGGACTGCTCAGATACGCAGCAGTCTTAACTGATCGTAAAATACTGTATTTTAGAGCTGCGGCTTGGATTTCGCCTAATAAATATTAATTGCGTTTGCGTGTACGCGACGAATTTGGTGGCAACATGGTCGCAGTTCGCTTTTCATTGAGGTTTCGTATAAACGATTTTGATTGCTGGATTGATATACGTTCAGATCGAGATTTATGAGACATTCTTGTGAACACATTGCACGATTCTACAAAAAAAAAAAATTGAAACACAGCTGCCAAGCGTTGTCACATAACTGTTATATTTCTGAGATTCACGTAAGCGTTTATATATTATAGTGTTGTCGAAAATGCCAGATCTTGTACGAACAAATTTAATCTAAGAAATTGTAGATTAGAAAACATCGCAGAATAGTGATCCATTTACTTTTATCCGTCATAATTTGCATGTGTGTATATAATAACCAAAGTATAACCAGTATAAGCAAAGTAATCGATCGTTGTTTGTTAGCAGGTAAACGATAAAAGAAAGAAAGAAAAGAAACACTGCATTTTTCGAATGTCGGCTGATTAAATCAACAAATAATCGAACAAACACTCTGGCATCGGAAAAACTATTGTCCATCGCATTGCTGCCGATTATAGTGGACAACGAAGCCGGGCATCAGTGAGCAGTCGCGGTTTAATTGATTGCAGCCACAGATCATTGATTGCAAAAGTAACAGCTGAAAAAAAAAGCCAAACCCAGTAAACAGGTTGCCGGAGCTGCGATGCTGCACACTGCGGATGATTCAGTGTTGCTGTTGCTGTTGCTGATCAAGCTGTTGCAGTTGCTGCTGATGTTGCTGCTGACAAGACCACCGTTAATCGGCGAGTTGCGATCGTGTCTTTATTGCTGTTTTTTTGTATACATTTCTCAAATTTATGCGTCCGTACGTTTTATGGACTTTTGCTTGGCATCGGACGCATGCGTCACACGCGCCGCTTTTAAATGCTAACAAAGCAGCACAAAACGGCTGGCAGTCGCAGCGCGTGGTTGCCAACAATTTGCAGCAAAGCAAAAATTAAGAAACTTGTTGCCCAACTGCGCCCACTCGAACGTGCTGTTGACATTTTAATAATTTGCGCTACAAGCCAAACAATCGTAGTTGTAGCTGTTGTTGCAGTCGACCCTGTTGCCATTGCCCACTAGCATTCATGCTCCGAGCATGTTTCCGTTTCCGCCGTCGTCACCTACTGCAGACACGAGACCATGCCGTACATGAGTGCTAACTATTGTCGAATTGAAGATAACCAAGCAGTGACAAGGACAGCAAAACCAGCAGCTACATGTTGCCAATAAACGTGCGAATTCCATAAAAGTCGTGAAATTCGTGGATATGATTGCATGTCCAGAGATGTTGCTACGTTGAGTTGCATGATCTGAATTTAAGAAACATGTTGGCTATGGAATGTACCTATGGACGTAAATAACTTCTGGCTCCAAAAATCGGGTTGGGACAAACAGAAATTAATCAAAAACTGTAATATTTTAGCTATATTAAAGTTGTAGAATTACATAGACGCCAATAGTAAGTTGTCAGCTACGACAGAATCATCACTATCTGGTCTGTTTAATTGAATTAAGCAGCTGACAGTCCCGACATAATACTCATTCCCGACAATCAGTTGATCTCTGGCTGGAAATTGCTTGAAATACTAGTAGTCAAGATCAATTGCTGGAAACAGATGGCTTTCGGTAAAAACGTATTTCAAGAGCCGACTATATGAGTACTAACTATGGTATAAAAATGGCACAAAAGGTGTACAAAAACATAACATAACACAAAAAGAAAAAACGGGCGTTTCCGGACATGCGCCAACAATTAGAACAGAAAAAATATGACGAAAAGGAAAAAATAGAAGAAATCACGTTTTGCTAGTTGCAATAATTGGCTTCTAATACAAATGACGCACAAATGGAGGCGACTTTATACTCGTATGCTGCCAACAGGTTGTTGTTGCTGCAAAGTGATTTATAAGCACAAGCTGTCTGCTTTAATAGATTCCGATGCAACAGAAACAAACGACATGCGAACGGACGGCCAGAAGTAGATCGAGCACACCCAACATGAAGACAAGCATCGGTAACTAATTCGCGATCAATTGCTGCTGCTGCTACGCTACTCCACCGCAGATCGCATTCATTTTGGAGCAATTTGTCCACACAGATCTAGCTTGCTGAGCCATTGTTATCAGCATCGTGATGAAGGAAACGAAACTTGGCAGTCGAAACACTGACCAACAACAGACCAATTTCCATCCTCTTTTTTTCGAGATTTCGAAATTTCTTTTTCCGATTCCCTTTTCCAAAAAACAGGGCACAAAAACAGGATCGTTTTTGTAGTGATATACAGATGATCAGATGAAAACGGAAAGCGACAAAGAAGCACTGAACCTCTGAGTTTCAGACACGGGATACTTCAACGTTTCGGATGAAACGAATTCAGCAGCAAATGTGGCGCAGATCGAGCTGCTTCTACTGGACGGCTCCGGATCGGTAGCTAATCGCACTGTATTGGAAGTAGTAACAAATCGATTTCATAAAAGCCGTATAAATGAATAATAAGAAATCATTTTTGTACGTGGACAAGCATGCGATAGATTGCAGGAGGCATTTGAAAAACATTAAGGAAAAAAAAAAATGGGTAGTAAAAGCCAACTAGTAGTAGAAGTCGTTAAATGTTGCTGCAGCTTTAAAGAGGATTTCAAGGATTATGACGAAAGAGTTGTGGCGGTTGTTGCGGATGATGCTGATGAACAGCCTGTTAGAGCCGCAGTGCGTTTGGTGCGCACCGGACGGCGTTATTGAGGCACGGAATAGCTCGCGCCTTTAAAACGGTAGGCTTGAAGTATGGAAATTAATAATTGACTTTAATCGCAATAAATAAATTTATGAATGAAAGAATTACCAGCGCAAGGAGGCCACAAATAGGGAAGCAAGCACTAGACGCTGAAAAAATTATTCCACCTGCATAAAGAGTGAACATTAATGATTGGCTCATGGGAATGTTCAGCATGCAGGACAGTTGCAACACCATCGTCACCGCTGATTCTTGTATTGAAAGCTTAAAATATTGACTTGAATTCGAAGAGGGAAGCAGGGGAGCTGGAAGCTAACCGAAGATTGCGCAACACTAATAAGCTTTTAATTGTAGAATTGCGATGTTTCATTAAGAACGTACCTCCCTTAGATCCACACATAGTAACTACTGCACTCTGCAAAATACTGAGAGAGAATAATTTTTATAATTGAATCCTACTGGCTTTTTTGTTGTTGCGGATTGCGGATAATAACGGATAAAACAGCTCTCCTCCTTGCAGCATTTTTTAAGAAACCACCTTTAATTGCAACAAAGTGTGCGCATGTGCGAAAGCGGAATAGTGAAGGCAAGTTACGCGACTGCGATCGAACCGACTCGTGTCTGGCTGGCAAGTGCGAGCAATTGCGACGACAACAACAATCGCACCAGCAATACGCATAACTGGTCGCAGTCGGTCGCAGTCGGTCGCAGTCTGTCGCAGTCTGTGGAAAGGCCTAAAGTTAAGCTGCTTAAATTTGAGCAGGTTTCTACCCAACTTGTGTGTGGCCGGCACGGGGTGGCAGAGTGGCAGGTGGTGGGATTGAACTTCTTTTATTTTGGATCATATCTTAAACGAATTTCGCACACTCATTGAATTAATCGTATCGATTAGGAGCACAACTTTTATTTGGCACTTTTTAGTTACACACCCTTTTTTCAGTTAAAGCATTTGGACTGTGGACAGAGTATATATTAAGTCGAAATTGTTTACTTACGTCAGTCACCTTCATCATGTCCCCGTACATCTAACAAAATCTACCCTCGCACGAATGCATTTATGTACTTTGATAATCTTCAGTTGCATTATTCGAGAAATAATGTCGAGTGGATCTTTCTATAATTTTAATAGCACTCGAACTAACCATCTGATCTGATGACGATGATTTAACTAACTTACCTCCTTTGCTGGCAGAGGGTCAGGTCCAAGTCCATTCTAAAAAAGAACAAAGAGTTTGTATAAATAATTATATCAGTTTGCGTTAATGAATAACTAAAGTGTTCTAGTGATGCCATTAATATTGATGTACATATATTTATAGGAAACAAATTATATGTAATCACTACCATTGAATCACTACAAGTGCTTCAGATACTGACTTTGAATGAAAAATCCCTTACCCATAACTTACTATAATCGCATTTCAAAAGAAAATCATTCAACTTGTATCGAAGAGATGGTCTTCTGAACAGTGACAGTGCAAATAGTTTTTAAGAATAATGTAAACCCATACTTAATTTAGTTATCTGCGAGTAAGTCTAGTTAAATACTCCCCAAATAAGTGGTTATGTATTGAGATATTAAAAACGTAAGCCGTTTATTGTAAATATTAATTGAAACATTTTTAACTAACTATTAAGTTTTCGGTAGATGAGTCAATAATCGCAACGAGTCAATAAAACGCCCGCCCAAGTCGACGAGTTAAGTGATGTGATAGAGGCATTTAGCCACACCTGTTTATATTGATGACAGATACGTTGTGGATGGATGGGGAGGTGTGTTCAAAGGTAGCACCGCTGTTATTGTTGTAGCGATTAAATTGTTGTTGCTATTAAATCGAATGAAATTAAATAGCTTTCGATTCAATGAAATTCCTGCTGCTCACAACAAATCGGTGCAAATTGAATATAAAACCCAAACGATTTCCAATAAATTTTAACAGAAACAATTAGCTGTTGATTAGGAGCGTTAGAGCATGCATAAAGCTTTTAGCCTGTCTACTAAAACACTTTTCCAGCGGCTTCTGTGTCCCAAAGACAGCAGCTGTGCTAAAAATCGGCTTCGTTGAAGACAAAAAAACTACCAACTGCCAACAACTGCAGAAGGCTCGTTAAAATTGCTTTGGATGCAGTTGTTATTGTAATGTGGTTGCATCAAATTAATTTTCGCAACTAATGAGCATTGCAATAAATTAATTGAATATCCCAAAATTAACAAAGAGCACATATAAAACCAAAGCCAGCCAGCTGAATGTTTAAATGGAAAGCAGTATTAAATAGAAATGAGCTGATTAGCATTGCACAAGTTGAATAATTTATGAAATGGTAAATTAATGAAGAGATTGGCAAGAAATTTGATGAAATTGATGCCTCTTGAAGCTCGTCATTAGTGTGGTGGTCGGAATCGGCTCGCAGATGACGGTGTATGAATAAAGATGTATGTATGATCAAAATAAATAGAATACTTTAGTTATTTTTAATGATGAATGCATGTAGGAACGGATCAACGGACGAGACGCAACGGAAGACATCCTGAACGCAGCCGGACTTACTTCGTAGAACCCTCCCTAAAAACGCCGAAAATTAGAGACCGAACAAAAAGACGTAGACTAATTTGAGAGATATACAGAAAAGGACGTTCGAAAAGTCGCGTGGAGTAGCAGTCAAGCTAAATAATATTATTATAGAAATCATTATATAAATAAACGAAGGAGAATTCCTCCATGTATATCTTGTGAAACGAAGGCACCACAACCAGGCTTAAATACAACTTAAAACTGAAAAAGAAAGGAAGAATCCAATAGAAATTTTAATGTCCTTGCCGAGTTTAAGCTTCGAGGTTTGAGTTGGTGGTGTAGATCCCGGGCGACATCGTCCATATCAATCTAAATATGTGTATTTAACGACTGGATTTAACGATGTGATTCCGATTTCAATTTAAGAATCTCAGTTAAGACAACAAACTAGGACATAAAAACTAATTCACATCAAATCGGTGGCGAACAAACATTTTATCCATGTTTCATGGTCGCGAGGCGACTCTACTTGTCTTGCCGTCGGCGCAGTGGATGTGTGGAAGCAGCAAAGCAAGGCATAAACATCATTAGCAAAAAATGCTTTAACGAGGCAGTAGGAAGAGTAAGAGCCAAGTTGGGGTGCATGGCAGCGAGCACTGGCGATATTTATGACATTCTGCGGCGTCGTATAGTGAGCACCTGCGGCACTGCAGCACTAAAAAAGAAAGGAGAAAGAGGTCGAGAACGGCGGAAAGAAATAAAGACTATACCAATAGTTCTATCTGTCTCACTCACTCTATCTCTCTCTCATTCTCTCTTCATAGAATATATCTCTCCAGATAATGCTGAGTTATTATCCCGTCTTGGGAAACTTTTAAAGCACCTAAAATTATGTTTACAGAACGGACAACTTGAAAATTCTAGACTAGCACAAAGGATCAAGTGTTCTAGAGGTAGTGTAGCCGCTTCATCATTGCACTGCCTCATTTATAGTACACATCTAGCACCGCATAAACCAAATGCCAAACATTTCACATGATCCAACGAGACTCCGCGCTCTCGGCAACTTAATGACAGCCATCAAGACCAGAGTCGGCCATTTGTCAATTGAGAAGTTGGCACACGAGTACTGCCGCTGCTGCCGTGGTTGATTATTGTAGTTTTATAAAAATTCTTGGCTTCACTTCTTTCCATTTCATGCAGAAGTCCTTTTTTGACACCTGAATGCAACTTGTTTGTGGTAATATGATTTTTTTCGCTCTTACTGCTTTTTTTAAAGTTGTTACTATTTCGATGACAGCTGCTGTTGCTGGAGCTGGAGCAGTTACTGCCGGTGTGTGTTGCAGAGGTCAGCAGATGTTATAATCGCTACATTTTTTCGTAAAAAACTGCATTTCTATTATATATATTATAAATACTACTAGAAGATATGAAGTTTTGACATCTTAGGTTGTTTGGCATCCCTTAAAAAAAGTACTCAGCAATTAATTGAGAAATGTGTCACTTAGACATACCTATGTGTGTATTTACACAAACAACTTAATGGATCCTCCAAGTTTGAAGATTCAGCCAGTAAATCCCGAACATTTCTTGATTTCCTTTAAAATTTTAGATTTTCACATGTGTTGCTCGAACATATTGACAACAACATCTTTACCAAGTTCCTAGCTTGAGGTTTACAAGATACGATTACTTTTACAGAGGCCATGGTAGTTCAGGCGCAACAGGGGCTGCGGTATCAATACAGACCACTAAATAAGTGGGTCCGTATACGATGATAGTCACAGACCACATCAAAATGGATAGATTTATGAGATCTTAAAGATTTATAGGTTTTTCAGACGCTGAGCTGTTGAGTTGGCATAACGAGAATGCACGAGAGCAAGACCGCAAATGATAAATGGGCCAAAAGCACAATTGGCAAGACATGTTGTCGCTGTCGCGAGTTTAGGCCTAGGCGAATAGAAGAAAAAAATATAAAAATAAGATGAAAAAGCGGTAATAATGACATTGGCGATCTAGCTGTGAATGCATGCAACCGATAGCCACCGACTGGCTGAGCGACAGTCTGACAAACCCCGACAACTCGCTTCAGTGGATTCCAATGCTTTTTCTTTTCTTACAATTGACAATTCGCTCTCCGTTTATGTTGGCCGTTGTACGCAAACGCAACGCATTCAAGCGATTCATAAGCATTTCATCAAGGCTTCAAATGAGGCAAATTGTTTAAATGTCTGTCTGTCTATCTGTCTTGCTGCGGCTGTCCAGCTGTCTGTGCGTTGCCGCAACTGAACTATGCGTGTGCGATGCTGACTTGAACAAACATGAGCTAACAGATTGTCAGCCCGGCAGCGGACAGACAGCAGACTGTCTTTTGCATCGGCGAGCAACAATCAAACACCGTGGTACTAACGTGAGGCGTTGCAAGCGGAATCCACCTTGGAACATACTACGGCTTTCTGTTTCTTGACACATAAATGGGTTTTCCGTACGTTGGGGAAAAGAAACTTAATTTTTTCCGATTTCTGCTAAATTGGCCAAATTTCCATACAAATGGAGGCAACTGCTTTGCTTGTAGCCTGGAACCGTGTAGGTGTACATTTCCGTCTTTGTCCAATCGTCGTTTTTCTTAACCACGTGTGGGTCCTCGAACACTTTGACATTTAATTTTAAGGAAAACTTAATGCTGGAAAGTTGAACTACTTGACAGATTTCGTGAAAACTGCTGCTCCTTTATTTCTTTATACATCATCAGCGGCGGATTTCTTCTTTCATGGTTTTATTTAAAATTTTAATTGTAATCGCTGTTGAATTCGTTTCTATATGTACCACTTCACATAGGTTTCGAGCTAATCGTGTTTATGTACTCTTCGCCTATGTTGACCCAGAATCCTTTCATGCAATTTACTGATTTAGATCACTCCCGAACTAATATTTTATAAATGACGAGTTGGGTTGTTTTTTCCGTATAATGGTTTTGTGTGCCTCACCTTATAGCTCCATGGTTGACCTACACAGTTTATTTTCTTAGTTTTGTTTTAAACCAACTGCGATATTTCGATTTGTGATCGATGGCGCCTCATTATTTATTGCGATTGGCGTTAACACTCTGACACCTTGCACACAACGCACCCTGATCTCGGCGCACTCGTTATGGTGCCCTCTTTTGCCATTTATGGTTAACGCGTACATTCAGTTATCGTGTTTTAGTGCAAATGTTCTTGGCCAGAATTTAGTCACGTAAATCTAGAGGTGTATACAAGGAGTTTTCTTTAGAATGATCAAGCAAACAGTTTCTTTAAAACAGCTCATCGGCTCGTTGCGTTAAGTGATAATTTCAGAGTACCCAGTTTTCAAAAACACACTAGGAACCTAGTCACTGATGATGAAAACTAATGATTTGATCTTTCTTGTTTAATATACTCGAAAGTAGAAGAGTTCTGCTCTGTTCAATCCCCTTGAAACGACAAGCTACTGGACAGGTTTTCGCAAGTCATTCTATAAACTATATTTGCGATATTTGGGGTGATAAATATTTAGAGGCTTTAAATAAATAGACAGTTGCTACGATTGATTTTGAAATGTATTCCGAAAGGTCGTTTACCCAAGGACCGCTCTTTCAATGCCGTTTAATGGCTCCCAAGTTAGTTCGTGGCCACTCATTTCTTTATCTGCGAAACTATTAACAGGCCTTAAATCTTGCGATGGATGCATTCCTGCTCTTTAATTTAAGCTCATTAAACGTAGAAGAATATAAATAAAATCGTGATATGGTTAGAATGGCGAACCGAACATAGATGCACAAAATGATTTATGTAAGTGTCATGAACGCGACGTTAAAAGAATTTTAATAGTTTGCAGTTGAAGCCAGGATTGTCGTAACACTATAAAAAAGTAACGATCAGTGCTTCTGCACACCAAAGACACGATAACGCTTCCGTGAGATCCTAGATGCCTAGGCTGTGTCTACCCTGCCGCAGTTACCACTCTTTTCAAGCATAACCAAACACTTTGTTACAAGAAAAACACACGAAACCTCGATGAAATCTAGTACTTCAAAGTACTGCACTGTGTGCACTGTCAATTCTGGTCCGTGGCTATTGACAACTACTTTGACAACATCTAGCCAGAGAAGCAACAGTTCCAAGTGGTAGATCGTGGTAGGCATTCCAGGTCACAACATGCGAGTGCGCTTGTGCAGTGCATCAATTTGCAGTACCGTTTAGTCATTTCTAAGCTCTTCCCTCAGCTTTTCGGCGTATATCTAAACAAAATGATGGGCGATGTTCATAACGATGGTCACTGTGCGATTTCACGAGCTTCCTTTTCCATGCGCTGACCTACTGCACGACTGATTTCGTAAATTTGGCCTGTACTCTAAAAAGTCCAAAGCAATCACTTTCAATTATTGTTATAATGAGCTAAACTATCGGTCATTATCGACAGCTGCGCCACTGGGACGCCCGCCGACAGCCTCAACAATGCAGACGCCACTAACAAACCGCAACGTAATGTTCTGCAAATGTTCTATTGTTGGCAGCCGCTGCGGACTTGGCATATGTCACTGCTGCTTCTGTTACTCGCTGTTCTTCCGCATTTGCCAATAAAACTGGCAACTGTAATAGCAAGCAATCGTAATTTGCCTCTTTCGAAATTGCACATATGTATGTATGTATGAATTTCTGGTCCTTGATCAGTGCTTCGATTTTCCTTGATGTAGCCTCTTGTCCGCTGATTTCCAACTCCAAGTTTGACTCTTGCAAGATCTTCTACTGCAACTTGTTGTTGTTGATTTTCACATTCATCAACATGATTGACGGTCATTTTCCTTCTCTTCTCTGCCATCAATGCAATCAAAGTGCATTGATTTTTAACTGTGGGAACTATGTTAAGAGTGTCGATTGAAATCGTTAATAAAATTAAATGATTTCAGTAATAAATTATTTCAGGCGATATTCTGTAATGAGATCATGATTCATGATGGGTGGAAGCAGCGGGGCGAATTCAATTAATAATTTAATTATGAAGTTTTTAATGAGATCGTTCAGCACATTTTTCGTCTTTCCCATGCATCGCATGAGTACTACGCAATTAGCCACACTTTATAGCCTTCGCTCTGGCAACAGAGCACAAGATATAGAAAGGGACATAGGGACATAGCATAGGGACATAGCATAGGGACATCTCATTCGAACATTCGAGGAAGGACAAACCATACAAATTTTCCGAAGAAGAACTTTAATACGTAGAAAAGGTTTTTGAGAACTGCGCGATTTTGTGTTTTGTCGGATCCCGCAACATGTTCCATGAAATGTTCTTTGTTAATAAGTTAAAAAAGAACATAGTAGTCAAGAAAATATGGAAAAATTAAAGCTAGTAAAAAGTTGCGCAATATAATTTGGAATTTTTACAAGTTTACTTTGCTGCCAGTGACGTCACACAAACAGCGTAAATGCAAGGCTAAATAATGACGGGGATGAGTAGCAAAAACAACCAGGGACTCATTAATAATGCGAAAACAAATACGTAAAGTCTGGCAGCACCAGACTGACGCAACTGCAACAACAGAACGCCTGCGCAGAAAGCGAGAAACTTATGTAGCACTGATCTACTCGTAGCTAGCAACACAGCCTGCACTGTGGTTTTAGTTGGTTTCTCTTTAATCATTCCTTGGTTTTTTTTTGCCGAGCGTGCGCTTAAATTGCTGGCCGCAAGTGTTTCCCATCTGCCAGTCTTTGTTCTAAAGAATCGCTTCAGCCAGCCTGCAGTATTTCGCTCGAGCCAACTTAAAGAGCGTTAAACATTAAAAACGTCTGCAGCTGGCGCGAGTCGGCACGTTTCTTGACATTTTTCTTGTTTTCGATTTGGATTGCTTTAAATGTTGTGCAAATGAACAGTCAATAGACCTTAAATATAGGTTCTAGAGGTATATATGTAGGTGACCTCAGAAAGGCGACTTTGACAATTTTTAGGGCGACTGAATTATAATCGATTTATTGATTGTTATATACTATAATACTATAAACATGTATGTAAATCCAATCAAAGAAACTTATTTTCGAAAATCTTGAATAAGGAAAGAAACAGAAAATTCAGGATAAACATGTAATCAATAAGGAAATCACAAACAAGTTAGTTGTAATATTTCTGCCTTGGATCATTATACATCCCATTACGAGGATTTCAGGTGCTGAATTGATTGAGGTTTTTGGGCATTTTCGAAATACTGAGTTGATATTTAATTTTAGTAACAATCATGTCTTGAATCACGAAGTTTTAGGAAGCAACTATTTACATGGAACATCTGCCATTGACAGATGTTTCTTGGTGGAGTAACATGCGGGTCCCGAGCGACGACCTACGACTCTCGCAAACGCTGTCAGCATGCTGAATGGAATCGTGGCCAAATACAACCGTGAACTAGGATTATTTTGACTTAGAAATTAAGCACTGATAAATTTCGAAAATCTCCTTCAAAACCAATTTGAAGTTTTACAAAGGGTAATTGTTCAGCAGTTAAGCGGCAAGCTTAGAATGGCGCAGAGTGGACCTGGTAACTACTTCGTAAGTACCAACTTCCTTTTGTTATGCATGGACGTCGACTTACCATGAAAACCATTAAATTGTAAAACAGTTTACAAAATAATGATCGCCTCCTCCTGCTATCGCCGACTCAACCGTTGCTGCAAGTTCTGTTGCGGTGGCCGCTGAATTCGCTCCAGTGCAAGTATTCTTTACGTACGGTCTGCTGTTGCTGCTGTCGTCGTTGCTGGTGCAATTTTTGGAGCCGAACCTGTTTTCTGCACATTGGAGCAGCTTCAACGTAGTCCATGAATGGAGTGACAACTGTGGCTTCGAACGCTGACGGCGCCTACGTTTCCGGAAACGGCGCTCAAGCGACGTAACGCTACGTAACGTGATGTAGCGGCGTCCGTCGTCTTCAGAAACATAAAAGTTTATGAAGCAGAAAGTAAAAGCGAACGCATTCTCTTGTTTTCAAGAGAATCCTCCGTGTCCGCCCCCCAGTTGCTCCTCTGACGAAGCTGAGTCTCCCCGGGCAGTGTTGATGAGTCCGCTATTACGTCGAGGCTCAACAGAATAACAAACCACAAGTCGAGCTTTTATTTATGCGCGTTTTTATTTCCGATTCGTTAATTTATGAAACGAATTTTTTACGATTAGGAATTTGAGCCACACAGCAGCGCTGAACAACACTTTTCACTTAATTTGATGGGCAACACTGGGCTTTATTTGCCCGAACAAAAGAGTCGTAAGTTGCTGCAGCGGATGACTGCTTTTTACTTTTTAATGGTAATAAACACGGAAAAGGTTTCGAAACCAGCACAATGACAGCGAAAGTATTTTTGGCAGACAGAGTTGCATTGTGCGGAAACGCAACGAGAGAGCTTGAAATAGAAAATAACTTCTTCACTATTTCGACCGTTTGACTTCTTTCGAGTGCTCACTTTCGAGAAGAAGTAACATTCACATAGAAGTAGCATTTATGGCGTTGCGTTCGGATCACGCGTATCACTGGGAGTCAATGTCTGGGAATTAATGTCGTCATCGGGAGTCACGCCCGTTCTTCGTTGTTCACTCCGATGGTTGGAACATAGCGATGTGTGACTATGTTCTGCATATTAATCACACCCTTCTTCTGCTCGAGCTGCTGTTCAGTTAGCAGCTGCTTCCGTTCTTGGGTAATAATAGTAGTAGTAGATCGTGTGCGATTTTAACTGATATCTCTCCTTGTTATGGCATTCCATGACTGGGCTCATCCGGAAGTGTTTCGAACCACAACTGCGACTCCGTAGCGTAGGTCGGCGGCTGCGTTTATTTTCTGATAGACAGGCTGATTTCACATCCTCTACTTCAATTGCCCCTAATTGAAGCTCCACCCGCGGTGCTTGTGGTCGTGGTTGTTGTTGTTGTTGTTGTTGTTGTTGTTCTAACGCATCACTTCCGGCGGCCTGTCAAAGGCGTGAGAGTGCAATATGGCTGCGCCGGGTCGCTACTGACGTCGCTAAACACAATTAGCGATATCCGCTTGGATGCGTGTGCTTATTTCAGGCGATTCTATTCAAATTTAAACCACAAGTTTCAGCACAACCAAGATAAACAATTAGATGTGTCGATTGCAGCTTTCTTTGCGTACAAAAGTGGACAATGGTATTTATTTGCCTCTCTCCTAAATGGTAACTAAAACTTCCTCCCAAATTCGCTTGGAAAATATTTGGTGCAATGGCCAGATGGGCCTGATCTCGTTTGGTACTCGCATTAGTTCCAACAACTGTCGAAAGTCGCGTGCATTGCGGCGACAGTTTGGTATTTGGTAACGCACATGTTTGCCATTCCGGGGCTTCCAGCTACAGCGGTGTCAGGCACTCAATCAGGTACTCTTGGTTCCGTTGTTGTTAAATGCATCGCGGTTCTTGCAATGATTTCACGTGCCACTTTAATTTGACAAGTAATTGGTAACTAATTCTATTTTTATTGCCACTACGTTGCGCTACACTGACAACGACACCGACGACAAATGGTGGTGATGTCTTAAATCCGATTCAATAAGAAGTGTCAACTCTTGTTACATCCAACTGATAGACCACAACAACAACAAACAACAATACTATGTTGCAATCTTCTGAAATGATAATAATCAGATCAGATTCATCCAGAAGGATTATGTAAAGCCGGCAGCTCTGCACACGCGCAACAACAGAGACACGATTAAAGACCGTTTCTCAGAGAAAACAAAAACGCGACGCAACGATTTGAACGAACGAAGTAAAAACGAGCTCGCACCAAACAAACGCACGTGATGCCGCCTCGCGCGACAACTGCAGACTGTTTGTTTGGATTTCCTTAGTTTTCCCCTTTGCGTTTAAGGGGATCGCGCGTGGGCAATTTGACTTAACGTAGCGACTTTGTGCAACTTCGTGCAACTTCGTGCAAGAGAACACGAACAACTCCCCACATTATTTACAGAGCTCCGCTGAGGCTCGACTGTTAAGCGCGCTGTTAGACTAGCGACTGCAATATCTTCTAGAGGCTTTCTGTAAGCTTATCTAACAGCTGTCAGTGCCCAGCAGATAGACAGACAGGTGGACAGACAGAACTCACCACACTTGTTTGGCGGTCTCCTCTGTTTACCGTTGCTTAAGGTGGAGCTATGCTGAATGCGACAAGTTATTTTCGTAGTATTGAGCCAGCGTGTCGCTGTGTGTTCACTGTGTGGCGTTTTTACGAGTTTGTGTGCGTGTTTATTAGAGTTAATTAATTCACGGTATGTTTTGCGGTCGTACCTGCACGTGAAGGTGGCAACTTCTCGAAACAATCGCTTTTCAATTGGTGAATGCTTGCATCGGGCTTCGATCCATTATTTAGCAGTAGCTGGTGCTCCGAGCGAGGCAATGCAATGATTTATGAGTCCAGTTTATGTGTGGTTTTCCCATTACGGACCATTATTTATTTATAATAACTATACTAGTATCAAGGTTATCCGGAATGATGCCCGGTGTTCGAAATGTAGAGATATCGACACTTTTGAGGGGTTGTTATGCTATATTTTGTTGTGCACTTCAAGTGTCGCCATTTAAATTTGCAATAAATACCAGAAAGTGATTAAATTTAAATGTGTTACTGCATATTACAAGAATTGATTAACAGGATTGCTTCTGCTCTGCTTTATTGATGAAAGTCCTCAAATACTAGGCTATTCATTTTGTCCATTTTTTGTCCATTTTGTCCAATTATGTAAATGATTGGCACGAAATAAGTTCGAGTAATATTAAGGGTTGACTAGGAATGCGTATCCTTAGTAAAAAGTACTCGGCTAGGTATGAGTTACTTGATGTGTAGTTGCAATGGCGGTTGAAATGCCTTCAGTGACAGCAGCAGCAGTCAGATCGATCTGCTGTCAATGTTGGTCAACAGCAACATAAACATCGCAGATGCAAAACGGATCCCATATGGAAAAATTCCCATAACCTATTTTCTTGGTAGTGCAGCAAAAGCGATGCGGTTAGCCAGTAGGTACCACCGATATGTGGGTTGCCACTGCAACTGCGATTCGTTGCTTTTTCGCTTATTCAAAGACGCAAGCGAAGCAAACCAGAAAAGCGCAGACATTCGAGTGTTTTTGAAGCTCTGCGGATTTAATTGATTGATGATAACGAGAGTAACGGTAACCAATACAAAGGCAACAATAGACGTCACTCCAACTGAGCGCCAACTATGTACATGGTGGCATTGTCGAAAAACAGAGAAAACCTGCAGCAACCACGGCAATTTTTCCGTACGTTGACAGGTTGATCATTGATCTGTCAATTGGTGGAGCTTTGTTGGTGCCTCCGCACTCTTCATACCCTACCTACCTACCCTGTACTCGTACGTATGCATGTTTCGTTAACGGATTTCGCGTGCGTCTGCTTGAGAAAGAACTAAAAAAAAAACTCAATGCGAAAGCGGCAATCCGCTTCTGCCGGTGTTGTTGTTGTTGTGTTTGCTGATGCTGTTGCTTCTGCTTCTGCTGACTGGCCAAGCAGTGGGAGTCAGTATAACGATCAAGTGATCCATTTCTTGCCAGTGAGTGTCGTTGTGGTTCTTTGTGAGTGTCTGTGAGAGCATGGAGCGTGATCTACTTTAGCGTCAACTGATGTGTTGCTTCTGCTGCTGCTGCTTCAATTTCGGAGCCATTTTTGGTAGCACAAAAATCGTGATGTTTCGCAGCGAATTTAAATCAGAGACAAAAATAAAAAATATTTTTATTTTAAATTTTAATTGAAATTAGATCACGTTGTGTGTACATGTGTGTATATTGTATTTTCCCACGGTTGTTGTAGCGCATTCTGTTCCGAACTTTTACCAGATCGAATCCAGGTCAAATTAGGCCCACGAGTGTGTTGTGGCCCCGACATGAGGCTTCCTTTCAAGCAAAGCATCATCCTGCATCGTTTATGGATGCTCGTATTTCCTCTTTTTACAGTTTCTTAAGCAATAAACCCCTCGACAGGCATCTTTCTTTAGTTTTCCGATTTGTTGTAGGCTCGTCTTTAACGACTTGTTACATTTTCACTCATTTCATTGCTTATTTATACACATAGTTTTAACGCCTGCCTCTGTCGAATTTCCTCACCTAATAACTCACTTCGTCACCTGTGGTGCCCAATTCTTAGTGTCACGACGCAACACCACAAATCAATTCTTGTTGTTGCTATGTACGAGTAGTTGCACTGTCGGCACGCATTTCAGAGCGTTTACTCGCTTAAGCTGCCTTCAAGTGGCTGCGGCTGGTGCTCGTAATCGACGTCATTAAAGCGAGTCTGAAACGGCGTGGCAAAAAGCGGCATAAATCACAGAGATATGTGGTGCATATGCGTGTGGCGAGCAGGCACAAATAACTTCTACCGAAATGTGTGCTGAATTGCAACTCGAGCAGCAGCGGCAGCAAGATGACGATGTGCGAAAAAGTGTAGCGTTACTGCAGCCCGGCAGCTCAGACCGTAATTCACAATGGAACAGAAAAACGCTCTCCTCAGCAGCAGCAGCAACAGCAGCAGCAGCAGCTTGAATAGACGATGTGGCAACAATCGGCAACGAGGGTGTAGCAACACTTCGATTGCCGCCCGGAAGGCGTTTTTCTAGCTGCACAAAAGCACCGTCAGCAATTCCACACGAAAGCCAGGCAAATTTCTGGCAAAATCTGTCCGCCCCGCAACTTAATTGTTGTTGTCCCTGGTATTGGATGGCGGTGGATGTCAGTGGTAGCGGGTGGGTGAATCCAGTGAGCAGCATTCACAGGTGTGTCTGATGCGGTAGCTTATCGCTTTAGTGCTGAGTTTAATCGCCATCTGGGCGCACGATCTTGAAGCTTTCCTCAACAAAGCGAAAACCTTTCGCCAGATCGATCGACCACGCGGTTGCCGCACTCACAGATCGCCATCACTTCGAGACAGCAACGGAACCTCTCCATACTGCGCTGAGTTATAGGTTTTTAATAACACACAATAATTGAATCGGCTTCAAATGTGACGTGCCAGCCACCAACCAATTTTCGTGCACGTCGCCGGAGCTCATCCAAAAGTGCGTCGGTGCACTCTGCCTTCTGTGTGTCTGTCAATCGCAGGCTTGATGGCTCGCTTCGCTTGTGCCATCAGAAGCTTCGCAAGAAATCAATATTTTACGTGACTGCATTAGCTGATCCCCTCGCTGTTTCGCAGTGCCCGATGTGAGCACATTAGCTGACCTTGTTGTTGTTGCTGTAGTTTAGTAAGAATAGTATTGAGCACTCATACATGTTGGGCACTCGAATGCAATGTGGCGAAAAATTCGTAGTTCAAGTGTTAAATCAAAATTAAGACGCGTTGAGTACGGTTAGCAAAAACTCTCCGTTATAAGTTCGTATGTAGATCAAAAACATTTCGAAAGTAATCAGCATGCATTGAAATCTTGCAGTTCGAATGGCATAAATATTCCGGAATCTGGCAGCATCCTGATTTTCGGTCTAGCCCAAGACGTAAACGTTCCGAGCCATTTCTTAGATGGCTGCTTATAATGATTGCTCAGATTCATGATCAATAGTGTTGCTATGTGTGTAATACCCGAAAACAGCATCCGTGGCAATACTGGTAATGGTACTCCTACTTTAAGTCTCTGTCCATGATACGTCTGACACCCGACACAGAGTTTATAACTTTACGATGCAGTGAGTCCAATAGCAGCGCCGAGAACAAGAGACAACTGCACAAGCAATCGTTTTGGTTCGATTTATTGCATTTCATTAGAAGTCTGGCTCCATGTAGCGCCACTTTCGCGGCAACGAAATCGTCCCATGCGACACAATTACGTTGAAACCCATTTTTAGGCTAAGCGCTGTCACCAACTGTCAATTGCTACACGTTGACGAGTTGAATGCAAATGTTAGGCTTGCCACAGCGTCGAAAATGTCTTCAATCATGGCAGTTGACTGCGACGCGGCGAATGTTTCGTCAATGGAAACCCACTTATGTCCATACAATCCTCTGCGATTGTTTCTGCCTTCGTCTGGACATGTTTATGGAGATAAGAATATCTGCAAATAATAATTATGTAGGGTGGTCATGCACTCTTTCGGTACGATAGATAAGGCAAATCATGGGTGCTCATCGGTCCGGTCAATTGTTGCTGTATTCCGTCCATTTTGAACACATCGGATTCAATTCACCAGTAATTTAAATTTACTATTTCTCAGAATAAAGTACCTACTATATACTATACAGTAACTGCGAATGAAATTTGTGAATAGTATTTCTTTCCAACATAAATCGACAGGTTGCTTTAATTCCAGGAAACCGAAAACTCAATACAGCGTCTATTTGAGGTGCAATGCTAAAATATTGCCCATACATTGCTACGAAGTACTGCAGAAATTCTAGAATCGCAAAAAAAGAAGCCAAATAGACAAAACATGGTGGCAACACTGCCAAATTTGCACTAATTGCCAAAACAACGCGAAGTTGGACGCATGCAAGAATTTCAATCAGCGCAGAGAAAACAGAAAAAAGACGGGGTTCCGGGTGCAGCGTAAAAACATTCGGTAAACAACAGAACATGTCCAGCAACTAGAGTCATTGCCGTTAAGGGGTCCTCCATTCCGAACAGGATCCAGAGAATCGCTGTTCGCTGGTCGTAAATACAACTCTTTGTTGATTTGAATTGAGCGAAGTGTCTGCGGCTGCCGTTTCAATTCATTATTTAAACGAAACAATTACTTTTATCTCGAATAAAAAGTGAGTGAAGCAAGTCTCTGGATCTCAGTTACTTTAATTATGTTAGGATTAAAGCCGACTTTCATGAACTAATAAACTTTTTTATTATTTTGGAATTTTTAACAAAGCTGCTGCGTCGCTGCGAGTACCTGGTACCTGGTGAGGCCCCCAAAGGTGCTCTTTTGCTTGCTCCGGCCGGAGTCGACGCCGCCACAACACCAGCAACTGCAGAAACATTAACTGCGCCAACAGCAGTGAGATCGAAGCTATGCGATATAAAAACGCTGACTTCCTTATTAGTGCGCAGCGGCAACTTTGTTCACACTTATGCGCACTTTATTACCCCGAAGGCACCCCCCCCCCCCCGCCACCCGTGCCGTGGCTGATCGCATTCATATTTGGAAGTCCTTGTAGACCAATTCCAGTAGCGCACTCGGCGTGGAGAGACGCGTAGAGGGGCCAACAGCCGCCAAAGCACAGCGATCCGATTCGGATGGTGTGAAGATCTTTAATAGCTCCCAGCCTCAATCCTCAATCCTCGGCTGCATTGAGTGCAACTTGGATTGTGCTGGACGCCGTTTAATGTGCGTATTTAAGAAACATTGCTCTTTAATTTATGACAACAATAAAAGAGTTCGTGTTGAAAAATGCGATCTGCAAATGCGATTTATTAAATTCAACAAGTAGAAATAATTTTCTCACGAAAATTACTCAAAATTAATGCGGGGAAGCTTTCATGAAGAACGAAACAATAATAAATACGAAATATCAGATCAGATACTTCGAATATCACTTGTTTTGTACTCCTATCATTGCTTTTGTTGGGAAGAAATTTCTTCAAGTGATAACTAGATAAGCTTTGATAAGAATTCAAAACTGAAAGTCTTAAAAATTCGATCTGAAATTCATTTTTAATCGCTTATTGGAGGTCTGAGTTGAAGTCTGTCCAGGATCAGGAGAGGAAGGCTCAAAGCATTGTTAGCTTTTAGTTTATCATCCCGACCTGGTTCACCGAAAACCCTACTTAAGGAGGCAGTCAACTAAGTGTACGAATCGGAAACCATAACTTAATTTAACACAACTGATAACACGAACATAAGTTAACGTGAAGAATATCTGATATATTTGGTTTTTGCTAACAGGTTCTTTAAAGAAATTAACTACTTTTTATTGCATTTAAAAAAACTAAAAAAGTAATACTCGCACACACACACACGAACGAATTCAATTGCTGTACTCGGGAGAATACTGTCCGTCGCTGTTGTTGTTGTTGTTGTTGCTGGCGCAAAATGTTTTATTTTCTGTGATATCGCATGTCGAACATTGTGAGAACATTGGTCATTGAGTGGCAAACGAAAGTAACCGCAGCATCACGATCACATCACATCAGCGTTGAATATCTTGTTTTGTTGTAGTGTTTGTTGCTGTTGCTGTTGTCGTGTTGCTGTTGCCGTTGCCGTAGCAGATGTTGCTCGTGTTTGTGTTGTTGCTGCAACAACCCAAGTATTACTCTGCAGTGCTTTTCATGTGGACGCAACACCGACACTGCAATGAGCTGGCTGCACATAATCGTGAACACACGATCCTCCTCAACCCAGCCACTCCTCTCACGCTGCGGCGCATTTCCATGCGTTGCCAGCGCATCCTTTCTCCTCGACCTCCATTAAGTCCAGCATTATTTGTTCTCTGGGATTAGAATCCAGTGTCAGTGGAAAAACGAGATGCACCCGAGCCTCTTACCGTTTTGTACTCTCCTCCTATCGCACCTCCTCGCCCATTCGCTTGGCATTTGCCACTATCTCTCTTCCTCTTCCATTGGAGGCTGCTTATGCGATTTTATGGATGCGGCAAAATAAACGGCTGGCAAACAAACGCTGTGCGGCATCTAAACGGCGCAGTCGAGGACGGTGACGATCAAGTAACCCACCCAAAATCTGCCAAATCTTGACTGCGACGGCGATCCGAGTTCGTGCAGCAATATGACACACGACTTCCAAGCACTCGGAGCGCAGGGATGCACTGCGGACTTCGGCCATGGGAACCAGGAGGATCTGCACCGCTTCTCCTTCCCCTCCGTTGTCCGGCGCGCGTATCTAGTTTTCGGCCAATAGTGCGCTTGTTCACCGCGAGAAGGAAACTCGGATATTTTATATTATTTAATTTGGTCTTTCCAACTTCATATTATTGTTTAATTTTGGGTTAACATGTACGTCGCACTCTTAGCTCAGAGTACCTTCGCCTGGTGGAGGGAATAACGGTGGAATCACCCAGTCTTAAGAGAATCGCAACCTTACTTTAGTTAAAAATTAAGAAAAACTCCCAGTGTATCGCTCAAGTGACCAAAGACGACGACGATGTGGCCAACGACGCTGACGGTCTCTCTGGCAAGCATGGGAAAAACACCTTTCTTTGCAATAAATTCGCCTTTGAATGTGTACTTTTCCATTCTAAAGTGTGTTTCATTCCAGTATTGAATGAAACTATTTTTGTTTTGCAAACTGCGGCTAATAACGAAAATCATCTCGTCGCGGCCTGTTATACAAACGTGCCCGAAGAAGCTACCACCGCGTCAGCCAGGTTCGTAATCGTAAAACATCCGTTAAGCGTTTGCTTGCCCGACCGGCTGCTGTCTGCTGCATCGAGCCAGGCAGCCAACCAACGCGGCTAGTCGTCTAGCCGAGTCCGCGCCTCGTTCTTGGGAAAATCGCACAAAGTTCAACATCAGCACGATTTATCGATATCGCCGCTTCTCTGCAGTCGACGCCGTGGTAGCCGTGGCGCGCAGTCTAAAGAGGCGTAGCAGTCGGCGGCACTCGTCTGCCGCCTCAAGTGAATGCAACTGCCGCTGCTTCGTATGTGGAGAAGTAGGTTTTGACTTCGAAGAAGAGACAAAGTTAAAAACTTATGTATATCGGGAGTTCTGTAACACACGCAACTGAAGCAGACTCAACTGAGGCAGTCTCGCGTCAGAGCGTCGTAGCAGAGTAACCGAGTCGATACGGGAGCACTTTGTTTATGCGCAGTGGAACTGGAAAAGCGAAGAGCACGTCTAAATCACCCACGCAAGTATGAAACATGCCTGGATCGAGGATTAATTAGAGACTCGCTTTAGGTTTCATTTAGGAACATATAACACTTTTAAGCTGAAATGTGCTAAATCCTAAGGGCCTTAGTAATCATCATGATTGTCATAATCATCATAAAAGACTTAAGACACAAACTTAATAAAAAGTTTCCATTATAACCACGAATTCAGTATTTGTTTAACAAATTTATCTTCGACCAAAATTAAACATTTTCCAAAACTCAATGCTAGCTTTTTGTTAAGAACAGAGTCGCCTTCAACGGCCCTGTGCAAACCTTGCATTAAAACGCAAAAACGTGTCATTTACAAGGTTGTACGCACGTGAAACGTGAACGAAAGAATAAAAGGGAACCCCATCAATAGCCAAGTCACACGCCCGGGGAGACCCACCAACGCACACTTTCGGCGCACACGACTGCTTGCTAGGCAGAAAAAATGGAGCTGAGTTCCCGACGCGATCTGAATGCTATCGCTCACAATCACGGAGAATAGAGACGAGCAAAATAATCTGGGAAAACAAGGTAGAGAAGTGTACATTGTCTACGTCTAAAGGGCGTGAGCAACACCCAAAGATTCCCACTAACAACAGCCAGCAACAACTTCCTGCCACTTGCCCTGAGCTGCGATCGACACAAGCGTAGATCGGGTGACTTCAAATTTAAGTCCGCACTACAAATCGTATCAATTAATATGCTTCCTTCACCGTGAATGATTGCATACGCCATTCTTTAAGTAGTCTATCGCAAAATAAGTAGTCTATCGCAAAATAAGTAGACTATCGCAAAATAGATGTAATAGCGAGAGAAGGGGATAGAAAAGGGGGGGGGGGGGCTTTGGGCTGTTGAAAACCTCTGCAGGTCCTCCAACTACGGCTGTGTTGGCTGCTTCCCTGTCAGTCCGTAGATAGTTTAGTTTAGTGTGCATGTGCTTAGTACGTGTGCCCCAACTCCGTGGTGTCGTGCTTGCTTTTCTCTTTAGCAACTCTTCTCCGCAATTAATTAAGTCCTAAGTGTTCAGTGTCTGCAGCAGTTGAGGTCTTGGCAGGCATACAACGTGGCGTGCCTGCCGCTGGAAAGTTTTCCGCAGAAACTTGCTGCGTCTCGACAGCTGAATGTTTCCAATTAGGATTCAGTTTAGGATTGAGTGCAGAAGTGCGATTTCATTTTGGGTTGGGTTTGGCTAAAAGTCGCCGCGGCGCACCGTTGCTGCGATTGTAGAAGTATCAGACTTTTCTGGGGAAGACGAAGCACTTGCTGTCTGCGTCGTTCTGCTGTTGCTGTCGTTCGCACCCACACTGCGCCGGACGAAGGCATGCGTAGCATTATAACGACAATTTGCCAGAGAAATGAGTACTGAGTGAAGCAGTCATTTATCACGAATGAATGTCAGTTCATGTTCTGCTTTCAGCCTGGAGTTATAACAGACTCATTCGTACATATTTCCTGAAATTTGACAGGAATTTTGGTCTGCACTGGATTAGGTTAACGTTTAAGAAACTCCAAAATATTTGATTAAAGTACTCGTCTGTTGTTCCATTGAATAATCATAATAATTGGATTACATATGATTTCGTTTTAATTGAATTCAAAGATGCAGAAACGACAGACATAAACGAGTGTCTGTCAATCATCATGAATTAGCTTCGTGTGAATGAGTGACTCAAGGATTTGGCTGGCGATGGGCTCCGCTTTGTTATGTGATTCGTTCCTAGACATAACTTGCCCTCAACGTGCGAGTGGTGAACATCGAATCAACACACCGAACACTGCTGTAGCTCCTGGTGCTCGGATGCACTCACAAAAGAAATAATCAAGAGCGTGCATTCATTCCCAGTCACATTTCAGTGCCGTCCAACGGACTTTCGAATCCGTTAACGCCATTCACCGCTGTAGGTCTTTTGGCCCAACGCGCGCGCGCGGTGCCGCAGCTCCTTCGCACTGCCAGCTACTGATTGCGCAACCGGCTGCGACGTTCGATCCATGCATTAACTTCACATTAGCGTTGACGCAAATGAATTTGGTACCATTTGCTACCATTCGCAATTGACAGATATTTGTTAATAAAATGTTCAACTTTAAAATCGTAATAACAGTTCTTGTGGTGCTTGCATTATACTTGTTGTTGTTGTTGTTGTTGTTTCTGTTGTTTCTGTTGTTTCTGTTGTTGTTGCTGTAATTGCTGAACGCAGCCACATAGAAATCACTTAAACTGAAACAAAAACTCTGCCAACTACACATCACAACAATAATAATAGCAACAACAACAATAATAGCAACAACAACAATAATGCACGTCAAACATGCGATGTTCTTAGTTATCCAGTTCGAGTTAAGTTCCGTGAGCAGCAGCAGCCCATCGACTCGATGCATAACTTCTCCATGCTTTCCGCGCACCACGCTTCAATGCAGTGGGGCTGAGTTCGGCTCGACTCAGCTCGGCTCAGCGCAGGTAATTTATTAAATATTTGACATCCAAGATCCGTGAAGCGCAGGCAATAAAGTGTGCAAATGATCGCCGCACACAGGGACACACATACTCGTACTGTGCTCATGGACACACATTGACGCGGCTTCATTATAGTGGCCGTTACTCGAGTTGTTGGGGTTTTGCTGCAAATGCATGTGCTCGTAATAATTATCGCATCGTATTACGTCTGTTTACGTACGTTTAAGTGGCAAAACGTCATTTGGCGCTCCGCTATATTTTCTTCTTCTTCTTCGTCTGCTGCCGAAACTCCTCTGCACATTCACTTTTTATGGTCGCCATCATGTGAGGCGGCGGGCGATGTCGATGTCGATGTCGAAGTGCTCATGATCTCTTTTGAAATACTGCTCTGAACTGCACATCAAAAGATATTCGAAGTTGGAATAGCAAAAAATCCGAGTATGAGTACGAAAATCGTGAGGAAATTCATCAAAAAACGCCTTTACAACTGTAATCAGTAATCGTGAAGGGATCAATTATGTGTGTGCTCGTAATATCTTCGCTGTTTTATAATCTGGACACTAAAATTTGTCGTTTTCGATTGTTCATTTAAGCATTTTTTTTTTAACCGTTAAGCATTGTGGTCCAACCACTGCTTAATGCGCCAGAGACGTCGTAAAGTCGTCGATTGACGTGATTGTCAGCCCAGCACCAGTTCGCTTCTGATCATAAATCGTTTACCATTAAAAGCCGCTTTGATGGAGTGATACACCTGTAAATCACATCACCTTTTTATCGGCTTTGTATTTTACGGTAAACATTGATTACGCTGACCAATCGTATAAATTTTATATGAGATCGTTACTAATTAAATGAATAAGTTTCAAAGGCGATTTAAAAGGCGAACGTATTGGCGATTTGTAAATACGTAATTTAAATTTTAGATGAAAAGGAAAGCCTGACAAATAAGTCACCCGGACACTTCGATGTCGGAGAAGAAGAAAGTGAGAACCGTCTTTGTATGTCTCGAGGACTTCTGATCACTCAGATTGCTTCTGTTGCTGGAAACCCACGTACGGTATTTACGACTTTCATCATTTCTAGCAACATGACGCGGTTTAATCGTCACGGAGTAAATTAAAAGTGGTTCGAAAGAAGCACTGCAATTAAGTGGCCAAACCTGATGCAAACAGATGCACGTGGCTGTTGCGAATCTGCGACTTCAATTTTGAAATAAAATTTATTGAAGTCCAAAATCAGCGATGACCATAAAACATTTATGTATGGCTTTCATAACTCAGACTCATAATCTGCTGACAACAGCTTCGCGCAACTGGCCAACAGCAGCAAGTGCCATAACATTTAATTGGCAGCGAGCAGCGAGTTGGCCGAAATCCTCATGGGAAACTCGGCGCACATGTTGGCCGCAGCTGTTGAAGGACTGCTTGCAACAGGTTAGACTACAAGTATTTAAAGTCGGGTAGCCGTAGTTTAAGACTTTTTGACAGCGCATGGATAGCTCTCTAAGAACTTTTTGGGAGATGCTCAAACTCGAGAAGTCAATCGGCGAAACAGAAGCGTACGACGTCGATCTCAGCAGCTCGGAGCAATGATGGGCGATTTTCTAATCACTACCAGACTCCCGAAGTTGCCACTTGTTCACCCGGCCTTCAAGTCCGTCGATCTTCTCCAGGCAGGTGTTCGAACTCAACTCGTATCTTACTAGCACTCAACTGTTACCAGTGTTATCGCATTTCCACGGTCCGATATTTATTTGGATCTTGGTGATTGATCTCGAAACTCACATTTCCATCTTCTTGGACTCTCGCAGTTAGGAGACTCCGTCCAACCAACCTCCGGGGCCACTTAGCCGATGCTTTTAATTCTGCAAATAGTTTTGGTTTTGCTACTTTTTTGCTTCTGTTCGCTAAATTGGCGGGGCGGCTATTTAAGCGCATTCTATTCCATCTTCCGGCAGCTTTCTCGGCACTTCGGAGTCAGTTAAGCCAACACCAGTAGCTGCACTTGCACCCAGTCAACGTCCCTGGACCCAGTCAACGCTCAGCAGTAATTACAACTGATTACTCGCAAATACCAACGCGAGCTAAATTGGCGCTGCTGTAAAAACCCGTGCTGCGATTCGCACGTCCCGCGGCCGCAGGTTGTCGTTCGTGAGGAGATCGATTTCAGCGGAGTGGTTTACAGGCAGTGCGCCAGTCACTCGCAGCTTCGCAGCTTCCGAATGCCGAAGGAATGGAAACGATCGTAAAAGCCAATCAGCCGGCAGATCTGAGATGCGGTCGAACGGGATCGGGATCGGAATCGGGCTGGATCATTACTACGGGCAAGGGCCGGCCAGACCATACTGCTGACAGACACGCCGCAGACAGAAAGTTGATCGTCACAAATTGTTAACGGCTTGAACGAATGAGGTACTAACTGTCAAAGCGAAAGCAGCCACGGCTCAGAGAGAAAACTGAATATTTTTGATTTAAATTCGAAACGGAGGAAGGAGGAACAATTGTCGGGGAACAACGGCGGGTAGATGCGACTGCCGACGGTTCGTTAAAGGAGAGAAGATTGGAAGAACTCGCTTTGGAAATGAAAGAATTACTCTGGGAACTTGGCCAGGGCTCTCCCAATCATGAAAATGCATGGTTTGACTAAATTAAGTCAATATCATCATTAAGTCATCTGTATTTGCAGTTAACGATTTTGTGATTGACTAACTTTAAAGATCGCAACTCACTGGGCAATTCTAATGCGCTCACCACGCAGGATTTCGTAAGCGGCAATAAAACGCAGTAAGCGTTTCTTCAGGTGTTCCTTCCATGCTTCAACTCGTTAGTGCAACTCGAAGAACCACAAATTAAAGCGAGTCCAATAAAAGCAGAACCGCGCAGTGATTAAATCGTATAAACGGTTCGGGGATCGACGGACGCTTAGGAATCACAGCACCATCGTGTAAAATGATTAAACAATCGGGAAAAACACTTGTGTGATTCGAGCGGCGCGCATGACCGTAACTCAATTTTCCCATCTTTGCATCAGATAAGAAAGCGACGTCGAGGACTTCGATGACGGCGCAGACACCAGCACTAAACTATTGACGCAAACGAGCAGAGTGATCAAGAGGCGGCCGCTGAATGAGTGAGCATCTCGCTGGTAGCTGGAAGCTACCGCTTTTGACCAGCAGCTGCTTGCACTGCGATTTCAATGCTCAACAGTCCCGCAACGACGTCGTCGTCATTTAAATTGATCTGAATTTCAATATTGCGATTTCGTTTTTGTTAAGTGCTCTAAATGTAGAAACTACAAATTGACAAGCGCAGAGTTTCGCATGTGAATTTCTGGGACTGTGAGCGTCAATATTCGATTAATTCGCTGCTCAGATTGCGAAATTTCGGAAGCAGAGATCGATGGATCGATGTGATGCGAGTTGAATGAATTTGAACAAAGAAAGTCGGCGAAATAGTAGCCAAGAGTATCGCTATTTGCTGTTATTATTAGCGCTTAAGTACCGTGTTGAAAAACTGCTTAAACAGGCTTGAAATGAAAATTCCAGGCCGGAGTTATAATAAAGTACTTGGGTGTGCTTTCCACACTCGGAAATAATAAATACGAGATGCTGCAATAAAATGCAAATTATTTCAAAGATGCGATTAACTCAAAACAACTGCGAAACAGTGCAGTGTTGCAAAACAACAAAACTAACAGACACAGAAACCAACAGGGGTCGCTGTCGTCAAAATTGCAGTTTCAGTCGTCTTCATGGGTCTGAATCTGTCTGACAGACGGCAACAACAATCGACGAATCAGTGGGTTTGCTGAGCGTCGCACTGGCACTAAGCGTCCAAAATTAGAAATGTTCGAGCATCGTACATTCGCTTCTGTCACCGCGCCGTGGAAAGCGTAAAACAGCCAAAACGACAGCGCGTCGCGTCGCGTCGCTTCACTTTAATGAGCTCTGATTGATGGATGCAAGCGAGTTCAGCTTTTTACATGATTTCCTCTGCGACGAAGACAGCTAAGGTTATGGCAGGCGATCCGTGGCACTGTTGGCGGCGGCAAAAAGCCAGATAAAAGTGCGGAGAGGTGAAGCACTTGTCAGGCGTTCATAGGCTTCATTGAAAATGCCGCTGGCGCAGAATCACACCTGTCGGGCTGACTTTAAAGCACTAAAAGACTTGCAAAATAACGGTTATTATGTAGAACGGCTGCTCATTGTTATTTAAATTACACGGCAACGCTCTGGTGGTGGTGTCTGTCTGGTGCTGAGGTGTGAACCGGAGCGCAGGCGGCATGCGTCAAAGCCACACTTAAATGGGCGAGCTTCGAATGACAAGCGGCCACTTCAGTCGGCTACCATCAACGTAGCAAAAGGATCAGACGCCGGTGGCTCTGACAACCTCTGGTGGGGGATACACCAGGATGGCGCTAAACGAACATTTGAAATTTTCTTCATTACGCAACAAAGTCCACCGAAGGTTGAAACAATTTTCAATATAAACTGTTTTAATAGTTTAATAGTTTAACTGTTTAATAGTTTTTTTTAACTGTTTCAATATAAACTGAATGCCATCAGGTTACAGCTTTTGAATTATTAATCGATGGGTGTAGCGCAGGTATTTTGACGCGCTTGTCTTCCCGTCTGTCTGTGTTCTTTCCTTCCTGATTTTCCTGGCTGCCAGTCGGTGGTGCTCTTGCCAATACAGAGCCATTGCTCGGTCGCCTTTGCTCTGTTTTCCAAATTGGCAATTGATTAGTTTGTACAAACGTTTTACTTAACCGCAATTAGCGGAGTCAAAAGTCCAATAAAAACGCCTACAAGCCCGCCATCACCGGCTTGCCACCGATACACAGAAGCATGCAGCGCCGGCCGGCGTACTGCAGCAGCCACAGCTACAGCTACAGCCACAGCTATCTACAGTTCCTCCAGCTATTTAACCGTTGTTCGCTTCCTGGCTTGCTTCTTCTGGCTTGGATTCTTCGCCAAGATGGAGAAGCACAACACGAGACCATAAACGGAAGCTACACCGCAAAATTGGCCTGAACCGTAAACTGTAACTAAACAAACATTGCGCCGGGTTAACATGAGGTGGGTGCTAAACTTTATTAGCTTTATTAGCAATTTGAGCAGAACAGCACCAGAGCAGCGAACGAAATCAGAGCAATTTTCAAGGAAGTCTCTACGCTGCTGAAGTGCAGCTCGTTCGCCGCTGGACGCGAGCATGCTTCGTTGGCTCTGGAGCTGCCCCGAAAGATTTACAACAATTATTAGTGCTGTGCTAATATGGTAGATTACCAGTTTGTGCTGCTGGCTGTCGGCTGTCGGCTGTCGGCCCGGTCCGCTCATTTCCTTTGTTCATAATTAAGGAAAACAATTTTACAGTCCCATTCAATGGCGACCGGCCAGCTGGCCGAAAAGATGCAAATTGGAACAGATTTGGAGCCATTGTTGCTGTTTCACTGGCTTCACTATTAATAAATCTAATTTGTTGCATTTCGGTCATTAAATATTAGTGCTCCGTTAAACCTACTGTGGCTACGAACATGTATCACTCCGGTCCATGGTCCACTCGTTAGCATGGGCAAGTTGATTCAGCTTTTTATTAGAAGGAGCCACGGTACAAATGGTCATTTCGAATGTCTTCTAACTCAGAATGGAATTTAAAAAAAGGCAAAATAAAAAGGCTTCCTATAAGCTTAATCCATCGATCTAATTAGGTTGATAATTGCTCTCTATTCTATTCTAATTAAATCGATCTTCATTTATCCCCTTCTTAAAATCTGCGTTAGTTTCTCGGTGTTCAATAATTCACTTGATTCGACAAGCGTCTGAACTTTTAGCGATTTTATTTCAATTGTTAAAATTATGTTTTTAACACCATTCTACTGCATTTAGATTAATTTTGTCACTCCTTTGTATTAAGTTGAAAAGGAGGTTAAAAAAGGAATATTGAACTGATGCGATTTGAGTTATTATGATAGCTTTTCTTCCCCTTTCTTAACCCTTTTATGTTTTCACCCTTTATTATTGATTGTACTCGTCATCAAAAAAGCATCATCAAAAATTGACGCAACTTTTTTATGAATATTCGTACAAGCAAATGACTGTACATAATTCATTAACTAATTCATGTGATTTATGAATGACATTTGATAGCCAATAAAAACGCATTGAATTTAAGCAGCTTCAAATCTGCGCAGCCACTTCTTCATACGATAGATGAAACTTAGTTGGGAAACGGGTTGGTTTAGAAATGCGGCTTTCATTAAATTTTATGACTCTTAATTACTGGGATTAATTACTGGAATCTTTAAGTCGCTTACAAGTGCTGTTAATGCGGTGAACATTTACTTAAAAGCTTTTAAGTACGAAACTTTCAACGCATTTTTATTGTGCGATTTGCCGCAGCGAGAATAATGCTCAAAACATCCTATACTCGTACAAATATTTGTATAAAACCGACTTCTATAAGGATCTCGCATTTTTAAAACTCCTTTAGTTTCTAAAAATTAGTTACTATGTCTTATGATTAGAATGAATTGTATTATATTTGATAATCGACGGTAAATAAATTAGTTTAAAGCGAAACTCAATCGAAACTCATTTAATCGATGAAACCAGGGACGAGGGAAACTAGAATCTTGACAGCTGCATTGATATCGATACCATCGACCGACTCGAACCAGCAAAATATGCGTTGACATCTTAACGTCCACTGAAGAAATCAAAACAAGAAATAAGGACGGAAGGAAAGAGAAATACGAAGGCGCATTCGAAGCAATTATCACGCAAGCGTAGCGGAGTATCAAATTTAAGGCAGGGCAGGAGGCAGCAACAAACAGTAGCAACACAGAAGCCAAGTTTAAGTCACGGATTTGTGATTGAACAAGCGAAAAGGTGTCACAAGTGTTTAATGCTATAGAGGACACCAACGGACACAAGTAGACGGAAGGGTAGGGAACAGCAACAAAAATTAAACTATTGAGGGCTAGTTTTTATACATAATGTACGAGTATCTCTAGAAATTTGCAGTTGTGGGTTTTAAACTGTAGTCTGAAAACTCTGTTTGCTTTCGGCATATTCCGGAATTAATTTAAATAGTTTTATGAATTATAATAAAAATACTGTAAATGAATTATGATTATTTAAATTTCGATTTGTTTTACATTCTTTTTCCTAATCTAATATTAAACCTGCTTAAAAAGGAAACGGCCGGAGACATCACATGCAGATGTCGCACGAACTCTACACAGGAGAAAACTTCAAATGTCAGTACTAATATCAGATATCAGCTGTGTGGCAAGTTATGAAAATGAACGATATTTCTTTCTCGGCGCTTCTCACAAAAGGTACGGGGTGTACTGTATCGCTTTTAGCTATATAGTTATTTGAAGGGAAACATGTTTTGGTTTTTGTACCTGCTAAACAAAATACTGAAGTGGCGACCTCTGCTGAGTTGTTGCTGATTCTGGCAACCTGCTGTTCACCTCACCACGCGGCATAACTTTACCACTTACATGACGTCACATATTAAAACGCAATTTGTTTTTTATTATATATTTCAAAATAAATATTAAGTTGTAATAAAAAAAAATTATAAATAAATTAGAACTATTTTATATTTCAAGTTGTATTAGAGTTACGCTATTTGATTCAATTAAATTATAAATATATATAAATAATTAACGCAATAACTAAACGGAAAAAAGCGGATGGGGTCTGCACTGCGATTGGTCAACAAGT